>VWZP01001480.1:403495-644808 GCA_013396995.1 Dicaeum eximium | reverse complement strand
AAAATCAGATTGGCCCCTCTCACTGTCTTAGAGAAATGATAACATGTAGAGAAGAAAAAAAAAAAATCAGTGTTTTAAAGTGTTTTGATGTTATGCTGTAACTTTTTTTTTTCACAGGAATGGCCTGAGATGGGAAATGCAGGTCGTTTTCTTCCCCATACAGACCTGAAGGAGCCTTCTAAATTGAGAGTAAATATAGCAAGTATTTGGTCTGTATAACTAAATGAAACTGCAGGTTACTTTCCGCAGCATCAGAACAAGTCAGTCAAACAAGTCAGTGGCAATACCTGGAAAACCTGCGAGTTTTACTTTTGTTGGCCTGTTTGTTGAAAGAAAGATTTAAGTGTTACATCTAAAAGCAGAGTCTTGCCACGACCTTTCAATAAATAAATTTACTGCAGACAGCTTTCTTTCAGACACAACTGATTTTACATATGATCATAAAATGTCCATGACAGACTGCAGTAGTGGAAAATAGAACTGCCTGAAAGAACACTAATGCTATAGTTGTTCATAAATAAGAGTACATGATTAAAATGCTGTGGGGGAAATTACCACCATTACATTCAACTAGGAGATTGTTACCAGAACTCATCTGTATCTTTCATTTCTCACATGCATCTTCTGTTTTTATTCCTTCTAGCAATCTTGGATTCTTCACTTCAGCTTCTAGGTGTGCTCTTTTTTTCTAAATGAAAGGCTTCACCATTCATATTTTTTTTAAAATAATATTTTGAAAGAAAATTAAGTAATTTGTAAAGATTTGAAGAAACATTTCTGTTATTTTATTGCATTACAGATGTACATATTGACTGCATTTAAATGAATTTTTTTTGTGCTTTACACTGTCTAATAATAGAAGATATTGGAAGTAAATTATTTGACCTGATACTTGCTAAAATATTTTCTTGCTCTACATATTTGGCAACATAAAAAACCCCACAAAATCAACTATTTTAAGATTTCTGAGATACATGAAAGAGGCAATTTCTTGCATTTTCATATTAATTTTTTATCTATTATAACAATTTATTTATTAAGCATACTGAAACTGTGTAGTGGAAAAGTTATGCTGAACATTCATTCAAGCAAATGACAGATGAAACAAAATATTTACTATGCTTATGCTCCTGTCAAGCTTAATTATTGCTTAATTTGTGCTACTATATTCAATATTAGTTATAAAATAAATAACTGTATTTTATATATAATAATATACAGTTTTATATTTATATATAAATATTGAATATAGTTATATCATAGATATGCTATATCTATGACATTTCTTTTGCAAGACAGTTATAAATGTGAAGAAAGAAAATAAAACATCTGAAAGTTTTGTTGCAAGTGTGACACTTCCTATTAACCCTTGGTATATTTTAATATAAGTTTTTATATGACAAAATTCAAAATACTTAGGGGCTTAAAAAAAGAATTTCAAGACTGTTTTAGTAAGAAAAAATGGTCATTTAATCTCTATCTTTTTATTAATCAGCAGAAACAAAGGAAATAGGAAAAGTTGTATTGGAGTAAGGACAAAAATGAACATAGAGGGTAATCTGGTTTTGATTTTTAGGGGATAGTTTTTTGAGTTTGGAGGTTTTTTTGTTTGGTTGGGTTTTGTTTGTTTGTTTGTTTTTGATAGATAGATGTCCAGTATACTTTTTAGATTATATTTATGACTAGATTTCTTTTTTCATTCCACATTTTCAATACATATGGCAACCTGGACACTAAAGACACCTGCTTTTATTTTCATTTTAAACAGCTGCAGCTTAGTCATTAATGTTGGTGGGAAATGGATCCACCTCAAGTACAAGTGAAGGAACAAATGATTATTGATGACTCAGTTCCATTGTGGAGTATTGTTTGGTTTTTAAATGACAATATTCATTTAACGAAAAAGAAATGGTAATGAGTTTGTGTTTTATCTTTTGTGTTTCTATTTTGTCTATCATTGAACCTCTGGAAACAAAAACATCATAAAATAAAAAACTGGAGGAAAAAAATAAGAAAAGAAAAGAAATAAAACAATTCAGACTCAAATATATTCTAAAATAAGAATTAAACTGCTTAGTCGTTTTCTGAAGATTATATCCATATTTTTGCTAAATTGCACTGTCAGCTTGTGGGAAGCCTGGTCTGGTCTGGTCTGGTCTTGCAAACAGGCAGCTGGCAGCTCTCCAAGTTTGCAGGCAATAGATCTCTTGTAGAATGGAATTGGAGAAACCCAAGCTTGATGATCTTGGTGTGCTATTACCTGTACTTACTATTGACTCATTTCTACTCAACATGAATTTTCAAATGTGAATGAACACAGTGAATGTTCAAGATAATTTTGACCCAAGTCTTGGTAGTGTTTCACCAAGACAGATTCAGACATTCCTTTATTCTGGTTATTCATCTGCTCCAAATTCTTCCAGAGAGCGATAGAGGGAATTCTTTAATTTTATCCAGTTTTTAACTGTCTTCAAATACCAGAAGGATGGATTTCACCTGTGCAAGGCAAATTATTGTGTCTTACTCCCCTTATTTTGACAGACTTTCATTTCAATGTTATGTCCTTATGATTGATACCTTGTCCTTACATCTTTCTAGTAGATACCTAAAAAGCAAAAGATACACTTTAGTAATTTTTAACCACTGTAATATCTCATAACCCTATACATAAATACAGTACTAAAACCACTACATATAGTACCTTGCTTCCAAAGGAGTCCAGGTAATTTAACATAATGGGTTTTGTTTCATTTAATTGGATTATCTTAGTGTACATATTTTAAGGTACCATAAAAATGCATTAGAAAGTAACGTTTCTATATGTATTTCTGTAGACCAATTAGAAACACTGCTGAATTTTATTTTTGCAGCTTTAGAATACTGTTTAGTCATAACAAGAGGTCTCTTATACAAAAATGCAGATAAAATTCAGGGGAGGGGGGAAGAAAAAAAAAACATATTCCATAAATATTTAAAACAATTACAAACTAATTGAAAAACAATACACGTTCTAAAGTGAAGGTATGGGATGTGTCCTGTACTAATTAATACTGATAATCATGGAATTGAATCTTTCCCTAACAGAATTAGGGGGTAATTAATTTCCTTACCTTTTTCATCATATAAATCAAATATGGAATTATATTTTTAAGCTAATATATAAGTATAGCTGCATAAATTACAGTAAAAATTCCTTTCAAGTTCATAGATTAGATATATAAGCTTTATTTTAAGAACTTTTTTTTCCACTTTAACAAGGTATGACCTTATTTGATATTAAAAGAAGGAAAAGGCCTTCTGAAAAATGCATAAAAGCTAAATAACCAAATAATTTATGAAATACAGAGGGGAAACATGTATTTTCCTGGTGATAAATTGGTATACAAGCTTTTAAAGGAATCTTTGATCTGATCAAAAGAGGTGGGTGTTTCTTATATTTCTGTTGAAATTCTCAAATGACAGGAAGGGCAATTAGGGAAGCTGGATGATTTATTGCTTCAGGGGTGTAATAGACAAAATTGTTTTAACAAAATTAAAAGCATGAAACAGAAATAAAATACCTAGTTACTTGGGGCAGCTAGAACCTATACTTACCCATTTTGGACTGCATTAAAAGGCTGATGAGAAATAAATAATAACAATACATACTGCGATTATCTTCCCCTATAGGTCACAAAATTATTGCAACTTTATAACTAAATATAACTTTGCAGAAAGAATATTAAGACAAGTTCATATATATGAACATTTATTAGCAGAATGTGTAGTTGATGGCATACCTGAACTGTAATTATGAAGGTTACCTTGGAGTAGCTAAAGGAGAGAGAATGAGAGAGAGAGAGGGAGACAGAAAGGAGTTAAAGGGGAAAATGCCCACAGGAAATAGTAAAAGCAGTTATAATAAAGAAGGACCAAGGATACACATCCTCCCTTGTGGTGTTCCCCCAAATGGAGGAGGTGTCAATGATAATGATGATTTTCAGCAAGCTTTTTTCTTAGTATTGCCCTTTCAGAGAGGTCTGCTCAAGCTCCCCATTGATTCCTGTGTCCTATGACATTATAGCTTCTTGGAAAACAAAGATTTTATATTTATTGGTTATTAAGTCCCTGTTGACACATATTACCAGATATTTATAGTGAGCTTCAGCAACTGCTGTTCACCTTCTTTGTGAAAGTTTCACCTTGGCTTTCTGGAGTGAAAAGTAAACTCTGCAAAACAAGAATGAAAGAATTAGTGACAGCACATAGAATCATCTAATAGTTTGAGTTGAAAGGGAGCTTTAAAAGCATTGAGTTCCAAGCCCCCTGCAATGGGCAGGGACACCTCCCACTAGACCAGGTAGCTCGATATGGAGCAGAAGCAGTGATGGTTTCATTTCTGTGACAGCTAAGAAATATTCAGTAAGTAGAAGCTGAATTTTTAGTGGCTTGAATTTATGTTCCTCTGAAGACAACAGTCAAAGAGATGATGGTATCTCCTAATGGGATCATCTTTTCTAATACACACGCTGATAATCAAAAAGGATCTTAGGAATCATATATTAAGTATATCCTCATTACCAAATAAAAAGTTTTGTGATACTTAGAAATTGTTTTCTCTCTCTTGAATTTTTAAAAATTAATCTGTAAGACTTGAAAAGAATATTTATTGAAAGAGGACATGATATAGTAGCTTTTCAGATAATAAAGTTTTGTTCTTTTTTAGTCAATACTTGCATTTTAAATGTAAAAATATTAATGCCAAAGTCAAAAAAAGAAGAATGGTAGAAAGAAAAGATGGATTAATAAGAAAACTGTGAAGACACAAGTAAAATAAAAATTAAGGGAATAATTAATAGAAAAATAAAAGAAAACAAGTTTTCAGTAAAAAGAACTCCCATAAGGACCAGCCTTTTGCTTCTTTCATGATGTTTAAATAAGAGGAGAACCTTTTAAATAGAAAAATACCTAGTTAATGTCACATTGGCAACCAGAGCCTAGAACAAGATGTTCAAAACAGCTGTTAAATTATTTGCATTCTGCCAGGATGAAGTGTATCAGTAACCACAGAAAGCACATTTAGTCTTAAGGAATCCACGTCAAAATAGCGTTGAACATTTGAGTCAGTATTATCTCAAACGTGAAAAATTAGGTGTAAGACAAACAATACACACAGCTAAGTACAGCTGTAGGGAAGTAGCCTGAGTAACCCAACCATCATTCAAATTCTCTGTTTGCAAAGCACGTAGAACAAAAACAGATCAGTTGCACTTGCAAGTGTTCCGTAGACATTTGCCTCTATAAAACAGTTCTCAAAGTTTATTAACTACTTGAAGAACAGACTATTTTTAAAAATTGTATTTATAGAATATGTACTGTAAGAGGATCTGACCAAACACTGGGTTTCCTCAGTATTTGTGAATAATTGGGGTAGCAATCACAACAGGAATGTGAGTTTTGAAGGTTTTTAAAAATAAACATGGCACAACACTCGAAGAAGACAATTTTTAAATTCACCTATGACAATTTCTGTAATGATTTCTCATAAGGTGAAAAGTCAAGACAATCAAAGCTTATTTGTGGAAAAGATATATATAACCAAAATAGAAATAATTATAGCATACCTTCTTAATTTTGTTCACATACTGAGTATGCAAGCAAATCATCAATGGCCTTGAAAAGTATTTTGTCCCCTTACCTATAACAATTATACATGTTGCAGTTATAGAGGAGATAACAGATGACAAATAGACTTTCATAGTGCATCTTGAGTTTTGTCTTATTTAATTCAGATTGCTTCTGTTTTCCACATATCCATGTTAAAAACATCAGTATTCTTTCAGTATCTGATATACAATGATTGAGAAATTTGATTGTCCTGCACTATTAATGGAAAAAGCAAATAGATCCTGCAACAGATTTTAAAAACCTTTCTTACCTAAGAGCATAGTTGTTCAAGTTAGTATGAATTATGTTCTTTGAAATACCAGAACTGAAATCAGTGTTATTGCTACTGAGCCTTTGAATTAGAAGGCATCATTTCACTGTCTTTAATCTTCTATTTGAAAACACTAATTCAAGGTCCCTAAAGGGACATTTTATTTTGTGCTATATGCATTTCAAATTATTGAATAGTAGTTTTGATCTGAATTTCTGATAAGGTTAAAACACAGCTGATACAAAAGAACAAAGTACTTTGTATCCTGTTACATTCTATTAAATCTGATTTTTTCATAATAGCGAAAATTGCATTTCATCTAATGCTCCCTGGTATGCAGATCAGTTTAAATACAATGTAATGACAACAAAGAAATGAGGAGATTTCACGTGTGACGTTCATTCATTCACTTTTTTGGCACTGAGACACACAGATTCCCCAAAATTTTTTAACTTTCTGTCTGTATTAATATGATCTGAAATAATTTAAAAATACTTATATTGAGTTCACAGAGAATTTTAAAAAATTTTAGATGACCTTTATTTTTTGTTTAAAAATGTTTATATTAACAAAAAACAAATTAAACCAAAGACATGAACACCCGAAATAACTTAAAAAGAATTATACATTTGTTTAATCAGTAACAATGAAACCCTAGATCCTTTTTCTTTCCTCAGAATCCTTAAAAATGCCTCAGGGAAAGTGGTAACAGGATTACAAACTCAGATATTTGTCATTTATTAATTTATTTAAGATGCTAAACCATTCCACTATAATAGAGTTGGCCCTAGATTACAAGTGTTAGAATTCAGATGCCTGTTCTACTACAAACTTCCTGAATATGCCTAGGCAGGCTTTGTGAAATGCCATTCCTAGCATTTCTCTTTCCTCCCATCATTACTCATCTGTTAAACAAGTTCAAATTAAAGATATATGTGGTAAACATTTCAAATCAGTTAGTTTTTCACAGAAGATAAGATCAAAAGTTTACTTGAGATATCTAATGAGAGGTGGAGTGCCTTCTAAAACATCTATAAGTTCAGTTTAGCAATGAAGTCGGACTTAGTTTGTAATTATTCAACCATTACCATAATAATAAACTCATCTCTTTAACACAGGGTCACTGCTTCATTGCAATTTTATCAGAAGTTGGACATGAAGAGAGTGAAAGCATCTATCAACAAAGCAACAAATTTGAACAATAATAGGAAAACAGAAAATAAAGAGGTATTCTAACTTAAAAGTCTCTGTTAATTGTAAGTTAACCCCAGAAGGCAGCTAAGCACCACAGAGCTGCTTGAACACTCCCTGATTGCTGAAGCTTATTAAAGCAAAAGCTGCATGTACAAGAAAAGCAATGTAAGGAATTAATTCACTGCTTCCTATTGCAGGCAGATTTTTTTAAGGGAAAGCAGGGTTTCCTCATGCCTAGCTTGGGAAGACAAACACTATAATTCTGGACACTGGAATGCTCTGAAATGGCCTTTTCGATGGACACAAATGCCTATGAGTTATCCCTGTGCCCATGTGGACTTATCCACAGGTCCTAGTCCCTTTAACTGGAGTTCTCATTCAAGTTCCAGCCTGTCCAGTACACCAGCACAGGAAGAGCAAAAATGCCCTGTCCATCTGCTAACCAAGGCAGATTGTTGTTGCTGTTATCAAAATGTTCCCAGTTATAGCACAGTAAGATGATAAGCAATACAGGAAACAGTGAAAGCAGCCACCAACAAGCACTAGACTTTTATATACAATAAGGCAAGCAAGCCCCATGGCAAGCACAGGAGACCAGCTGTAAATAGCTGAACAGTTACAGCAGCTATAAATTCAGTTTATCACACTAAAATCTGTCCTTATCACAAACCCTTCAAGACTCACATTGGGTTCCATAAAGAACTGTTGTAGCTTAACCCCAGTAGGCAGCTCAGCACCACACAGCCACTTGCTCACTTCCCTCACAATGCAATGGGGAAAAGAATCAGAATGGGGAAGGCTGAGATAAGGACAGTTTAAAGGATTAAGCAAAAACTGTGCATGAAAGCAAACCAAAATAAGGAATTCATTCACTGCTTACCATCACCAGGCAGATGATCAACCATTTCAAGGAAAGCAGAGCTCACCACATGTAGAAGAAAAAACCAGATTTGGGCAATCAGATGTAAGTTTTGGGCGATCAGATGTTGTAATTCAGAACATCACCTCCTTCTTCCTCTTCTCCAACTTTTATTGCTGAGAATGACATAATACGGTATGGGGTATCCCTTAGGTCCATTCAGGTCACCTGTTCCAGCTATGTCTCCTCTCAGCTTCTCCTGCATCCCCAGACTACTCACTGGCTGGGCAGAATGAGTGGATGAAAAGTCCTTGACAGTCCAGTAAGCACTGTTCAACAACAATTAAAACACCAGTGTGTTATCAACACTGTCTTGGTCACAAATCAAAAACATAACACCATGCAATCTGCAATGAATAAAGTTCACTGTATTCTAGCCCAAGATTAAGGTTAATTTCTATTAACCTTCTGTAGTTACTATGTGCTAATTTTTGATACAATAACATATGAAATAATTCATTAACATAGATTATAAAATAATATGAGATTTTTGTTTGAAATATCATGTAAAATTAATTGCATAAAGTTTTTCAAATTCCTTTTAAGGACTTGATGTCTTCAAGAATAATAGCTATTTGTATGATCTTCATAGCAGACTGGGAAACTGGATTGTATTTCTGCAGTAAAAATGGTTCAGAAAAATTAAACTATGTATTAAACTTGAAATATTTTGAACACTTCTGTATGCATATCTTTGGAGTAATTTTTTAACTGTAAATGAATTGTAATGGATAGTTCAACTAATGCAAGTGAGGTTTAGAAATTTAATGTAGCACACACTAGAGTTAAATAAGAGATTCTACGTATTATCTTGGCTTGTTTTTTCTACTTTTTTCCTCTGAGGGTTTGATTGATACAGTGGCTTGCAGCTAACATCTTACACTGAAATTTCTTCTTAGACAGAAGCAAAGCTTTGTTATGCATTCTTACAATACCTGATGAGAAGAATGGGTATTTTAGATACCAATGTATAAATGTAAATAATAGTATTTGTGAAAACTGCAGTAGAGTAATGCTCCAAGTACCAGTCGAAGTGGCAATTCTGGAATATTCTAGTGTAATCTTTTCAACTATACTTGAAACATTACATGAAGTGATAACAGATACACTAGGTATAGTTAAATTGCTAACATGAACCATTGACACCAAAAGTAAATTCACCGAAGATAGTTTTAGACTATTTTCCCAGTGAAATCTGTAACTCTGACTTGTATTTTATACTGCATTTTACAACAGAGAGAAAGAGAATGGAAATGGAATCTATTACAGTGTGGAAAGGGCAAAAAGAATGAACTTCAGATTTTTAGATCTTAGAATTATAGAATCATAGAATGCTTTTGGGTAGAAAAGGACCTTTAAAAACCATACAGCTCCAAACTCCTGCCATGGGCAGGGACACCTTCCACTAGATCAAATTTCTCATAGCCCCATCCAGCTTGGCCTAGAACATTTCTAATGATGGGGAATTCACAGCTTCTCTGGGCAACCTTTTCCAGTGCCTTACAATGCTTTTAGTTTAATCTGTTTGCTTTTGTCCTATCACGGGTGGCTATCATTAAAAGAAAAAAAAATCTTTCTAATATTGTCCTTTAAATATTGAAAGGTCAAAATAAGGTCTCCCCCCTACCTTCTCTGCTCCATGCTAAACAACCCCAAACCTCTCAGCCTTTTCAGGAGAGGTGTTTCATCATTCTCATTATTTTCATGGCCTTACTATGGGTCCACTTTAACAGATCTATATTTTTATGTCTTGAGTGCCCCAAAGTTAGATGCAGCACTCGAGATGGCATCTCACCAGAGCAGAGTATAAGGAAAAAATTTCTTACCTCAGCTGGCTGCCACAGTTCTTTTCATGAGCTAAGGATATTATTTGCTTTCTGTGCTGCAAGTGTAACTTGTCAGCTGACATGTAATTTTTCACCTACCGATATCCCCAACTCCTTCTCAGCATGGCTGCTCCTAATCCATCCAGCCCCAAATCTGTCATGATATTGAGGATTTGCCCAGTCCAGAAGAGGGTCTTGCACTTTGCCTTGTTGAACTTGATGAGGTTCACTTTATGCCACTCCTCAAGTCTGTCAAGGTTCCCTCTGGATTGCATTCCCTCCTTCTAGCGTGTATCAGCTGCATCACTCAGTGTCATCCAACCACTTGCTGTGTTGAGGCTGTATTTAATCCCTTTATGTCATTGGTGAGTATATTCAAAAGTATCAGTCCTGACCCATGAGGGACTTCACTTGCTATTGATCTCCATCTAGACATAGAGCCAGGAACTGCAACATTGGATGCAGCCATTCAGCCAGTTCCATCCATTTAGGAGTCCATCCATCAAACCAGTAGCAACAATGATTTTGTGTGAGACTGTGTCAAAACCTTACGAAAGTCAAGGTCAAGAAATATTCTTGTGATGTTTTCTATTCTATTCCATTCTGTTCTAGCTCTCTTCTATTTCCTTGTGTCTTTCTTGTAGATTGGAACAACGTTGACTAGTTTTCAATCAGTGGGGTTGTCCCCAGCCTCCTAAGACTGTTGGTGAATGAGACAGAGATCTGCTGTAACACTGACTAGGTCATTTGGTACTTTGGGGTGAAACCCACAAGGCCCCATGGACTTATGGCATTCAACTAATTCATATTGCTTGTTGCAGCACTGAAATTAAGTAAAATCATGATGAACTCTGAGAACTTCTCCTCTTTTGCTTTCCCTCATTGCCAAAGAATGTTGGAAAGCATTCCCTGCAGTAGCTTGCTCATTGGTCATGTGTTTCATGATGCAAATGAAAACAATTGCTCACCACCAATTGACCAATGCACAGCCAGACCCTGAAGCGTGTCCACCCTGCCAACCTCTCTACTAGACTTATTGCTCAGCATGGTGTCATATGATATGGAATATCCCTTGGAGGTATCAGATAAATAGTGTATGATCTGTAGAATACCACAAACTTACATAAAGAGAAGTGCAAAAGTCCTTTAGAACTCTCTTGTAAACATGAAAGAATGACAGAGGTCTTTTAGAGAGTACTGGGTTGTCAATGTAGTTAGTGTAAAAAAACTCTGTAACAAGAGCAAAACCATAAAAGCCACAGATTTAACCAGAAATAAAGACAAACATATATATGTAAATGTAAAAGTTAAAGTTTGCTCTAAATATCTATCAGAATTTTTTTGTCCTGTCTTTGAATTCATGAAGTAGGTAATTTTTGGTTACATTTATGTACTGAATGGGACACTGTGTGAGAACTGGTAATAGTCTATGATGTCTTCTTTGCTGCACAATTGAACTGATTCAGTCACTTTTACTTCCTTTAAATCATTAAGACTTAATGAAACTTGCTCTTTTCAGACATAAGTATCACAATCTAGATAACCCCAAAAAATTGACCTCAACAACATGTTTTAAATGCCTTTTAAAAATTAAACCAACCTTGTTTTCTGAAATCTTATATTGCAAGAAATATTTTTAGACTTCTCATTTGAGAGCTTATGTAATATGTGATTTACTTAGCTACAGGTTGCAATAAATTTTGTAATAAATAATTTGTTTTAATAAATTTTGACTTATATTTCAATTTAGGATTGAAGAAAAACATGCTTTTCACATGCTGACTTGGTGTATCCTGTCTTTTTTTACTACATGAGATGTAAATGTCTACATAGGATAATAGCTAATCTTGTCTCCATCCTATCCATAGTTAATCCTTTCCAGTATTTATTTGATTAACATCCCCCTCCTTCTTCCTGTCTTTGAAAGAGCAAACATTGTATTAAAATTACTTATATTTATTGATATTATGCAACTGTTGATACAGCCTCAAACTTTTGACAACTCAAAGAAAAAGAAAACACATCTGTTTCATTAGTTACTTGTGAATGTTTGAAGTGATGCTGATTAAACAATCATTCTTTTCACATTAGTTAGTACTTTTGACAAAGAAGCTTGTATCCATTGAGTTTAAAGATTGTCAAACTCTAAAGTCTTACTGCTCTTCAGATGTATAAAGATAACAACAAATAGTTAGTAGGATTTTGTAATACACAAGGACACAGAGACTTTATCCTTTAAATTTCTCTACTATATTATAGGTTACACAAATACCACCTGAATCACCACCACCATGTGAGCTATCACAAAACTTTCCACTAGCAAGTATGCCTATGATTTACAAACTGAGTACATATATCTCAAACCATTACAAATTATTATCAGTCTTCATGGATATAGGATCAATCAAAAGTGTGTCAACAATCAATAATAACAGTAATAAATATTGTAGCAAAAAGCAATAACAGCAACAGCCAAGTAGACATATATTCTTACATAAACTCATCATTATTGAAGCAACTTATCAACAATTTAACAACAGCTACAATAGAGTACTAATTGGGAGATAAATATCTCATCACTATCAAGTGAATTAGACAGATTTCAGAAGAGGAAAAACAATCCTGAAAGGAAGGACAAACTGATTACAGATGGGGATTCAACCATCCAAGAGGTAGAAGGGCAAGCCAAAAGGACCCCAGAAATGTGGTACGACAAGGTAACAGACAGAATCTCACTTCAGTGATGATCTATGTCTGAGTCTGAAGTCAGACAGGACTTCTCAGTGGAAGTCCAAGATTTCATAAAAAATTAATGTAGAGAATTCAATCTGTTTAAGAAAGGAAAAGCAGGAGTAGTGTGGGGAGTTCTCAGAGAGAGAGAGCCTCCATTTTAGATGAAAATAAATGCCCTCTTATAGAGATATAAGACGGCATAGGACATACTACTTAGAACAGACAGTAGATGCACTTAATTTTGATTTTTTTAACCTTAACATCCAGTAGATGATGGTATTTTCTATTCTTTCAGAGTAATTTTATTTTTCCAGACAGTTTGCCACCCTTTCAGACAATAAGTTGCTCTTACAGTGCCTTGTTTTTGTGCTTGTCAGCGGTATCTCAGGATGTGTCAAGTCTCTGTGTATCAAGCTGTACTTCAAGGACATTTATCATTCCTCAGCCTAGTTCCCAGGCCGGCAGTTTCAGCCTGGGAGTCGTTTCTCTGTCAGTCCGTTCTTGTCAGTACTTTTCAACAGTCACCTTCTTTTGCTCAGTAAGTTTCACCTTCTAACCAAACCACCTCTACAGCTGCTCTCACCAACAGTGAGCCAAACCTGCTAAAACACTGACCGAAGAAATAGCTTTCCTATAATTCCGGCCATGTAGACCTGGGGTTTCTCCAAACCTCTTTGACTATTATGACAACAGAAATACAAGTGTGTATTTATTTGTTATATGAATCACGGCCTCAGTTAATTTTCGATTTTGACATATTCTTTTCAGAACATGTTATGATACCCACTAGAAGAGGGACACGTGGAAAATGACTGGTAACATGCTGGCAACTAGTGAAATTTAGAACAAATCTATTGTGCTTTAGCAGATTTTTATTCTAAGGGGACTATTTACTTGCATTTTATTTGCAAGACTTACATTCTAAAAACTTGACTACCAGTATCCTGGTGACTGTTCATAACACAAATTTGAACATGGTAGAAAGACATCTGTTTTCTTTCGCCTTGCTTGTTCTCTCTGTTATCAGGAATTCTTTCAGAAAGTGGTTGTGGAGTCTTTCATCTTCTTCTGCCCCATGTGAAAAGGAATTAAACACTCCTGTTGGCTGAGTGCTGCCTCTAAGCCACAAGTACGCAATTTGGGCCTTAGTGTCTTTTCAGATCCCTTTCTTTGTGATACATTGTTGTCCCCAGGTGCCATTGCTGACACTGACTTGCCTGTGGCTATACATTCCTCATACATACAGTTTGACACACAAACTATTGTCTGTTGCAGGTTTGCTCTTCACAAACATTAACTACAGTTTGTCTTGTTGGAAAGGTACAATGTACCTTCAGGTTCCTTTTACAATTCTGTGCAGTTGTCAGCAGCAGTTTTGTATTTTCTTTCAGTAAGAAATAAATATATAAAAACCAAAACATCTCTAAGATGTACATGGAGATAAAATATGTACCAACACAAAATGAAAATAAAAATATTTTTCTACACTTTAGAGTTTATGGGCAGTAGAATTTCAGTTTGTTCAGAAAATTATTATGAAGCAGAACCCAGTTGTATCATTTATCAATATTATTAATGTATCTTGTAGTTGTATCATGTATCAATATTATTAATGCAACTTGACTAGATATGAGTTTGCAAATGTACAGTTTTCAAACGTACATATTTTCAAATGGAACCTGTTTTGTGAAAAGTAAAAGCTAAGACTACTGACTTGTGATCTTGGTTCTTGCTAATGTATCATCACTGTGGGAGAACAGACATAAAAGTAAGACTTTCCAGCAGAGACATTCACACAAGACTTTATTAAGAATTTTTACAGTAGGATTTGTCAGAGAATTGGTATTGTGTGAGAAATTATACAGCAATAGCATATTACCAACAAATCAAATTTTATAAAAATAAATTACATCTCAACCTTCATTTCATGTTATGTGCAAGGCTTCCTATTAGTATGGAAGAGAAGTATAAAATAAGTTCATAATCTTTCTTTTTAAAATAAAGCACTTTTTTTGCTAAACATAACATTGTTTACATATTTCACCAGCCCTAGTTATCATATTACTTCAGTAGGAACCTTATTCTTTCTTCTTATTTTTGTTTTCAATCTGGAAAAATCTATAAAATTCAGAAGCAGTCCATATTTATTGCATGAAGAGTATTTGGCAAATCTAGCAAGGGGTTTGTTGGCATTCTAAACTGCCTTCTTAATTAAATTCAAGTATATTATTATACATTCTTGAAAAGAAACTAATATTATAATAGAAACAGAGTGTCCTTCCACTCATCAACAAATGAGCTTGTGTACAAAAGAGTCCTTGACAATATTTTCTTTTCATTACCAATTGCTAATTAGTCCACTGAACTTGTCTATGTGTGTTGCTGTTGTTATGCTTGAGTGCCCTTGAAAAAATCAAGTAGCAAGCATATATGTTTGATGTCTGATAATTAGGTAATGTTGTACTCACTTGGAATAATTGGTCTGGAAACATATAATTATTTATTATTCTGAAAGTGTTAGAGGTACTGAGTCTAAATGCACCTGATTTTTTGGTAAGTTGATTCCAACTAGGCTTTAGTTAAAAGGATGTCTTGCAGAAGCTGGTAAAACTAAGCACTGTTGCATGGGACAAAGGTGAGGAAAATATTGTCTCTAAAGAGAAGCAAAACAGTTGATGTAAGGCTTCCTAACTCTGACTTCACTAAGACCAAGTAGAAAATTTCTTGTCTCTCATGAAAACATCCCTTTGCTTTCTTCTATATCTTCCTTGGTTAAAAGGGCAAAAAAGTCACTAAGCATCAAAGAGACATTCCTTCTAACAATGATCACTTCTAGACTTTTCTCACCTGTTTCCAAGCTTGCATCATCTCTTTTCTCCTATGTTATTTCTCTGTTATTTCTCCTACTGCTTTTACTTTCCACTTTTATTTTCAGTGGTCCTATTCTTCTTTTTCCTCTCTGTTTGCACCATACACATACATTTATGATCAACTTTGTTTCTACTAGCAGTGAATCACTTTAGTCATACCTCAAAAGAGGAGAGATTGAGATGAGCTATAAGGAAGAACTTTTTTCCAGTTAAACACTGGAACAAGTTGCCCAGAGAGATGGTCCATGCCCCATCTCTGAAAGTGTCCAAGGTCATTTTGGACAAGGCTGTGAGCAATCTGATCTAGCTGATGTCCCTGCTCATTGCAGGAAGATTGAACTTCAAATCTTCCTTTCTACTTAAACCATTCAATAATTCCAAATAAGGTTTGTGGAAAAATCAGAAATCGCAAACTAACTGGCAACAAGTTTATTGAGTTTAATAGATCATATATTATACACTATATATGTGATACATACGTCTTACATTACAAAGTATATGACATATTACACATTGTATATTATTTATCTGCTTATATTAGCTTCAAATATTCCATTTCAATTCATGTATGTGGAAAGGCAAAAAGTATTTTTGTGTTGTGCATAGCTATGAAGAAAGAAGAACTGATGCTCATGACACTTATACAGAGATGCACTAAAGAGACTGAAATGAGGTTAGTATGAACTTTGCTTTTGCAAAACATTTTCATGGTTATAGATAACCTGTGCCACTTTTGTACTGATATTTTATTTAGAATCAATATATTAACCATTAATTATGTGTTATATGTGCGGGAGTTTTTGGTATTTCATAGTTGAGCATTTAAGAGAAGCAAAAAATTGCACAAATCTCCAGGTTGTAAACATACTTTTCTTACAGAAGAGGTAACTAATAGTCAACAATATTTGCACGTGTTTATGGATGATATGCATGTTGTAGATCCCTGTGAAGCAGTAGCAGCTAGGAGCTTGATCAAATATATGTGGAAATCCATGGTATCTTACCTTTACTAGAATGACTTTATCACTCTTCCCTAACTGAATTGATTTTAAGTCTTGGAGCTGAATTGAGGACATAAACTCCGCCAGCTTTATCTTCCAGCAGGTAGACTGCCTTTGCCAGTGGAAAAAGAACTGTTTGCAGATCAGATAAGTACTAAAACCTCTCCTTATCTTAGGGTACCAGCAAGTCATAAAACTAGCATAATTTGTCTTAGTTCTTGTACGAAATAAATACAACCCTAAGTATGGATCACTGAAAAAACGTCAAAGCATATTAAAATTCTCTGATACATAAACCACAGACCATATAGTATGTTTGTAAATAAACATGATGTTAGATGAAAGAGGTTTAAATAAATAAAAGGGTCACATATATTTAGCAAAGTTATTAAAGAATGATACAATCAGGAACACAAATTTCACACCCAGAGGATGCATCCTGCAGCCTTCATCAGAAGAACTTTAGAAATTCATATTAGGTACGGAACACTATGAAACACCTTTCTTAATAGCTTTGAGGCTGAATATTTTATTTTTCTATATTGATAGAGGAATAACTTAAACTAATATGGAATTAATAGGATAACATTGGAATACAGGATTCAGTTCACACTTCAGAAAGCATGCTGAAAATCTGTTTAGAAGACACCTACAAAAATATTCTGAGAAGTCAGGGCCTTGAGTACACAGATGGGCCCTAATATTCAGGGGAGGGTATTAGCCCTGTTTAGCTTCCCCTGAACACCACCCTAAACACACATGTGCACATCCATATACATCCCCCAGTCCCTGTTCAGAGGCTGCAGTTAAGCCCAGGTCTGAATGTCACATCCCTGCCTGAGCCCTGCCATGGGTGTCCCCCAGCCCAGCCCAGCTCCTGCCCATCCTGATGTGCTGACTCTGCCCCCAGACGGATCCTCGGCCTCGCTCATCACCTCCCATTTTCCTGGTGCTGACTGCGCTGCTGTGGCCATCCTGCTCTGCTCTGCTTCTGCCTTAGGGTGACACAGCCCTGCCTGCCCTTGGCCAACATCCCATCATCCCATCCCGCTGCTGCTGCTCCCTGACAGCCATTGCCTTATTATTGGAGACAAAGAAAGATAGTATTTGTTTATCCAGCTAGAAGGAACTTGGCTATTATCTAAATGGAGAGACATTTGTCATTTTATTACTTATGTTGACTAAGGTATAAAATTCTGTAGAAGTTCAGATTACATGATGTATATTTTTTAAATTCCAATTTTTTTAGCCTTTTTTAAAAATTGAACTAGTCATAGGAACCACATACAAAATTATTGTCCTTTATCACTTAAATTTCTGAAAGCCCTGTGAAAATAAAAGGGGTAGCACAAGATTACTTATTTAAGTGTGTAACTCCACTAAATCCCATTGTCTTTCTTATTCAGGATCAACCTAGATGGTTGTCATACTGTTCTCTGTCCTCATAAAATCTTTAAATAGTATCATGTAAGTAGTGTGGAAAATAAAATGACAAATATGATTTAATCTGTCTTTTCAAGGATAAGTGTGAAAGTTAGCAATAAAATACAGAAATGTCATTCTCCTAGATTATACATTTGTCCAGAAAATAGATAAAGCTTTGATGACTATGCAGAAATTGTAGAACACGTTATAATGTAAATATGACAAAATCAACAGCCATTCTAAAGTGAACTGCATGAAATCTAGATCAACACCAACAGGCAAGAATGCCTGCTCTTTTTGCACTTGAATGAGATAAGAACTTAAACTTATATTTAATTTCATACAAAATGCTCAATTTTACATAATTTAGCATGTCTGACGCTAATTACACAAGCATGAGAGGTGCTCTTTCTTGAGTCAAGCGTTTGCCCAGGGCAGTATAGAAGTTATTCCACGTGTCTTTGTGAATAAGATTTTGTGCTGACTTACCTACGTTTGCTACTCTTTCAATGTTTTAGTGTTCTTAATAATTTCAAGACTTCCAAATACAAACCACAACTAACATTTAAAAATGCAATTCTAAAAGATGACAATAAAGAAAATAATTTGATTTTCCTGAAGTGCCTGTACACACTAGAATGTCATCCATTTCTCACTTCTCAGTATCAGGTTTTTCTACTGGAAAAATAAATCATATCTAATATGCAATGTACCATGCAGTGTTAATTCAAACTCTTTGGTTCAGAAGTATACCTGTTTGCATCAGTCTCTGTTCTTTCTCCTTCATTGCCCAAGTTTGCATGCTTCTGTGGCTGACACCACAAGATACAAAAAATGTTCCAAAAATACTCATATATATTTTTTAAGCAGAGTTTTACTTTCAGTTCAACAAATAAAAAAGCATATCCTTTGCATTTAATGGCAAGAAAGATTTAGAGAGAAACATCCTATGTTCTTTTGTCCTTAGGGCAAAAGACAGTCTATTTCTTTTGAAACATTGCCCTCAAAACATCTATCCATTTTTCTTCTTTCATGTCTTGAAGATCTTTTGGTTATGCCACCTACAAATCAGATCCCTGAACTAATTGCCAACCTCTGCACTTGGGCTCCTTAAAGAGAAGAACCATCTGGTCTTCTGCCTTCTTCTTGCATTCTAATATGCCAAAATAATATCTAGCCAAAATCCTTTTTCTTCAACATCCTTGCTTTTGTCTTTGTCCTGGATGATATAGGCTGTTTACTGTTGTAGTGGGTTGACCCTGGCTGGATTCCAGGTGCCCACCAAAGCCTCTCTCCCCTCTGCAGCTGGAGAGAGAAGAGAAAATATAACAGAGAGTTCATGAGTTGAGATAAGGACAGAGAGAGATCATTCACTGATCACTCACTGAGTTTGCCATGATGGGCAAAACAAGCTAGAATTAGAGTTATTAACTGAATTTATTACAAACAAAATCAGGTCAGGATAATGGTTGTTAAATGGGAAAAAAAACCAAATCCAAAACTTAAAAAGACCTTCCACCCACCCCTCTCTCCCTCCCAGCTGTGCTTCCTCTCCCAGAAGTGCAGAGAGACAGTGAATGGGGGTTGCCATCAGTTCATCACACGTTTTATCTGCTGCTCAGGGACAGGAGTCCTTCCCCTGCTCCAGCATGGGGGCCCTCACAGCACACAGTTCTCTATCAGCTTCTCCAACACGAGTCCATCCCACGGGCACCAAACTGCTGCAATGTGGGTCACTCTTCCAACAGGATGCAGTCCTTCAAGGACAGGCTGTTCCACTTGTGTCCCGCAAGGGGTCACAAGTCCTACCAGCCACCCTGCTCCAGCATGAGCTCCTCTCTCCATGGGTCTGCAGGTCCCTGCCAGGAGCCTGCTCCAGCACAGGTGGCCCATGGGGTCACAGCCTCCTCTCAGGCATCCACCTGCTCCAGGGTGGGTCCCCTCCAAGGGCTGCAGGTGGCTCTCAGCTTTCCTGTGTTCTCCATGGGCTGCAGGGGCAGAGCTGCCTCACCATGGGCTGCACCACAGGCTGCAGGGGAATCTCAGCTCCAGAGCCTGGAATAATAATATAATAATATAATAATAACAGCAACAAAATATAATAATAACAGTTATTATTATTACATTATTGTCATTACTACATCTTGATTATTGATTTAGCATTATAACAAAAAAATCACAGGCTTCCATTAACCAGATTTTACTGGTTCCCGTCAATAAACTCAGAAATTATGGTGTCCTCCAAAATAAAAAATCGCATACAACTTCTCAGGGAGAAAAAAATACCCCCAAAATTTAAAAAGATAGTGTAATGATATTAACTTTCAATTAGGCAAACAAAATATGTTCATTTCATGTTACAAATATAATTAACTGACCAGTGAGTTACTAATCACCTGTCTTGTGGAGTTGAGAATGTGTTTTCACATGGAAACACCCACTTAGATAAAATTTTGCTCATCTCTGACAGAGACTATTAAGATTTTTCTGAGTCCTGCTCTGATGAAGAAGTTATCTGTCCCATTCTATCTTTGTTGTTGGAATGTACACCAGATATTGGGCAAGTCTGTTAGGATTTGCTGGTGGTGGCGCAGAGCTGCTCTGCGTTTTGTGAGTGAAAAGATTCTAATGACCTTCTTAGCTAGGTGAAGAGGGTGAATTCAGGCAGAATTTCTATCCCATATGTCCTTGACCAATAACAAATACAGTTAGGGCATAAGCAATCCACTAAAACCANAAGAAAAAAAAAAACAAAAAAAAAAAAAAAAAAAAAAAAAAAAAAAAAAAAAAAAAAGTAATTCAAACTATGGTGGAAAAACATAATAATTAATGTAAATGAGACTGCCCAAACATGGCTTTTTGTCTGTATTAAGGACAAAGAGTTCAGTCCCTCTAAGGCTCCCAGCTTGTGAGCTTGTGCATACATTAGCTTTAGTGATCAAAATGAGAATTAAATACATTTTTAAAAAGTATGAGTCTGTTACAGGAATGGAGGAGGCAAGAAGGATCTTTTGCTAACCTTTAAAATGGAGAAGCAAATTAAAATTCCAGTATATAACAATTGTTCTATTTTTCTGAAAAAGGAATACAAAGAGGACATGAGGTTAATGAAATTAAATACTTCTATGATTTCCAGTAAGGTTCCAATTATTATTGCTCTGTTATAATTTCATTATGTGTATTTTAAATAAAATTAAAGTAGAAGAGTTAATAAATCTTTGTTGAGCTGACTCTTATAGAGAAAAAGACAAGTGAAGGCAAAAAAGGAAGTAGACATGCCATGTTAGAATTACCAATTTTTCAGATCATAATGGTAATTAATTCATTTTAAAATATGCTTATCTGGGGCCTACTGCTATGTGAAAGACAAGAAATAATTTTTTTAAACCTCTTATACATATATATCTAGGTGACAAGTCAAGTGAGTTTTTTGTTAAATGTTATGCTAAATAAGTCTGTTAGTACCATAGGTTAAGTAAAAAAGGCACAAAAGTCAGAAAACACATTTAAAGAAAAACAAGACATATCCTCTTCTAATGAAAGCATAAATTTACTTAAATAGACTGAAGAATCAAAGCACCAGAGTTTTTCACAAAACAGGAAGACTACATTAAGAGAGAATTGGAACTGTTTTCACTTAGTAAATATATGCAACTTGAACTTTACTGCATTCATAATTTAACTCGGGAAAAATTCACAATATGAAATTATTCTGTTTCAAACAGTCTCCATCAGTGAGCAACAGATATTCATAATGATATGTTAAGCTGTATTAGTAGCTCTTCAGGATATAAATGTAAGTGAAATTCTGTACAGGTAAAGGGCAACTGTATTTCTAAGTGGTCTCTCACATGAGGAAATACAATTAACATTCATTAAGAAGCAAGTCATTTTTAAGAACAACAAAAGCATTCTGAATCACACTGTGGAAGAGATCATGTTTACTATCTCATTATGTTTTGTGAAATATATTGCACATATATCCTTTAGGCCAGGAGCACAGACAAGATTTTTGAAAATAGCAAAGTCATTCCTGAAGAATGATGAAATCCCAAACTACAAGTGGGGGAAAACAAAACAAAACAAAAAGGTAGAGATGGTGATGCAAAAGTCTCTGTGCCCTTGTTACCATGGTGTGTGGGTGATAACTCCTGAAAGTTGCAACAGTCAGAGATATTTTATGCTGTGTTTCCCATACGTTCTTTATATTTTATCTTTGGTTTACAGTTAAATAATTTAAACAAGCTTGGCATGTGAGAATCACATAATATATTAATCATCAGATGCAATAAATTATACTCTATTTAATGACAATAACCATCCCCTTTCTGTATGCACCTTTTCATACCACAAATTCAGCTCATTATTTCCGTTTTTGCCCTCTGAGCATTTAGTTTCCATGTATGTGCCTTTATTTCACTGCTCACTTGATAAGGTTTCATTCTGTGCAATGAGACTTGGGTCTCATTGCAGCAAACTACCATTTAAAAATGAAGTCATTGTTAATTAAATTGGAGCTTAATTTTAAGCTCACACTAGAATTCAGTCAGAATAAACACACATGAGCTCAGAAGCTTTCTCAGATGAGGGCCTGAACACTGAATGTGCTTTCATTCAGCTCTTTCTGCTCTGCTTCCACTTTTTTTTCAAGTAAATAGATAGGTGCCAGCTCCTAGATGCTTATTTAATAACATCTGACCAAAAGATAATGTTTTTGTTTCATGACAATGTTTGAATTTACAGGTTTTTTTAAATTCTGCCCACAGTATTTTCTCAGGACAGATGCACTCCAAACTGTCCTTTATTAATTTGTTGTACATGCTGTTGTACACTTACTCAATTATACCATTTGACTGAAAACTTATAACTTTTTACAAAAGAATATTATTCTGGACCTGTTCACATCAGGTGTACCTTTTTGAGGAATCCAGGATCAAGAGTATCTCTGTTAAATAAGAATATTAGTTTATAGTCATGTCAGTAATTTCTGTTGTACGTAACTTAATTGATTTATTCTCAATTAAAGCTGTGCTTTAAATAAATATATAGTTATATAAAACCTTCAAAACAATAATCAGTAAAACTAATAAAATACCTACCAGGTAATATAAAATATATGTCCTTCTTTTATATCAACTCTGGCTGGCTGAGATTATATTTTAAAATAATGTAGAAAATATTAAAGTATTCTGGATCTTAATTAAAAGAGATTATCCTGAAAACTTCCACCCTCCAGGTGCACAGATAAATTTCTTTTGTTTTTGTTTCACCTCAATAGTAGGATTTTTCTGTGAGAAATGCATCCATGCTTAGAAATCATAATCAATTCTGTGTTTGGCTGTACTAAAATCTTTTCCACTGGTAATAATTTGTACTATAGTTTATACCAAAAGCTCTCAGAAGTTACAGAAAAATGATTCAATGGTTTGATTTCTTTTCTCTTTGTGTCTTTGCATTCTTTATCTTTGAAGTATATGTTTTAAATACTTATGAAAGGCATCCATAGCAGTTATCCTCCATATACAGATGACATACAACATATTATCAAAGAGATTCACTAACACATGAAGCTGGAACTGAAACATTGAAGGCATAATACAAAATGTTAAATAATGAATGTTTGGAGAAAAAATAATGTTTTTCATGGACAAAGGTATGAGTCAGAAGAAGGAGACCTCAGATTCTGGGACTTTTTCCAACTTATTCATGTGATTTTGACCAAGCTACTTGATGCCTTGGTGGCCAAAGCCCCTACCAGAAAAAAGGAAGTAATTTGATTCCTCCTACCAGTTTGTCTTTTTAGATTATCAGATATTCAGTACAAAGGTTGCTTATTATTATGTACAATGCATGAAAATTAAGATCCTGATTCAGATTTGTCTGAGACACTGCTATTATGCAAATTAAAACCCCACTGAAGATATTTTTAGAACAAAAATTCCAAAGATTAGTAGGCTCATAATTTTTTGGGGAGAAAAAAAATTGACTTTGCTTATGCTGCATCACATTTGAATTTCAATTTCTACATTTTCTCTGTAGATTTGTTTTCTGAATTGTTTTAGAAATGTCAAATTAAGACTTGTATCAATGTGTTTATTGCATCTCTTGCAGTAGTTATGTTTTTGCTTTGCCATTATTCACTAAGAGCTAATGGTGTAGGAGAAAACACAAAAAATATGAGGATGACAATGTAATGTTATCTATATTTTTAATTTGTTATTTCTACTCCTTCATCTGTTAATGCATAGTCAGATTCCTGAGCTGTATGATTACATTCAATGTATCATGCAGAGAAGGAGGACCATAATTGTGATGATATGAGCAGAGGAAACCTTCCTGTCAAAGACACGATAACCTTCTGTTTCACAGATGGAGATTAGACTGGATGCCTCATATCTCTGGAACAGACAACACAGAGAGAAAAGGCCAGGGACAATGAAGTAGAGAGCTTAAGTAGACTTAGGACACCACAATCGTTCTTTACTACTCTATTAAGGACTCCAAGAGAGGGTCAGAAGTCATTGATATTAAACACCAGTTATAAATATTGTCCTTAATTAATATGCTTGTTTGTACCAGCATTGTGGCTGAAATGTATGTCATGCACATGTATGTATGTATGTATGTATGTATGTAGGTATGTAGGTATGTATGTATGTATTCTTTCGAGTTATGGTTCACATGTGATTCCTACACACAATAAACACACCTTTGCCTCTCTTGATCATAGTGCTCACAGTCTTATGTAATCTTCTTGGTTAAGCAAATACAGTGCTAGAAAATACAGATAAGGCTGTTCTTCATTACAGTATTTTAGCACACGTATTTGAGCTGGAGACAAGCTGATATGAGCTATATCCAGATTATCCCACTGATAATTAATAATTGTCATACATTTACGTATACTATAGAAACAGAAATAACTTTTAATTTTGTTAGTTGTGATAGTTTTAATCAAGAATAATGGTATTACAGGCAAATTATGCAAATTATGCAAATTATGCATATCTATACATTTTCCACATGTATGCACATTCGTCCTATACAAAATTTGACCATATGTTGTAATGTCACAGAGATGTCATGTGATCTTTTTAAAATATGCTGGTGCTCTGAAAATACCCATCTAAAAGTATTTTTCTCACCACTGTATTTCTTATACATTGTCTTCCTCTCAAATAAAATTAATCAGCATGTAAAAAGAGATTCATTACCTTTTGCAGAATGACTGCAAATTTCTGCAAATTCTTTCAAGCATGATATCAAGTGTAAGATAATTTGGTGCCAAGTTCAAGTCTTCCATTTTTTCTCTCTGAGCAGTAAAAAACAAAGTTAGTTTTGTTATATAATATTCCTTTAAACATGTGGATGGCTACAGAAATCATAAAGAAAAAAAAATCCTTTTTTGTTAAGGATTATCAGACCTAATTTTAGACATTTATGCTTGTTGTTAGATATTGTATGTTTTCTGTTATATTAACCTTTTCTGGTTTTTAATTGTGATTTGTACATAGACTTTGAGGTAAAAATCATCTTTCTGTTATGCATCTGTTCATTAGTACCTTTGGCATCACATTTTTGACTATTCTTTTACACTCAATCATCAATAAAATATGCACTATATAGTGCTTCGATTGAAAGGTGCAGCTCCAAAGCTGTCTATTGGTGTCTTTCCTGTAAATGATAAGGATTAAATAAAATTCTTAACAACATATGAAAGTGTGGTCTATATTGAAAATTATTAAAAAAAAAAAAAGAGAAACTTGAACTGTAAGTGACAGATTCTGAGAAGTAGAAGTTAAATACTTAGAGACAATTTTTGTGAGCTTTGGGGTTTTTTAATATTCTCATGGGATCAAATGAACTTGTCACCCTTTATGTAACATCACATCTGCTTAAGAAAAAGAAAAGAAGTTATTACGAGACAGTTTTTGCAATGTATGAGTCACCCTGTCCTCATAGACTATTAAATGCATTTGAAGAGTAACTTTTGAAGATTTGGTAAATGTATTTTGAACAGTCAACAAAACTGATACATACTTAAGATGAAAAATTCAGTCTTGCAACTTTGACATATTCTTTTATTCTCCTAAGGAGACTGCCCTGCCAAGGGCAATTTTTTTGCTAAGCTCTCAGTTATGGAGGAAACAAAGTCTCTACTAACAGACATTGGAGATTCCACTACCAATGCTTTTAGGAGTACAAAACTAAGGCCAAGTAAATGCAAAAAATAGATTGTCTTCACTGTGACTGCACAGTATTTCAGCATTCAGCATTTTTGTTTAGGTTGAGTCTGTTCAGATGTAAAAATATCATGAGAGACAAAAAATAAAGGAACAAACCTATTGTTACAATGGTCAAAAAGTTGAGAGATGCAGACAGATCTTTACATCAAGTAGTACTTAAAAGTATATAAATATTGCTCAGAAGCATAGAAGTGGCCATCACATGCTTCTACAGAGAGAATTCAATGAAAGCCAGCCACACACTTTAAAGTAAGTCTCCCAGAAGCCCTCAATACTTACCTTTGTACTGTGGAGCAGTTTCAGTGTGCATGAGCTGGATCTCTTCTTTCTCTTACTTCTTCTTTCTTCCTCAGCTTCTCTAGAACTTAAACTAATCTAATTGAATTGCCAAAATTATTTTGGTGCTACTTTTTTTTTCCATCATAATAATCCATTTAAATAGTAAAAATATGGCAATACCTAACACTCTGAGAAAGAGTGAGGTTAAAAGGAGAGTAAGTGCTCAAGAATGATTATTGCTGTCCAGTCGCCACCAGTGTGAATTGTATATTATTTCTGTTTTATTACCTCTCCGGACCAAATCCTTGTCCATGGTAAACTGGCCTGATTTTAAATAGACTCCATTAAATCACACAGCTTTATAACAGCTGAGAATATGACTATGCAAAGATACCCATGCTAATACATAAAAAAGGGTTGACAAACTTATAAGTAGGTGACTAACTCACCTTTAATCAGTATTTTTAATACAGAACATCAATGAAAATACGTTCAGTGAATGACGAATTTCCAAAGAATGATTTGGAGTTCATGTAAGCTGACAAACAGCAAAGCATTACTATATTAAGGATATTGCTGAACATAAATTATAGTGGAAAAAAGTTACATAAAAGTCTACATGTTAACATAACTGTGTTAATGGGATTCATTAAAGGAGTGTCAAAAGTCACATCTTCTTGTAAACCTGGATGCATAATTTCTTTTCTGAAAAGCAGGAGAGAAAAGAACTGGTTTCTCATTCTTTGTTTTTTCCTTCTCTGCACTGCAGTGCTCTGTAGGAATATTCACATTCACAGTGAAACATAACTTAATATTCTAGACCTTTCTTTCAGAAATTGTATGTAAGTCTACCTAATCTATCAATCACGACATAAGATGTCATATTTATCCTCTTAAAGGTAATGTTTCTTCCTCTGACTTTGCCTGACTATGCCAGTTTATTTTATTTTTCTGTCACTAAAGGTACTCAGACAACTTCTCATTACAATATATGAGGGCATATAGAGTCAGTCATTTAATTGTGTTGTGTAATGTGGCATGTGCAGTTTCTGAAACAATTGTAACTAACCGGAGAATGATACTGAATATTACATACCATCTGAAGTCCCAGCTGAAAACAAACAGCTTCCCTCTCAGTGAGAGAATTAAAATAAAATTCTGGCAAAGGAAATCTCAATGTGTCTGGAGGACAATTATTATGAGGGGAATTCAAACTTCCTCATAAGCTTGACAATTTTTTTCAGAACTATCTTTTTCTTATTGGTGGTCAAATATTCCGAGTGCTCCAGCCAAGCATTTGGTACGACAGACATGGTAGGTGATGAAGAATCCTTTGCAGAAAGCAGGCTGGAAATATTGAAAGTGATTGATTACTTCCATTTCAAAAATATTTTGCACATTAGAAACTTGTTTATAATTTTTCAAGTGTTTTAGATAGGAAATAATGATGGGAAGGATGTCTAGGTAGAGCAGTCTGCACTAGATTTTTAAAATGTAGTCTGATTTAGCATCTATAACCTGATTCTTAAATTTGTGTTCCAATATTTTGCTGTGTTTCTGTCAAAGATTTTTGATAACCCTAAGCCTATTCAGATCCACTTGAGGTTCTTTATTTTAAAATTAAATGTATAGTTTCTTTCTTTTCCTTTTCTTTCCTCTCAACGTTTATTCAAGTCAATAATTAGTTGATAAGGATTTGTAGAATGTGAAGGAAAGGAATAATAAGTACTACTACACTTTTTGCTTTTGTTGCATTTTGCATTATAACCAGCATATGCATCTTTGCAACCGATGGTCCATTTGCAAAATACCCCCACAAGGTTTCTGTGAATAAGGATTTTATTGCACAGCACAGTAAATTTATCATCAGTTCTACTTCTCTCATCTCCTTCTGAGGATGCAGGATACAAATGTGGAGGTTTTTTAGATAAGTTATTCTAGTGTCTAAGGGAACTGCAATCTACACTCTCCAAGCAATTGTAAAGCCTATTAATATCCTTTCTGGAAGAAGCATATGCTATCTTTGGACACTATCAGCTGAGCACTGCACTGAAAAAAAAATGTGTAAGATCTTGAATCTTGTCTCAGTGAGACACATCATAAAGTAAGTAATATATATGCTTGTAAGAAATGCATATTCTGATCCCTTCTGGAAAAGAAAACCAAAAAAACAAAACAAAAAAAACCACAACAAAACAGCTGTTCTATGTAGCAAAATAGTGTTCATGACATGCAAACTAATGCTTCTTTTGTTTTTTTTCTAATAGAAATCAATAATCCAGCAGCAGCTTTGAGATCACTGTAAGCTTTACACAGGAGCTGACTGCAAGTGAAATTGGTATAGTTAAAATGAAACCAAATAAGATGCCTAGTACTGAGGTATTTTAGTAGAATAGGAAAAGAACTATTATTTTCCTCCTTGTGGAATAAACAGAATGCATAATAAGCACTTCCAGCATTGCATGGAATCGATTTAACTAGAGAACAAATACATTTATTACTCACTTGTGGCTTTGACTTCAGCTGAATTAAGAGGTGCTCTCATTACTTGTGGAATGCAATTGTTGTTCCATAAGTGCCTAGGCACCCTAATGTGTGTATACTAAGCTCTGAACTTCATGAAAGAAATTCTATTAATCCTAACTGTAGGCTTACTTGTTAGAAATTAGTATATAAAATAATACAACTAATGATTATTTGGCAAGTTCAGTGTACACTGAGACAAAATCTCATCTGCAGTAAAAGAACAGTAGGGTATTTTCACAACACATCTATATTAAATTTAATCTTAACTGGAAAGCAGTGCTACTTAATACTTCCACAGTGACTTCTGATGAAGAACCCTATCATCTCATACCATTTATCATGTACTCTGTCCTCACTATCAAAACATTTTAGAATGTGACCACCTTTAGCTGACATTTTACATTGCTATCAGATACAGGATTCTCAGACTATGCTCTGAGACAAACAAAGCCATTAGGACCAGAATCATTCCCTCAGTGATATTTCAGGAGATTATAGTCTGTCTTTGACAGAGGACTGACTACTACTGCTACTCTTTGACTAGGAAGAAACTTTTATCCTTTTTGCTCAGAACACCAACAGATCAAGCTCAGTTTTACCAGAGATGTCTTACAAAGTAGTGCCCTAAGCACAGGAATGTCTCTGACTCTGCTCTTCCTGAAGTGTTTTAAATCCTTAAAAATTCATTTTTCTGTTTGCAAACAGCCCTCAAGTGTGTGTTATTTGAGCTGATGATGCCTCCCAGACTTACTTACTGTACAGAGATCTCTCTTGGCTAGGAAGCACAACTGTGGTGCTCAGCCTTCACATCAGGAAAGAAGAGCATGCACAGTAGGATTTTTTTCCAGCATCTCTTGGCAAAGACTGCAAATATTCAATATCAAAGATGATAAAAACAGAGGCAATGGAGATGATCAGTAACAAGTTCTTGACTGTAACTAATCTAGCTATACCCCTAACTGAGGCACTTCACTAAGCTGGGGGTGTTGAATGAAGACCAAAGTATTTTATAAAAGATTGATTTATTTCCTCTTCCTTGTACCAAAGTTAAGCATGTACAAACTTGTTAAATAAATCTCTGGAACTATATTTAGGTAAATGACCACTGCATCCTGTATTTTACAGCTGGGTGTCAAAAAACCCCCAAAAAACAACCAATCCAGATTGGAAAAAGAAACAAAACAAAAAACCCCAAACAGCAGTAACAACAGAAATGTCACAATTAGAGGTAATCATAGCCACACACTTGACTGAAGATGACCTGGCAAATTATTTAAAATTGACTTTAGCTGCCTGAAAAGGTTTGTAAAAAGGGTACTGAAAACATCTACCCACTTTTAATATAATATTGAAGAATCAAATGCAAGATTTGGGGAAAAATCTTGTTAAGTGAACTATTTCTCTTTATATTGTGCTCTAAATGAAATGAGTTAAAGAAATAAACTATTGCAGATATACATGGCCATGTAGGTTTGTATCTGGATCTGTATTATTAATAAACAGAAGCATACATATGATATTTATATATGAGTGTAAATATATATTTTCAGGTGATGTGGGCATAGATGCCCAGTTGAATCTGGAAAAATTCTGATCTGAAACTTTAAATCTTTTGTTAAACTTTCTCATTCTGCAGACAGGTTATTCCTACATTTTGTCTAAGGAATTTATAGGCCATTTATTTTAATTCCAGATTGCAATCAGTGTACGTATTATCATTTTACAACTGGCAAAAAAGACTATTAAAAAGATTGCTAATGTCTCATTTATTAAGGGAAACTATATAATCTAATTAGAAATAATTTGGCATGCATTGAAAATTACCTATATGAATGACAATACTGCTTATGCTGAAAACTGTCTACATAACAGAAAGAGAAAGAAAGAAAGAAAGAAAGAAAGAAAGAAAGAAAGAAAGAAAGAAAGAAAGAAAGAAAGAAAGAAAGAAAGAAAGAAAGAAAAAGAAAGAAAGAAAGAAAGAAAAGTAAACAGTAACAGAAAGAAAGAAGAAAAGTAAAAGCCATTGGTATTCTGTGTTGTTTTGATTTCTATTGATCTGCAGTAAGCAAAGCAGTATTTAAATTGATACAGTGGCATGGAGTGTTTTAGGAGTTTATTTCTTAATTATTTTATTTTCTCTGGTTTGCAAAACTTGTGTTTCCCAGACTGAATTTTCTGTGTAACCTTATGTAATTAAAATCCAAACATTTCTATTTTTTTAATAGTTAAGGTACACTCTTAAAAGAAGTGCCCATAAATACCTATGTAATAATTCAATCATATTGAAACATTAAAGCTTTTCTTCTTTTATCTAACTTTGGAAAATTCTGGATAGATTTTTCACCTTTGAAATATCCTTGTATTGTCTTGTAGATTTTGTTACACAGAGAGAAACAAATCCTATTCGGATCCCTTTTCTTGTACTTTCATAGAAGTTGTGTGACTTGAATAAAGCCTCATCATTTTCAAAATACTAAACCAAATTTCCATAAAAATCTTTGTCGTATTCCCATTCATGGAACTTGCAGAGAATATTAAAGCTAAGTCACTGTACAGAACAACAGAGGAGAAAAATGTATGCAATAGCTCATTCTGAAAAGTTGAGATAAAATAGAAAAGAAAATAGAAAGAAAAGTATATGCATCAATTATAGAAAGCAATTTATTTGATACTAAAAATAATAAAGAACTAACATAAAAATAATAAGAATATGATGTATATTGTTATGTTTGGTGATAAAATTAAGCAAATATATTAATTTTTATGTGCACATTTTTCTGTATTTTAAAAAGCTTTGCTGGGAAAAAACAGCATGCATACCTAACAATTCTGAAATTTTACAGGTGGTTTTTTAGTTTGTTTTTTGTTTGCTTTTTTGTGGGGTTTTTTATTTTGTTTTGGTTTTGGGATTTTTTTTTGTTGGTTTTTGAGGGGTTTTGGGGGTTTTTTGGTTAGTTGATTGGTTAGTTGGTTGGAGCTTTTTTGGAATTTATTATTTTTCCTGGTGAAATTTCTCCTCAATGTTTCATGAAAAATTTGGACATAATTTCATGCTTAGAGCACTTGTTCATGCAGTATGTATATCCTATTCCTTGACATAAACATGTCAAGGACATAAGACATGTACAGCAATATTGTGGATGTGCTCTGGTTTTAGGTTGCTCCAAGCAACCTGTACTTAGGCCAGGTAACCTGGGTGCATTTATAGGAAGATATCAATATTTATTTGACCTAAATTTCTGAGAAGAAGAGCAGGAGACATACAAGAAGGCCTAAATTTATGGCAGTTTGTGGAATTTGTGGTAGTTCAAAAAGCATATTGTGTTAAAAACACCCCTACCCACCAAACCAAACCAAACCAAACCAAACCAAACCAAACCAAACCAACAAAAGCTCTCATTGTCATTGTCTACGACCAATAAACTCTATTTTTTTTTTTCTATAGAAATAAAATGCTTTATCAATGTAAGAGGAAAAGGACAGGGCCTGATTAATGGTGCAATCCTCACATAAACTGTATTTATCTATATTAGGCTCCATCTCTGTAGTACATGTGAGTCTAATAATTGGTAATATATTTTCTCCAGCTCTGAGGATTGCATTCATTTTCAGAAAGCAATGGAGCAGTACACAAAGAGATGTTTAGGAAGACAGTTCTATTTAAGCAAAATATTCAAAATGTAAACCTTTAAAACTCCTATTCAGCAAGCACTAAACACCAGAGGTCATTAAGTTTCACAGGGACCTACATTCTCTAGTTTTCTGCTTCAATTTGAAAAGCTATCAGTAATTCACCATGCAAATGCTCTTGGGAAAAGAAAAAGACATTCTACCACCTGTCCCATTTCAGGGGTTTGAGCTGTTTAGTGCAAAACTAGTACCTGAGTTGCATTTAAAATAGGGCAAGATCTAAGTATGGTGATATTTTGCCCTCCCTTACCACAAAATGACACATCACCTCAATGACAGTAATTTGAATAATTGATTCTGAACAGATCCCATGATTGGACTTTGGGGCTCAGTTTTCACAAGCATGCAAATAGCAGGCAAATAGTGTTTCACTATCGTACTTTCAGTATCTCTTTGTGGTTAAACTGCTATCAACATATATCAAGTCTTCAATAGACTCCAAGACTCCATAAAATAACTTTATGCTCTGATAACCAACAAACTTCTCTGAGTGTTAGAAATGCTTAGCTTATTGATTTTAAGTTATTAACTGGTATTGTTTGGGTATTACTGATCTAATAAATAGTGGGGTGAGGTGGTATAATCAGTTGCAGAAGGGATTGGAGATGCATGGGGCTGAAAAAGAGGTGTTCTGAAAGCACTTACTGTGTCTCCTTTTTCTCAGATTTGATTTTGAAATCTTCACAGATAAGGACCTGTTTGCAAGGTGTGCTCTTCTTGAAAGAGAAGTAGAGGCCAACACTATCCAAAACTCAAAATCTGAGATTAAACAAAAAGTTTAAAGGATACTGATAATTTTGCTGCTGTGTGATAGTCTTGCAAGTCACCAAGACAGACAAGTTTAAAAGAAAAACCAAAGTACTAAGTGAATAAGAGCTTGCTTGTCAGAAAATCCTGGTCAGTATATTAAAAAAGAAAATTAATACAATTATTAGTTCTGCAGACTAGCAATGGTGAAATAAAATGTGTGAAGAAAACAATTATATGATCCATTCTTGGAACATAATGTAGAGAAGCTCTGTGCCAGCCAAGCCATTGGAAAGGGCTGAGAGAAAAAAAGACTAAGGTAAAATATTTCAGCTGCAAAAATGTTTCAATGAAACCACCACACAAATGCACATTCAGACAAGAAAGAAAAGAAAGATGGTCTTATGTCACTTCCCTGGACCTTGAGTTTTAAATACAAAAACCAACATTCAAAATTTAATCTATATGGTGAAAATACTTTCAAAAATAAGTAAATATTGGAAGTAATAGTGTGAAACTACATTTCATTAATAGCTCATGCTGTTAGAACTTAGTTTTTTAATTTTAAAAATAGCTTATTTTGTTAAAGCAACCTTTCTTTGCTATGACCATATAAAAAAGACAAATGATAAACAAATTGAAAGGAATTAGTCATTCCTTATAACATAAAATATCATAATGGGTTTGTATTTTGTTGTTTTTTTTTTTTTTTTGCTTGATACTGAATTACGTTCTTACATTTTAAAGACTTGTTAAAGGATACCAGAAAGACATATATTTCTATAACTTTTTTTTTGATCATCTCTTTTTCATAGTTATTTTGGGATAACTTACTTGAGATTAATCTCAAGTATATAAACAGCCAAGTTATTAGAAAGGCATGCAGTGCTCTTTCAGAAAATGTTGATACCTCTTCATATCCAGGAAATTGTTTAACTCAGAATTAGATACCAAGCACTTGCAATGTTTGATCACATCTTTAGAAGAAAGAAACAATCCTAGATGATGTATTAGAAACTGCCTAAATTTGTATAATCATGGTACTGTCCCTAACATTATGAGGCAGAAACACATTGAGGATGAAAAAAAAGTACCATACTTCTGGGGAAAACCACTTGTGGCAGAGAAGACTAATATGGCATAAGAATGTCCATTTTCAGTCAGAGAAATGCCTTACTTCTTCTCTGGCACGGGCAGTATTCCTGCAATACCTGCAGTATTCCTGGTTTGATATCTGTCTCAGTTAATCAGCTACAACATTAATGCATGGAAATTTAACACACAAGTGTCTTCGTTTGGATGAGAATGCTTCTCTGGCTTAATTTCAAGCTTGTCTGAATGTTATAGGATAAGTTTTTTTACTGTAATGATTAAAAAAAGGAGAAATCAAACAGTGAAAAAATCATAGAGAAAAACAAATATGGAGTGGGCAAAATCAGAAGAAAATATACAGCTATTGTGTGAGTGAATACAGAGTCTTCACAATGCCAATAAGAAAATACACTGTATTTCTGTATATTTCAAGAGATCATAGAGGAAATACCCTTTTAGATTCTGAGTAGATGTTTCTAAAATAGTGACCCTGTTTGAATGCTTGAATATGTTATTTCAATTTGACTTTGAGTCCAAAGAGAAAATTGTTATAGTTTAGGTGAAGGCAACTTTAATCTGATTTTGGGCTTTATAAAAGAAATTTTTATGCCACCAACATATCCTTCCATCTGTTTTTGAATACTTAGTGGAGCAGGAACCATGTAGAAACTCTGTAAATGTATGTAGGGAGGAAAAAAACCCTCCCTAAAATTCTAAGAGACTCCAATTCTCAAAGTGACATCCTGGAAACAGCAGAAATTGGCTTGATAAGAAGTGAAGTGTTAGACAGGACATAGTTCTGTTCCCAAGTCTTATACAGGCTTGGGTTCTTTGGACAAGCCATCTGTGACTGCATTCAAAACACCATGTTCAGAATGGAAATGTTTGGTTCCTTTTTATTCCCTCTTTCTACTTCCTACCCACAAACACAGGGAAATAAATGGGTCCATTTTTTTTTTCACATTCATCTCTTCTCCATATTCATAAACTATATCAGATTTTTGGCAGCCAAATAGTTTCCATTTTGATATTTTAAAGAAATTAGAAAGGATCATCAATTATATTCAGTCTCTCCAGTAGATGATAGTAAAAAACCCTCATGGTTCACCAGATCCTTGTCAAAATTTAAAATGCCTTTCTGATTTCCATCAGCATCATAATGCTGATAGCTGGGCCTGTAAGAGCACTAGTGAAGTCACTGGGCCTCCAAACCTCCTAAAGATAATGTAAAGAGAAACTTGTCATCCAAGCTCTTCCCTAAAAATTGAAAGATCAGAAGTTCATGTTAGCTTTCCACCATAATCACTTGCACAAGGTAGAAATATTTTCTCATTCTTTGAGTGCATTTAAGAGGCCATATTTCTGAACTACAGAGAATCTTAGATATAGAATTCACTGCATAAAAGTATAATATTTGTAATGCCCACTACTTCTAAGTACAGAATTAAGTGTCATCTGCATGTTTCTTAAAAACTCAACTTCTTTGTTTCATAGCTGCAAAATAAGTAAAATTTTTAATATCAGAGATATATAAGGTAAACAAGAAACTAAAGTTTCAAGATCAAGTCTGCAAAATGTTCCATGGAAGAAACATACTTTAAATTCTGAGTAATTGATTAATACTACTTTAAATTACTGCTTTAAAAGGAAGTTACAATAGTTTTCTTAAAAGGAATATCAGAATTCAGGAAAATGTACTGCATAGCCAAAGGACCGCAAAAAAGTAAGTAAATTATTTTCCCATAGTCATCCTGGTGAGATTGTGTGTGTGTTAGATCAATGGTTCATAGGTTGTGTTTGTCACTAACCTTCAAAAGTTCTTGAAATAAACTCTAAGTGAACTGTTCTTGAACTTCCTTGATAAAATGTCATTTAAGTGCTCATTTTTTTCTGCATTAATCCATATACAGTTACTATTCTAATTGAGTATAAATTGAAAGGCAAAGAGTATGGTAAATGGTATTCAGGTTTTAGATTAGAAAAATATTAGCCATATACTGTGCCAGCACATATAGCTAAATAAATGAGCTTGATGTAATTGTGTATACTTAAATGTAAGCTACATAGGACATTCAATTAATGAAGCACATAATGTGAAGCATTAGCAGTACTAAATGATCTGTTTATCATTCACATCAAATCATCTTTTCCCATTAAAATGCTTGTATCCCATAATAAGTATTAGCCTCTTGTCTCAAAATGAAAATAGCAATTTACTGACTTGCCATTACAATGTTAATGGTAGCAATACTCTGGAAAGGAAAAATACAATTAAAATATATATTATCCAGTGTGTTTTTCTTCTTCCCTTTTTGAAGAAAGACTGTTGTAGATAGATCATATAGATAAAAAGCTGATAAAATAATTTTTCTTTTTATGTTTCTTTACCATTTAATTTACATATTGATTATATAACTTGAAAAATCTCCCAGTTTAATTTAGTAAAGCAAAAAATGCCTAAGAGTAAACTGATAGCTGAAATTGGAGAATGTATTTCATCTAGTTGCATTAATAAGCTACACTGACTGGGTTTGTTTAGTAAGAAAAAGCCCTTTTGTCATTTTTATTTAGCATAGACTCTAGCACATTCTATCTGTCTTTTTGCAGTATTCACATATTTTTACAGTATTCTTACTACATTCTGCAAAATTAAACACTTTTAGAATACTTGGTCAAATAGAAAAAATAACAGAATAGTAAAGACTTATAAATTATTTGAAGAGGTAGCTACTTAATGTTTGTGAAGCTTTGCTTTTAACTGTTTTTGTGTTGCCAGATGCAAATTACATGACAGAACAACTACAGTTGGACATTTTCCTTAAATAATTTTTTGTCAATGTCTTTGTCTATTAATGTTTCATGAATTCTCCTGTGCATGAGACAGTATGGATTTTTTTCCACTTTCCAAAATGTAAGGAAGCTTTTTATAGTTACTTGAATTACTTGCTCTTAATAAATATATACAACCTGAATTTGTTCTTTTGAGGTAATACTTAATATCACAGATTAGAAAACTTTACTGGAAATTGTGAATAGATTGAGGAAAAAACCAATAAAACTCAAAACAAGTTACTAGATTTTAAAACATTTGAAACAAAACCACTTTTGTGGAATAGCATTTTGCTTAGAGAAATACATTTTCTCATCTCCATGTACAAGAGAATGAACAGTCAGAAAGACTGAAGTATCCAAAGATATTAATAACATCATATTTAAAATATTTGACAACACAATGTCAGAGAAAAGAGAACACCAACATTTAAAAAAAAAGAGATTTGCCGTATTAGTAATTTCTTCTGTTTATTTCTGAGCAATATTTTTTTTTTCAATTTGAGAATGTAACATTTTCTTTTCTAGGGTGCACAGCATATCTGCTAGTCTCAATGGTAACTGCAGCTTTATCTCACTGTTTTGCTTAATCTCTTCTGTTTTTTTTTTTCCTAATTGTATCTTGCAGTCAACAAACTAAAAACCACCTCTTATGGATCAGTCATAGAACATGATCAACTTTCCAAAAGTCACTGTTGTTCTCTGCAATAGAACAATAAATTCTCTGCAATAGAAGTTGTTCTCAGCTTCTTTTCTGACCTTCCAATTATGGGTGGCTCCGCAGCTCCACATCTAGTACAGCAAGTTTTTCTTTGGAAGGACTACTTTGATGTGATCCTATCAGCCAGCTCTCATGTTCAGTTGAGCATCAGGTTTCTAATTAAATACATCAAACTTTAGTAAGAAAATTCTGTCATTAGAAATCATAGAAAAAAAACCCACAGAAAAACCCCCATTATTCTACTTTTTGTAAATAAATTATTATCTTTCTCTTGCTATACTCTTACTGTAGCTGTAGAATGATTTACATGTCTTATATGTTTACTGAAACTTTCATTCATTTTCTTCTAATATTCTACATACACAGAGGAAAAGGGAATTTAATAGCACTCTGCTTATCTGAATCATACCATATCTGTAGAAAAGGATTTCACTGCAAATATAATTGTGTGGTTTTACAGACTTGGTACTACACAAAGCTGACAGTTTAACATTATTATACAGGATATCTCCTGATGTATATTTTTTCTTATTTATCCTTATTGTTTTGGTTTGATAACTTTATTTCAAGACTCTGAATGATGTCTTTTGCTTGAAGGCTCAAAACAGATTTGAAGAAAATTCCTCGCTTCACAATAGGCAATGTGAATTTTGCTTCACCTGGAAGTCCAGAAGGTTTGCCTGGCTATCATTTTGCTTCATCAGAATTGAGCCACAAGGAAGTAAGTTATTTCTGTGTACAAAATATACCAGTGTATTGGAAATTGATTATATTTTCTCCATAAAAGGTCGTTCTTGTGAATATATATGCCACTGTATGTTTCTGTGTGGCATCATAGCTTGTTTCCTTCTTATTTGACCTCAAAATCATGAGGTAGAATATATGTTATCAGAATATATTGCTGACCCAATAAATGATATAATTTTAAAAAGCCGTCTTTCTTTTGAGGATTAGATTCTTTTCTACCAAGTGTAAAACCTGAAAAGCAAAGTATATCCATTCTTAGATAACTTATCCCTGTGCAATATTCCAAAAAGTAGGCGAGATGAAAGATTTAAAGTCTTTGTAATAGCAGGTGATCATTTGGATAGAACAGACCAGGGTAATTCCAGGAGCTGAATCATGTATGCACTGGGAAGAGGGAAAAAAGGAATGAAGAATACAGAGAGAACAAGTTCAGAAGAGAATTTATTAAAAATTTCTTGGAAGTCATGGGAAGAAATTGCTCAGATTGAAGAGGTGAGCAAGAAACATCAATCAGTTACCAAAGTGAAAAGCATTCTTTGAACAGTCTGTGACTACTGATCTCTTTTCTTGACTTTATCATGGCCAGTATCCAATGACAACAACCTGATCGTGCATCATGCACACAAATTATATATAACTCAGAGGATAGTACCTGATCTGCTGAAGTATGAATTTTCGTTTCAACTATGAGCTGCAATGCTCATAAACATGTAGCACACACATTCCACTCTGTTCTTTGAGGCATGCAGAAAAAGAATTAAGATGCTGCTTCCAGAGCTCCAACCTCCAGTGCCAGAAATGACCCTTGTGCAAAATGCTGATGAACTTTTCACACTAACTGTGTTAGAGAACATCTTTTGAAAGGTTAACTAATTCTTTTTAAAAGACTTAAAACACTGGTAATTTCTTCACCTGCCATATTATTGTAGTGGCAGGCAACCCTCAGTGCCAGGAACAGAGTTTTGATCCCTTCATCCTCTCATACCTCAGTCATAAGGGCTGAAAAGCCTCCCATTACAATTTTCTAGGTGTTTGTACCTACACACATGGACCAAATTGTTTTGTAACTTTCTCTTCAGTAAGATGGTTTTTTGCTCTCCTTTAGCCCCAGCTAAGGCTAAAATACTTAAGCTCATGAAATGCTGTTATTTCCAGAAATGATATGTTTTCACCTCTTCCAAATGGGAATAAGGTTGTGTGAGGTCTGGGATCTCCTGAACCTATATATCTCCTGAAACTACACATACAGCTTTTTCTCTCCTTCCTCAACATCTTCATGTACCCTTTCCATTAGTTTTAATACTGACATTACCCATTGAAGAGATTTGATTGTAATTCCTAAGTCTTTGTTATTTTCTGAAACGGCCTGTCAAAAGAGTCTGTGAAATGCAGACATAAACTTTGATTTTGGTTTAGTTTAGCAGTGCTATACTTTATTAGATTGCTAGCAACTTTACTAGCCAATGCAGGTGTTTTGTAACAATAATCAGTCCTACTCATTATTAGAAACCCAATAAACTTTATTAGATTTTAAATCAGCCTTGGATTTTGATGTTTTAAATAATTAAAGCAGTTTAAAAATTAATCTTTGTAATATCTTGAGTACTAGATCTCTGATAAATAAGGTTAATTAGCATCAGTGTTTTGAGATCTGTTGATGAACCAGTTTTTATTTTGAGATCCTTGTGCACATTTTCCATGCAAGTAGTGAAGAGAAAAAACTTCCTAAAGTTTCAGCATGAGAACATTGGTTTTAAAGCACGTCAGAAGACATGATAAACAGAACTGTTTTAATTATACAGACTAAAACTTGTTAACTCTTGGAGATGCATCGATGAAAGACAAGCCCAAAAAGATACAAATTTTTAAAAAAAGTGTGTGGCTGACAGATAAGACTGAAAAAGGCTCTGATAGATCAAAAAGTTAGGAAGGTAAAATGAACGAAAACAGAAAGACTTTTGAAATAGGAGAACAAGAATCAAATACTGATATTTAATAGGGAAAAAATGTCCCTTATCTGAGATTGGACTAAAGCAGACGATACATTAAGAATTTAAAGTGCTGGCTATGAATATAAAGGATTGAAGAATAAGTTTCTTCTAAACGAAAGTGCTCAAGGTTACTAGGTATGTATACTGAAGTGCACTGAGTATAGGAAGGAACAGCTGAAAAGCTAATTTTATGTTTTTCATTTTAATTTTTATTTTTACTTTTAAAATTTTTAAAATGTATTTTTATTCAGAATACAGCATAACATTTTCTAGTTTCTGGCATTTTAGAAATGTGATCCAGAAATGACAGGCTAGATATTAATTCTTGAAAAAAGTAATAGAATCCAAATTCAGGACTTCATTAATAAAGAATTAGACACCAAAAATATTCATAATGACAATCAATTTGGTTTTAAAAGAGGTACTGCAACTAAATTAGCCCGTTATTCATCAGAATTCATACAGGATTTTGACAGGTACAACTTAAAAATTTGCCACTGAGTTTGCTCCAGAGAAAATCTGGAGCATCTATCAGTGCTCCAGATAGTGGATCAGTGCTCCAAATCTATCAAGGCTACCCTAAATTTGAGAAAAATAATGAGGTTAATTTTGTCTTCATTTTTTCCTGGTTTTTAAGACACTAAGAGAGCTACTCAGAAATACAAATTGCTTTGGTACCAATCAGTAGCAGATATGAACTTTTTATGATCTGACCAATTGTAATCTATACTTCCAATTCTATTTAACTGCATGCAGTTAGAGGAGAAGATAGAGGTGTTCGCCCAGATAATGAGAATTCCACCCCAATTTAAGAGTACTAGCCTTTTAATTTCTGTTTCAAGCATTTGTCATTCCATAATAAAGGAACAAAGCTTTCTTCAGAAAAAGATGGTATCAAAATAAAAGCTGCTTCTAATGTTCTCCTGTCTTTGCATGCTATTATTGCACAACATTCATTTTTTTCTTTTCACTGTTGAAATCCTTAAATAAGTACTGAAGGCACATTTAATTTACAAACTCCATAAGAAGATTGCCGCTTTTTTTTTCTCTTTTTTGCTCTTTTTTCTCTTTTTTGCTCTTTTTTTTTCTAAACCCGTAAATATTTGTTACAAACAAATCCCAAAAGTATCGAGCTGATAAAGTTTGAAGTATCTTAAAAATTGTTAAAGCAACTGCATTGTTATCAGCAAGCATGCTATAATTGCTACAGCAATTTATCACTGTTAACACAGAGACTATTTTTATAAATACTTCTGAGCCTCTTGCAGCTGCAGCTTCAGATTCTCAGCTGCTGGTTGGAACCACTCAGGGGGTGGATGAACTGAGGTTCTATTGTTTCACCTGAGATTCTGTCTTAAGAACACAAATTGCATTGAATTCAGACTCCAAAACTGGGTTGAAAGGTTTTGCTCTATAAAATTTAGTTCATATAATGAAAACTGAAGAGGCAGTAATTCTGTGTCAGGAATCATAGGAGAAGAAACTCTGATACAGTTCTGAGTCATTGACAAACTACGGACCCTTTGCAAAAACAAAGAAATTCAAATCAGTAGAGCTTGCTAATGGATTTGGCCAAAATTTCATATTTTGATTAAACAAGATCAAAAACCAACTCCATTTAAAAATATTTAAAGATGTGTTGGTATTTAAGGCCTCATGAATATTTTTGATATACTTGTAAGCTTCACTGTAAATGAATATTTCCATTTTCAGTTCATAATCTTGAACCAAAGGGAATATAACACATTCTCAAGTACAGCGACTTAGAGCATCTGTATCTGTGCTTTTGTTTTCCTGAATGTATAAACTGTCTTCTCTAAGGGGTTTCTATTCCATTTCTTACCAATCAGATTAACATATTTCCTATTTCATCCTTTCAAAATGGTTTCATATATATAATTCTCAGCTTTTCTGGGAAACTTAGGAATACAGAGAAAATGATTTCTTAGAAAAATCAAATTAGATGTTTAAGTGAGGGTATCTTCAGGGCTGTAGTGTTCAGGCAGGTAGAAAGGAGACAAACATAGCAGGAAGGCATACAAGTGCATATATTCTCAGAGTAACAGAAGCCAATTTTTCCATGGAATGCCCAGAAGCTGGATGAAGTTTATTACAGCCCAGAGGAGAGAAAATATTGTTGAACTGAGGACAGTTCCAGTGAATAGGACTCAGTGAATAGACTCAGCATCCGGAGGGCAGATCTATGCACACATTTCTTTAAAATTTGTTTCCCTATTTCCCCAAAGTTCCCCAGCGTTCTGTGTTTCTCAATTTGAAACCTTGTGCTTACAGTTTTTGCTTAATTGTTTGCAGCTTAAAATAGTTTGACTGGTTCTGGTGTCCTGATTTTAAGAAAAACAACCGAACCCCAAGACTCTGGCTGGGCAGAAAGTTGCATCTTTGTTTTAGTGACAGTTTCACTGCACCTGCCAACATATTTAGCCTTTAGAAAGTCCTAACACCTTTGTGCATAGAATTTATAAGCATCATATTATCACACTATATCTGGCATCCTACTGCTTAGTGTTAACCTATTAAGAATGCACATGAAAATCTATTAATTGTAGCATGTGTTTGCACCAGAGAAATACAGATGTAACAACGATTTGTCTGCTTTGCTCTCTAGCAATGAGAGGACAAGAAGAGGCTATATGTTATTAGTGTAGAAACAGATTGTGCACTGGATTTTACCTCCAATAAAAATAACTCATTTAAAAGTGTCAAGTTTGGCCTTTCATTAATGATACTTTCACATTTGCTGAAAATCTACAGCCACAGAAAATAGCTTGCTGGTTTATGCTTGTTCTTTGTCATGACTTTAGAAATAAAAATTGCCACATAGTTTTATTTATTTTTATTTTAAAAAATAAAATATCTCTCATGAATTCCAACACATTTGAAAAGAGAATTTGGTTCAAATGTTTCTCTCTCCAAAAATTCTATTTTTTTCTTACTGTCTTTTCTTATGTTGTCATAATTTGTCACAGGATGATCAAAAAAAACTGCTGTTATACCTGAAATTCTGAAGTGGTCTCCCTTTTAGCTTCAAATCTTTCTTGAATCCCAAACCTTCAGATGAGTTGAGGTTGAGGAATTTCTGTGTATGAAAAATGCTATTTTCTGCTATGGTATTAAGTATTTGAAAGATCTAATTCTGAGTCTGAAACTAGCATTATTTGTGAAATGTTCTAAGAAATTAATTTTCTAAATTCATGTTTTTAATGGAACATATGAATAATAGGACACATTTTTCAGAAGTATCACTGCTAAAATCACTTTTTAATGCAACTGTTGAGGTCATAGATTCCACAATTTTTCTCTGATTGTCAAGCAACACTTGCATCCCATTCTTTGCTAAACTGTATGCTGGAAATTTAATGTACTTTTTAGTACATTACTAGGAACTAAATAATTGAAAATACCATAAACATACATATTTTAAAATAAGGTTATCTGCTGCTCTTAATTTCTAATATAGTAAACTCTAATTTTACTACTCCTTGTTTTTTTAAGAAACAATTATGTTTCACATTTAAACAGTTGTTCACCTTCTAATTATCTGCTACTAGAACTCATCAAAATATTACTTACTAAGGCAAAAAAATTTGACTACTGTAGCTGTTTTTCCATAAAGAAAAACATGGAGTATACCATCATTATAAATTCTCATGGCTTCTTTAGACTGACAAGAGTAAAATTTCTCTCCCCCCTTAACCCCTAAACCTTCCACTGAACTTCAGAGAATGAGATAACAAAACCCCTGCAGAAAAATATTCTTTCTCTTCATAGCCAGTATCAGAAAGGCTGGAGTTTCTTTTGCTGGTTGCTTTGTCTTGTTCATGCTCCTGTAAAAGACAGTCCAACACACATTGAATTTGACACTTCACTTCAGGACAAATCTGCAAGTGTGGTTCTCTCTGCTATTCATAAATGCCTTGAAAATAAGTGGAGTTCCATCAAGAGTCAGGACTAGAGGTTGTGAGAGTGACAGCATGTTTTACACACACGCATGCCAATGTGACAACAAAGTCCATTTTTAGAAAGCTGCAGAGAAACCTCTCTGCATCAGTGTCAAATTAGAGATACTGTTCTGAAACACTGATTATGACTGCATATTTAGCCTGTGTCAGCTGAAAGTATCTGACTTATCTATCCATCTATTACTGCCTGCTGCTCAGATGAATGTCATCTTGTCAATGCGCTCGTCGTTACATTCAGCTGGAAGGTCTGCAGACTTTCAGCTCTGAGAAAGAACCATTATGGAGTTTATGTATGATTTCAGTATTAGCAAATCCCTGTTTTAGGAGTCTCAAACTTCTTGGCAATCTATTTTCATGAACAAAAATGAGTCCCTGAACAAAAGGCAGTCAATTCATGAGCTTAATATACCATTTTTTCAAGGTATAGTTCCTCAATGATTCTTTATGCCCTTATGAATGTTCCACTTCTCTGCTTCCTTTAATGTAGCTCTGGCTGCTTGTCTAGTATTTGTTTCCAAAATTACAGTTCTGTGTGAGAATGTGTGTGGAAAATTCATGTACAATGGGCAAATTTCATGACAAGCTGAGGGACAAGACAGAACCGTTTAGAAATACTTAATTTTATTTTTAACATGTCCTCTATAAATTAAATGCTTGTTGAGTTAAATGAAATAAAAGTTAATTTATTATAAAAACCAAGTATTTTCTAGTAAGTCTGCAATACCTAACTAAGATTATAAGTTTCCTGTCTCCAGGTTTTTCAGACAGTGAACTTATATAATCTGAAATTTATGGAAGGCAGATTTGCTTGGTTTATGGTTAGGTGGGTTTTTTTTTGCTCTGTTTTGTCTGTGTGTGTGCATATATAAATAGAAATTGCTAAAAATAATTTCATGTTTTGATATCTGTTTACACTCAACTTAAAAAGCTTTCAGGAAAAAGCTGCTAGCCTGCTTAAATTACTGAATTTTTCTATGGCATAAGTCACTGCAGTATTTAGTTCTTTGCTTTCTACAAATTTTGACAGGTTAAAAATACTGTAAGGATGATATAAGAAAGCTGATTGGTTTGCAAATATGAGTAAGATAAATTAATTAAGAGATACTCTTAAAGGAGTAGAACCTGGTAAGGTGAATGGCATAATGTGATCAAGAGATATGCAAAAGAAAAGAAATCTGGGTACTTGTCAAGACATTCTTTCTGAGCTCTGGACTCTGTTGTTGGCCACCTCATTGGACCACACTCCTGCAACACCACATGTCAAAGAGGTGATATGATTGAGCAGAAATGTGCTTATTAAAGGTCATGATAACATTGCAGAGATGGAAATAGAAACATCAGAGCAGAACAGAGCCGAGAAGATAAAATATTTTTTCTTCTGGCTTCCATCTACCACTGATATCAACTGGTTTGATGCAAGTGGTTAAGTATTTATCTGTGAACAAGTATTTTAGGTCCCTATTAAGCATATTTATTAAACAGTCTTACTAAAATTAGACAAAAAAAGGAATAGCTATATTAAAATTAATTCCTGCATCATTGAATTATTAATAATTCAAATGCAATAATCAGATCTTGAATTTGCTTTTGTTTTAGCACTGGCTTTTATTTTATTCTTTATTTTGCATTGTGGTAGTTACACCAAGAGTAGGAGAGTTACTAGACAGCTAGAGAGTACATGGAAATGAAGGAATCTATAAGTTCTGGAAGGAAATGTAGCCCACTACTGTATTTGAAATAGCAACTCCCTACTATTTGAAACAGGTTAGAAGGCCTTTCTGATCCCTATATGTTGTTTTCTGTGATACTATTATTGAGCTGCTTTATAAACAAAACCCCTGTGATTTATCTTTTTTCTAGCATGAAAATAATTTTAAGGCTGATCTAGTAATCTCGTACAAAAGTGGCTACTTTCATAAAAGACAGCAAAAATGCTTTTACAAAATCATCATCACCAAAAGGAGGGCTAAGAAAAGTTTCCATCCAGACTTTTTTGCATACAAGGGGAAATATAATGACAGAGGATACAGAAAAAGATGAGATACTTGATTCCTTCTTTGCCTCAGTCTTTAATAGTAAGGTCAGCCATCCTAAGGGTATACAGCCCACAGACTGAAAGACAGAACTGGGGAGCAGAATGAAATCCCCATAATCAAGGGGATGAAGCACCTCTCCTTATGAAAAAAGGCTGACAGATCTGGGGTTGTTCAGCCTGGAGAAGAGAACGTTCCAGGGGAAACCTTTTAAGAGCCTCCCAGTACCTAAAGGGGGGCCTAGAAGAAAGCTAAAGAGAGTTTTTACAAGGATGTGTAGAAATGAGACAAGGAGGAATGGTTTTAAACGGAAGAGATTAAGTTTAGATTAAATATTAGGAAGAAATTCTTTACTGTGACAATAGGGAGACACTGGAACAGGTTGCCCAGAGAAGTTGTGGATGCCCCACCCCTGGAAGTATTCAGGGCCAGGTGAGATGGAGCTTTGAGCAAACTGGTCTAGTGAAAGATGTCCCTGCTCATGACAGGGGCATTGGAATCAGATGATCTTTAAGATCACAGAGTCACAGAATCATTTCAGTTAGAAAAAAACCTTTAAAATCATCACATCCAATGTTTAAGCAATCACTGCCTTGTCAACAAGACCATAACTCTGAGTGCCATGTCCAGTCATTTCTTGAGCATCTCCAGGGATGGTGACTCCAGCTCCCTGGGTAGTCCATCCCAATGCTTAATAAGTCTTTGCATGAAGAAATCCTTTCTGGTCTCTTGAAAAACAAGCCATTCTATTATTCTGTGAAGAAAAAGAAAAGTATTTAGGCTGATAGTAGTGACATTAAAATGGAAATTTTGTCAAGGCAGTGAGGTTATGCTAGAATGTAGTATGGAACATTCTCTTTGTTTTAGAATGATTATTTTTCCTACCATCATGAGGAAAGGGAATTGAGCAGTCTTATTCTAATTAATTAAAATTCAACTCTTATCCAGTTATTCAGATGGCTAGATGTAATTATATGTTTTTCATTGTTATGTTAAATGGATAAAATAAAGACCATTCAGAGAGGGAAATGTTGTTTAATATGCAAGGTAGAAAAAGGAAGAGTTGTTTAGTAAACTGTAAATACTCTGAGGCATAAGCTCATTACTTTTGTTGCTATGCAGAAGAGCCTCACTAATTCACATTAATGACTCGGAGACTCACTGTAAATGACTGAATTTTATTATGAGACACTAGATGAAATAAATGGTAAAACTCTCATGGACTTTCAATTGTAGTTTGATTAGTATCAAGGCAATGAGTAAGAAAAATAGCAAGAACTAATTACAAAATATCTGCTGGTCATTTGTGTGATGGACAGTTTCATTTCAAGTATTTGATAGGGAACATAGATGGAACGAAACCAGGTTAATTAATCTATTTTTAAGTAGAAAAAATGGTGCAAAACTACATCAATCTTCAAAACAAAATGACACTAATTTTTTAAACACTTCCTCATATTATTGAGATTGTTTTCTTGTCTCCCACTTTAATATAATAATACTAATAATACTAATAATATTTCTACTAAAAATAAAATTGGGGACCATGATTTTGGCTACAAAAATATACACTTCTAAAGAAAAAAATGCTGAGGAATAGATATTGAGGCACCTTTAGAACTCTTAACTATTTCAGGCTGATCCTTTATTTTTCACGGTGCTATTACATAGAAATTTCCTAATTTCAGAATCACTCACTGGTTTGTGATTAGATGCAGCATGCTAGCAACAGCACCATCCTTTTTGGTGACCTTCTCTATTTTTTCTTATACCTTGATTTTTTTGATACTAGAGGAAGAAATAAACTATTCAACATCTTAAATTATTAAAAAATAATAATTCACAAGGTCTTTTCATACTTTCATTAATCATAAATTCCCATCTGCTCATCTGGAAAAAATCTGCTAACAATTATAAGCCATTGACTTCAGGAAAGAATGTTATTTGGTTTTGTACATCTTTTTCTTAATACTCTGCTTGCCATCTGGATCTGAAATTTAAAGACGTAAAATTCTGTAGAAATAGGAGATGTAGAAGGAGAAGGATCTATTTTGAAGTAAGTGAAGGAAAGAGAAATCCCATGGACTAAAGATGTCATGAGATGAAGAAATAAAATGCACAGGAAAAGACACATGATCACTTAACTGCTGAAAAATATCTAGGATTTGTGCCCATTATCACAAAAATATGGAAAATTGGTCACACATACAATTTCACAAAAGCAACCCTGTTTGTCTGTATTCTGATAAGTAGCTTTTCTACATTAGCAGAATTAATTCTCAGGATTCTGGCACTAACTTACATAGAATAAGGATTTCTGGAGACTACATATGTGAGAAGTTCCAGCTTCTGATTTCAAGTAATTCTACTGGGGTTTCTTTGTCTTTTATAAGTTAAATTAAATGCAAAACAACAGATAGCAGTGGTGCTGAACATTTTCTGTGGCAATTATTCATGTACATAAAAACCTAGGTCTTGAAAGGTTTTATATGTTTCTCTTCCTAAAATGGAAAGAGTGGTGTTTTTTGTTTTATCAAAGAAAATAAAGCCCTGAGGTACCACTTTAGGTCTCTGCATCTAACAATCTAACACTGAGATCTTCAAATATCTTTTTCTAACACAGGGATATTGAATGTGCCCTGTAAATTTTACCACCTTATGCAGCCCCATAGATCAGTTGTTGCTTTGTTGGGCTTAGTCTCACAGGTGTGCTCCAAATTCCACATAAATGGCAAACAAAACAGGCAGCAAGGCACTTTGGAGAGAGGAAGCAGAGACACAGGCGTGCTACCTTGCTCCTGCAGTGTCCAGGAGAGCAATCTGTAGCTCAGGTGGGCTGCAGGGTGCCTGTCCTGAGCACTGTCTTCCATGACACTGTTCCACAGGCTTCCATAACAGCATCCTAGAGTGGGCATCTTCATAATCTTCTCCATTTTCTGCTGTAGAATACTCAGATTTTTTAACTAAGTTAAAATTTACTGAGAATTTATTTATAATAAAAAGATTTCTTGAAACAGAAACTTCTGATTCAGACTGCCAAGCATCTAATGAAGTTACATTGTCAGAATCAGTTCCTGACTACTTTGCCCTTAAATAAGTTTTGAAGCTTCACCAGGAATGAGCAACATCACTCAGGAGCTTGACAGTGAGCATATCTTTGCACAAAGTGACAGATCTTGAGCAAACATCCTTCTTTGAAGGAACATAGTGATCTGAAGGCTTGAATGACCTCAGTAAAGTGATATATTTGCTACTGAGTCTCATGGATGAAGCCATTTTCACTGCCCAGTTTCATAGGTGTAGTCAGAAACAGGATTTTTTGTGGAAGGCAGAATAGGTATATATTTACTAAAATTACATCATTAAAAAAAAAAAAAGAAAAATAATTGCATATTTAAGAGATGTTAAAATAAATACAAATCAAATAAAATATAAACTCTGGTGTCAAATGCACAACATGCACCCCTTTATAGGCCATTTCTCTAAATGAGTTTAACATTAAATGAGTTAACAAACACAGCTTAATAGGATGTATCCATCAGTTATATTAGTTCAAACTGCATTCAGAGAGAAGTCAGCTAAGAAAAAGAGAAAGAAATAGAAAGCAGATCCCACATTCCTGTGTATTGAAAAAAAACCTGCCCTCTTTACCAAATAAATCTTTCTTAAAAGCACCTTCTGACATTCACTGTGACAGAGAAAATAGCCATCAGCAACAACTGGCAGCCAAAGAATATTGAGCTGCTTTGAGTAGTTCTCAGGAGATAGGAATTCTAGAAGCAAATCCTTTTACACTGTCTGAAAATGTCCATTTTTTTTTTACCTGTGATCACCAGATACTCAGCAAATAAATCTCTCCTGCAGCATCCCTCTGCTGCAGAGCTCGGTGACGTTTTTTCAAAGCATTTCATTTCTGTTGACTTTTTTATACCTTAAAAGTTTAGTAAAGGAGTGAAGGTGTGATTTAAGCCTGAATGACTTCTTTATTGTTGCAAAATAAGCTAAAGTTTAGTGTCTTAGATCTGGTTTTCTGTGATGTATGAAATATAGCACCCTTTTCTAAAGATTTTGCTACCATTGCTTAAATGTCACAGATCACTCTGTTAGAAGTCTGTAGAGACTATATAGGTATTATAATACTGATAATGATAATGATAATAACAATAATAACAGTAACAATAATAAATATTTACTTAAAGAATAATACACATTTCTAGATTAAGAAATTTGGGCTTATGCAGAACTTTGTGAAAATAATAGACCTGAATAAAAATGCAGTGCTTCCAAGTAAAACTAGCACACCAGCTTTTGCTAGAGTGTGGTTTGAATAGTAATGAGGATGTGCAGTATATGACTAGCTGTTAGCAAGCACAACAAGCTGTGACCATGTAGCCCAATAATAAGTATTGCCATGGCTATTAACAAGCCATAAGCATTTTACAGAAATTGCTAAACATCAGGACTGAGGCTTGTCAGACTTGGTCTGTCTGCACTTTACTTGAACTTACAAAATTGTTTCACTGTGAAAACAATTTCTTTATTTGGCCAGGTGTTTATGGCGAAATATTTTTCCTTTTTTATTTTTTTATTTTTATGTGGTGCAAGCCTGGTTTTATAGAGGCTAACAAGCAGTTATTCTGTATGGAATGAAATATTTCAACTTTAACACAATGCAGTAGGGAAATGCAGACCTGGTACAGTAGCAGAGGCCTTGAGAAGTGGAGACAAAGGATGTGGCACAGAGTACAGGCATGGAGTAATCAGGAATGAAGCACAGATAAAGAGATCACACAGTAATACAAAAGTTTACAGTGTCTAGCATGGCTGCATATGGATTTATAAAACCTCTAATGCCCTTATGATCTCTAATATTAAACATACCTGGATATATAATATGATACCATAGAATATCTTCTTCATGACATGTATTTAAGAAGATCTTGACCTTTTCTGATTACTCAATATTATTTCTATCTGCTAACTTGACAAGCTTCTGGGAATGTTTAAACCATGTAAACATTTATGCAGAACTTGTGTGTAAAGCTTCTGGTTATGCTTCAGTAATCTAAGAAATCAAGTAAAGTTATTACAGAATCTTATCTATGTTCAGCAGTTACAATATAAAGTCCAAATTTAAATTATTTGATTTTGGTTAATTTGCCAGCATGCAGTACAATAGGAAAGTTCTGTAGGAATCTGAAATCTATTGCAGTCTGAGACTAATTAAAACCCAATATTTTTTAACTCTTATGGCAAAATAACTATTTTCAGGGATATATTTTCAGAGAAGGTTTTGAAGAATGTTAACGTAAAAATAGATGCCGTGGTGAACATGCAAATTGTTTTGTGTGAGAGGACACCAGCTCTATAGTATATATGCAAATGTTATATGTGCCATCCTTTCCCCAGCTATGCAAAAAGAATTAGAGATAAGGATTTGATTCTTCAGGAAATAAAGTATGGTGGGTCTTTTAAAGAAGTACAATAGCATTCACATTAAACCTAAAAAGAATACTGAAAAGTACCTTGAAATTATGTGAAAACATGAAAGGCCTTTTAGATTCATGGTCTTAAAAGAAATAGAACTCCAAAATGTTTTGGAAAATTTCTTCTGTTACATCTACAGCTCTGCTTTACAGGACTGAGATTTAAGAAACTGTAAATTCTTTCTTTTGTTGTGATACATTAATGCTCCCCCTTTTTTTTTTTTTTGTTATTCAAAGATATGATAAAGGACAGCTTAGTTCATCAATAACTCATTTTGCATTCTCCCTCACTAAATCTCAGTGATATGTTTTGTGTACAATACAAAAGCATACTGGATTAAAATAATGAGAAAAGCATTAACTATTACACAGATGACAAAAAAAAAGACAAAAAGAAGAAAAGAACAAATACCTGTTGCAACATAGAATGAATTTTAAAAAAGGGTTAGAATAATGGAATATATCTAATTGCATAAAAATATGCAGAAAATTATTTAAAACACAAAGGGAGATTCAAAAACCATAACAATGAATTAATTAAAAATTAGTTATTAAATTAAACAAGAAGTGAGAGATAATTCAGTTACTGAGACCTTGACTTTATAGTGTTTTAGTCACATTACAAATAAATGCTTTTAATTAGTTTATTTCTAATTTCTTTGCACAACTCTCAAAAAGGAGGTCTCTGTAGCTTAGTTTTGACAGTATCAAAGAACTTATTACTATAGTAGTAATTTTATTTGAATTTTCTGTAGTTTCTTTAAAGATTTTTCTTTTACAGATCTGACTTATGAGTTTTGTTAATTTAATTCATTTATGTGAAGTAAAAAAATCAACACATGGGGACATATACAGCATTTAAAGAAAATAAAGGCATGGGGCTCTCTATCCTCATTAGTCCAAAACAGCCAGATAGCTCTACTTTAGTCATCGGCTAAAATATTATTTGGAATATGTCAAAGGGTCTGTGACTCTGTACAGTTGCTACCTGTAGACCTGCATATCAATTTTCAAGCTTTACCATACTCTTCAAGAATGTCAGCCTTAACACCTTACCAAAGGTGCTTCACTAGCCTTTGGCTTTATCATCTTATTCAACACTCTGCTGTCTATTCCTTACATTTTCTTCCTGACACTCTACTCTTTCATGACCTTTTCCAGAGCTATATACCTTTGCCTGTCAGTTTAGGTTGTTCTATAATGGAAATTTTAGGGGCTTCTTCTCTAATCAGCATACTCTCTTCCAATGAAAGAGAATGGAAAAAAAAAAGCCTGCAAACTCAAACTCATTTATTAATACACACATACAAGAATTAAATTTTGCCAATTTTGCAACCAAGGGCATAGTAGAAATAGCTCCTTTGGGTTTTTTTAGCAGCTTTTTTATAAAAGCTCTAATCTTTGTCTTTCTGGTAGCTATGCTTCTGGGAGGCTTGCAAAACTAATATTTTAGTTTTATTTATTTAAAGAAAATAATATTTCCTTTTTTCTTACATTGTGGTCATACAAATCCTTTCACTTGTTATGTTTAATTCTTTTACCATAAAGAAAAATCAGAAAGTGTGCTCTTCTGTTTTAATCTGCCCTTTTAAGAGGCAAACAATGAAAGGAGAGTGGCAAAGATCACCCTACTTCAATTTAACATTTTTATAGTGCTATTCAGTAGTTCAGTCACAAATCAGAGAATGTAAGAGGCTGGAGATGGCTTACTGTTACATAGCAAATGTCAGAAGATATATTTTATAGAGTTTTAAGGAATTTTATGATAAGAATGTGTTGTAAAATTATTTATCAGTGCAGCAAAATAACAAGAAATCCCTCAAATTTTATGTCAGGACCCAGAAAACTCAAAAGTTTATAAATAGGTAAAAAATACAAAGGGTCCTGGCCTTTTAAAATATCACTGTAGCAATTAATTTTACTTTGGAATATTTTTAATAAAGTGGTAAACTTCCTTGAATTAAAACTGCTTTAGGAGTCCTTCAAACAAGAGGATAAATAGTATAAATATGAGCATCAAATTATTATATTTTTGCATTTTATATACAAAAAAAAAGTTAAATCTAGTTTGCTGGAAAGTGGGAGTAGCTGCATATCTAGTCACTAATGTTTAAAAAAAACCTTACAAAACTGAGTAAATGTAAGAGAAAACCACAACATTCCTTTCATGAGAAAGCAAATGGAAAAAAAATTGATTAAGTGGAAACTCTTCTACTAAAATTAAAGATTTTATGTTGACTTTGAAGTATTCTTGGTTTTGTGCATTTTAAAGTTTTCTAGAAATGAAAACTTTTCAAGTAGTTTAAGTATTTTTGAAGATAATATTGCAAAACATTTGTTGTTCTCTCTGTCCACAAGTGGCTGCAGGAATAAATCAATGTATAATCCTAAATAGTGAAGGATGTTCTTTATTCAAAAATAAAAATATGAGATCTATGTGCTGCAACGTTAGAATCTAATGCATCATGAATATGTGTGGTATTTTGAAGGTCAGCAGGAATTAAGCTCTTAATTCAGTTAAGTGCTTTTGTAAAACTGGTGACTAAATGCTCCCTAAATCCATGAGGATGCTAAAAAAAAATAGTCTTTTCTGTTCTGCTATTTAGCTGACACAAAAAATGGTTTGCGAATATTATTTAAAAGGTTGTTTGCACAATAAAGAGTGACAGACTTACCAAGAGGTCTGTAATATAAATCAGTCAAAGCTTTATCAGCACTATGGAGCAAATTCTTATAAAGATGGCAGAGTGTAAATGACCAGCAGTATTCCTGTTGTTATGAAGTAAAAGTTGCTTTAAAATGTAGCAGGTCAAAAAACTGTCTCTTGTGGGGAGGATGAAGCATGAAGAGAAAAGTGCTTATGGTGTCTGTACTTGAAAATAGAGTTGTTTAAATATAGCTTTATTGTTGTACTGTTTTTGTCAAGTTACTTGGTTAGTTATAGAGGGTAACATTCATCTTTGTGAAGGCCAAAAAAAAGAGTGAAATCCCCAAAGATCCCTTTTCTTTCTTTTGCTGGGAAAGAGAATGAAGAAAACAAAATATAGGGTCTTCACTTGACAATTCTGTGCATGTTCATTTACTGCCAACAGATATTAAATATCTTGATAATAACTTTTATACTGAAGTTTGCATTTGCTTGCTTTTTTTCTCCTTTACAGTTCTTTTAAATTTGGATCATGTTAGAATTTTTTAAGAATTAAAATAGAATGATTGCTGCTGCATCAGAGTGTTCAGAACAGGAGACTGAGCTGTATGGTTGACAACAAAAATACCCACACAAACAAATTGCTTCAAACAAATCTAGAGATTTATAAAATATGCAGAAATTGATTGGGGGATTAATTAACATTCTAACATCAAGCTTCCCTCACATATTCTTTCTAAAACTTTTGTCCTTTCAAAAAAAAAAAAATTGTGTATGGTCACCTATAGCAAAAGGTATCTTCCTGGAGGTTTCCATATTTTTGATTTTATGCAGCACATCGAAGTACTGATAAATCACTGGTGAGTTCCATACACCTTCAATGCACCTTCAGGCTGATATGCAGTGCTCAAAGCTGTCATACTCAGAATCCCTTCTGGACAGAGCTGCCAATCATGCTAAACCATGTGAGCAGCTTAGTGACACAGACAGATGTTCACAGAGAATGAGACAGAGACCACCAGACTCACTCATTTATAAATTTAACAGGATCAGAATATAGGACTTCAATGTGAAAGCCTAGCTCATTTATTTGGTAGTTTCTTTCAACTGTGTTTTTGGAAGATAATTTTGCAAACAAACAATCTCAGCCCTTTTATATTGCCACCACCAAACCAGAGGGAATACGCTTGGCCCCGTTCAAGCTTTCACACTCAGCATTCTTCATGATTTTGTGTTAATTCAGAAAACAGCTTTTCATACTGAGCTCTGAACTTTATTTCTGAAATCTTCTTTCACTGGGAAAGTGACTTTGAGGCTCAAACATAATAATGTCAACAGGAAGGAAACTCAGAAAAATTAAGTTCTTTAAAACAAAACTTGAAATACAGGAACAAAATAGCTTAACAGCCTACAAAGAAAAGAAAACAAACAAAACAGAGAGACAAAAGATTATAAATATTTGCATAGGTATGATTTTGGCTTAAATATGAAATACTCAAATGTTCTTAAAAACTTGAGCAAAATCAAAAGGCATTAAAACATTTTTATCTGCGCCTGTGGTAATATCATAGACACAAAATTGATCCAAATAGTACTTGGGATCTATTTAATCAAGACAAAATATAAAATCACTGTACTTTTAAAACATATTTTTTAGTGAAGCCTAGTTCTGACAGATGTAATAACACATTTTCTTCAGTTATAAATACAATATGTTTGAGAATACATACTGAACTAAACTGTTTTCCCCCAAAAGCTTTGCCAATTACCCTTATTGAGGTATTTTGGCTTTTATAAGACAGTTTACAATACATATCACAGGAAAAATAAATGCAGATTTTCATATTTTGCTATTAATTCTTCATTTTATTTAGTAGTTTGAAGAGCAAGTAACTTACGTGTTCCATTTTCTGAGACAAACATAAGGCAAAATGCAGTGAGGAGCTTACATCCAGAAATGGTGAACAATACATCATTTTAGGCTTATCACTGAAGTTCGACTTACAGATCCAGGGATGATATTTTTCTTCTGGGTATATTTCTTGGCTCTTTAAACTTGTGCATAAATGTTAACCTCTGTGCAAAATTGTATCTGAGTCTGGAGTGCATTCATTCTTTAAAGAGAATTCAGCTGTTTCTCAGAGGGCTGGGAGAATCCATAGATTTAAATTTTCTCCATGTGGAGTCACCTAAATTAAAGAATACAAATAGAAAGGAATGTCTCCTTTATTTCTTTCCACTGGAAAATTTTTCTTCCACCAGCAGTAAAGATTCATAAGGATTTAATAAATAGTTCAGCACAATATAAATAACTATTTCAGGAAGCAAAGAAAAAATAAGAAATTTTGAAAAACTGGGTAAATATCTCTTATTTTACAGTGAAGAATTCCAGTGAGTTGAAGAGAATAACTGCTCTATCATCCTGGACTATTGTATTTTGAATAGAACATCCAATAATGGGGAGGAAGACTTTATGAAATAGTCATCATGCTATTTCATTGAGGAAGGGAGACATGGACTCCATTAGTCCTTTAAAATTTATCTTAGAGGAAGTTATATGAGAATAAATTTAATCCATTTTCTGAATTTTAATCTAGTGAGTCTGTAAGATTTTGCTACCTGTATTACTTTACTTCAAATGATTCTTTACTGTAGAATGGAAAAAATAAATAATTTTACTGATTGATATATGGGAAAGAGTGATAAAAAATCACCATAGATTTTCCCACATAGTGGAAGTTTTTTCAGCAATATCCAGACAAATTTAAATTTCAATGTCTTCATACTGGATCTATCAATTCTCTGATGAGTGCTTCAAGTCACCAAACTGGTGAACCCAGAGGTGATGAATGATTACCAACCATAATTCACAGGATATTCTAAGGTTGATGGTAGGTGCACAACTCTGGAAGTGAAGTGAATGGAAGGAATCTCAAATTTTGACCCTTCAGCTGAGTGACTTCTTTCTCAGCAGTGAAAGAATGCAGAATTTTTAAGAATTTAAAAGAAAAAAATATTAAAGAAAAATTAGATGTGCCTTTGGAAGATGACTGGTTAATCCAAAGCCAGGTGGCAGTTAAGCAAACATCAAGTGTATGCTTACACTACCATTCTAATTTTTATTTCAAAATAACTTTTAACTTTTTAATTACTTATTATTCAAATGTTTAACTATTCGTTTAGAAACTAAGATTCAATCTCAGTTTGGGTTTAAAAAAAATTAATGCTCAAATATTGACAAACTGGCATGTTTCTCTGTTTTCATGACAGTTAATCTCTTAGGATTAGAAAATTATTTATTGCTCATTTTTAGTTAAAATAATACATTTTTCAATATTAATCCTCCACGTATTCAGAAATGCTGCTTTCTTATGCTAGGACTCAATCCCCTAGAACACACTGTCAATAATTACTACAGACAGAGGGTAGGAAACAATTTATTTTCAAACACAAATGAAACAATTATTGAAGCAAAAGTGTTATACACTATATCTGCAAGGAATGCATTTACATAGTTTCATTTCTAGAAAGGGCTTCTTGCTTTGAAATGGAAGCAGTTTTCTAACTTAAAGTAGGTAATTACACACTCCATTAAACAAGTAATTAACAGATTACAATTTAAAAAAAAACAACTTGAAAATGAGCAATTCAGATGCTAAATGTGAAGCACACTGTTATAATTAGCATAATACTTTTTGAAATGGATTAACAAATACACAATGAAAATGGGGGAAAAAAAAATCTATTTTCTCCTTGCAAATGATAAGCAACAAACAGTATTTTATAAGTCAAAAAATGTCCTGGTATAAGAACCTAATGCAAATACCTCATGCTAAATTGTTTACTTAAATAAATAAATAAATAAATAAATAGCCTCTTAATTCCCTGGAGATATAGCTAAAACTTTGGAAGATTATTACTGTGTACGCACCATGCTGGGAGCATTCATTATGTGAAGAAAACAAAAGGTCAGATGCTGGGTTTTTTACAAGCAAATATGCTTCTTCTATTAATTTGAAGACGCAAGTGAAATTTTACCTAGCACAATTCTAAAGCTACCATAATGAGAAACACTATCCAATACTTTACACTTCCATGTCTTCCATGTGTTTATTTTGTACATCTGATGAAGTTTCTCAAAATAAAGGTTAATAAGGCCAGACAGGGTAGTGAAAGTCATGAATTGGTTTATGAACTAATTCAGCTCCTTCAACCCAGCTGGCACATTCTGGCCCCCTGACCATTCCACCAGCACAAGATGTGTGCTTTTCAGCTGCTCCCCTGTAGAAATTTTATTTCAAAATTAAGGAAATGGACTTTAATATGAGCCTTTCTATATAGTCAGCTTATTTCATTTTCTTTTTAGCTATCTCTTTTTATTTGTTGAAAATATAGACTATAGACAAGAAAAGATCAAGACAGAATCTAGTTTAACCTCTTTTCCGCAGGTATATAATCTAGTTGTTCTCCTGAATTCTCATTTTAGTCATCATTTTACTTCAAAATGGTGCATGCTTCTTCTAACCCACAGGAAGATTTTAATTATTCAAACATTATTTTCAAATGTTCATTCTTCCATAAAAAGAAATTACTAGAGTAAGTACTAAAACCATTTTCATTATTTTTATTAAATCAAGAGAACATAGGGATTTTTAACATAGGGTTTTTTTAATCAGTAAGCCAGTAGAAGGCAACAAACAGTAAACAAAAGCCTTAAAAACTAAAATTTTAATGATATAAAGTTCAAAACAAAATATTCATGTTCTGTCACTTCCTTTTTTTTTTTTTTTTTAAATTTTCTATGAATTCATGAATCCAGCTACTGGAAACCCAATTTTAATTTATAGGATGTGACAATCAGAGCCCATGGCAATATGGCTGTACAGGAGCAATGTTTTGTTGAATGCATTAATGTCATGATAAGCTGAATTACTCTCTTGCTAATGAACTTGACCTCTTCTGGTGTTATTGCTAGCCAGGACAGTAAAGAAATTCAAATATCCCAGAATCACTCAAGGCTTAATTTGCATTGAAATAAAGCAGCTAAAAAATATACTAAAAAATTGAATTACTGTGTAATACTGAATCAAATGCAGAATCTGTGGGTAGAGGAGACTGCAAATCTTACAAAAGGGAATTGTTGTAAGGTGAACATACGATGGCACATCAGTGTCATGGGTTACTCCCACATACAGCACACTCATTTCTTCCACTTTCATTTACCTAATAGGTTGTTTTAAGGAAGCACCATCTCATATGGTTGAAGGAGGAGGGTCATGAGATCAAATCAGAATGGCAAAGGAAGTTACTATTCCTCCGACTGTCAGCAATAATAGCAACTTCTTCAAGTGAATAAAGCCCTCCTCAGTTTCTTTCTTAAACATCTTTTCCTTCCTTAAACATCTTTCTTGGTCTACTTTGACACTGAATTATTATCATGGATGGTCCTCATCCCAAGGTCATGCATGAGAGCAATAGCAATTTAAAAGTTAGGTTTTTTCATTCTTCCAGGTATGACTGAAAGCTACAAAATAAACATGAGAATACATCTATAAATGTACTGTATTTAATATTTTCCCTCTATGGAGGAATGATTTATATAAAATTATTAATTTCTACTAAACTCCAGGAATCATAAGACTCTGATGAGTATGTTAAGTAGTTGAAACTGATTTCATAATCAGTTTAAATTTTGTAAAGATAAAAACCTACATATAAATACAAAAAAGTGGCAGCATAAGACAAGTTACTCAGACAGACTAATATCAGGTTGTAAAATGTCCCATATGTGAAACTTTTGGTAGTTTGCATTTTTGTTTGTTGCTTTAAATCTACAGATATAATTCTGGGCTTGTTCCATTTAAATAGCTTTTTTATTTACTATTATTTACTTTTTCAACAAGTATAAAAAACTGTTCTGGATTACTGTTAGACTGATTATTTTCATTAAATTAATATTTAAATAATCTGTTTTCTAGAGTTATTCAATTTCTGAGAATTTAGCACAAAAAGAATAATTTTATTCACAAAAAATTTATTCCTGAATATATGTTTCAATGACACAAAAAAATGCAATCCTTTTCCCCACTTATTGGACATGGGCCTTTTGAGCCTGAAAAGAGAGATATTTGAGTACAGATCTCCCTAAAACTATGACCCATGTATTTTCAACAGCATATAAATGTCCAGAGTTCATAGTGTTTCTACAGAAAATAAAATTTAAAAAAAATTAGTTTTGCTTCTTACATTAGACTTACTTATTTTGATTTCCATTTTAATTTCAAAAAAGGAGAAAAAACTTGATAATACAGCATTAGACTAGCAATGAAGTAAATGGTGACTGCAATGGTCAGTCTTATGTTATAAAAGCTATTGCAGGCAAAAAAATTAATCTAGAAAAGTGCTGTAGACAGCCAGCAATTCTGATCTTTCTGCAACTGTTAAAGACAAAATCCCTCTCACTTTCTACCTGTGGATTATTTTTATGATTAGTCCTCTTTTCAATGTCATGCTTTGCTGTATAGTAACCAAGATGTGTGTGCAAAACCATGTCAAGAGATGCTACCTAGAATGGCTAACAAAAGTTAATAGTTTTAAAAGATAAACCAATGCAAACCCATATGACACTGAATATTAATATCTTGTAATAACCATTTCCTCTGTGAAAACAAAGCACTTTATAATTCTTTCATAAATAAAAATATTATTTGTTTTCCTGAAATTCATATGTCCAAGAAGGAAAAGACAAAAATAACTTCTTTAATCAGTTTCACCTCAGCTTAACAAGCTGAGAGCTATGAAGTGTAAACATTTTAAAAAATGTGCATCAACTCTTTGCAAAGCAAAGGAGCATTGTCTACAAACATCTTGAACTTCCATTGCCTGCTTCTTTGGGCTATCAAATATACCTGTACAAAGAAAGTGTAGAGTGTAGTCATACCAAAAGGCTCATGTCTTCCAAGGACAAAGTAGCACTTTTTGGTCTTATTATGCACAAAAATATGATTCCAGAAAATATTAGAATGAACTGTGTGAGAATTTTGGGACAACTTATAAATAACTTCTAAAAGGTTTTCTTGGTTTTCAAGAAAAAAACAATAAAAAACTATCTCTTATAGATGCAGTGACAGGGAGGAGATCTGTCTTTATCTGCTTCTCATCAGCGTGTATTAAAAACCTTTGCTGGCCATACTAAGGTGTGATGTATGTTTCCCAAGTTTTCAGTGTTCCAGCAAAAGTGCCACACTCTTTTCAAGGATAGTCATTAGTGCTACTTGCATATAATTGCTTTGTACATACCCCATCCATGCAGCTATTCGTATATCAGTGTTGGAAATGTGTTTGGAGCACCAGTGTCAGCATCCTAATACAGAGGGCTGAAACAAACACACTTGTTAGGATTCCTCATGCCACCTAGGATATTTGAATGTCCAGCTCCCATTAATTAGCATCCAAGTCCCCTGAATGCCTGACTATCTCAGCTTTCATCTCCCATGAATCTTTCAGGAAACAGTATGAGCTTCGACACTGCAAACTTCAGTATGCTTAAATGTTCATACATGGGAAGTAAAGTTCTTATATAATCTGATAAAAAGGTTAAAATAACATAATTATATGCAAAAAAGTTGATACTTCACAGATATCAGGTATACTTGTTAGTAATATTTAGAATTACTCTGACAGCTTTCATTACAGTTACTCTCACCTTAATTTTTAAAAATATTTTCCCTCCAAAGAAATGCAGTCAGCTATGCTATAATTAACTTGGCTGCCAAAAGATATTATATATCATCAGATGCTCTACCGGCCTAAGGTAGTCAAAGAATGGCAGCTGTATTGTTCAGTGTTTAATCAGGTCAAAGCTGTGGCAACTTTAATTATAGTTATTGTCAAGATGCTGCTTAATGCTTGCAACAAACCTTGTCTTGTGTCAGCTCTCGAACCTTTTCTTTTAGTCAAGTGTAAGTGAAAAGACTGTCCTTCCTAAATTTGACAGACATGATTCTATAACAAAAATTAGTATAGTGCTAGAGAAATTTGGGTAGTGTGAGGATAGGAAGTAGGCAAACATATTATGGTAAAATGGAAAAAATCCTTACTCTTGTGGCTAACACAGAGGATAAGAAACAGGCGCAGAGAAAGTGAGACCAGCAAGTCAGAATTTTTTCTGTTTCTTTTTTAGAAAAACAGTCCCACTAAATACACCACACTATTTTAAAAGCAAAATATTATCATGTGTTACCATGTATCATTTTAATGTATCTGTCTGAGTCACCACACTATACTAAAAATGTAGACCTGTCATTCATGCATCTGCCACCTGGCTCAAGAAATGAATGTCTAGCGGTCCTTTGCCCTATGTTTCCCAATTTATAATGTCTTGTTCTGCATAATGCTACATTTTGAAACAGTGTCTCACTACTTTTCCCACACTTACAGTTTGGCTCACTCCCTGTTTTTCTCCAGGTGTATCCACACTGTCTCTATTTTCCTTGGATCCCAAGGCCCCATCTAAATAAAACAAAATTACTTCTCCCAAGGAAATGAACTGAAAGGATATTGGCTTCACAATCTTCTCCCTGTGAATCTGCCACATCTTAAGGATGGATAAGGTTTCATTTTCTCTGTTCACAACAATCTTTCAACATTATTCTGGCATATATCATATCATGTCACAGTATGCCTCCACAAGCAGTGGTTGAGATGCATGCAGCCCACACTGTGGGTGTCATGCTATGAAAAACAAGAGAGTAGTCTCATTATTTATCTGGCAAGTTTATGTTTTCATAAGGGGTGTTTGTTAGAAGCAGAATCTCCTAAGATGTGTCAGAGTACAGAATAATAATTTAGAGATGTGGAGGCAAAGAAACTCCTTTGTCTGCTTGGTCTTTTGCTGCAGTTTCTTTGGTGATCTGGTCCCCGTGCTTCTAAGGAGTGAGTAGAAAGGAATAATCACTTCTCTCTAGCTGCTGACAATGCTTCTGTGTTTGTAAACAGCTGACACCAGGGACAAGGCCAGAAGGGTCAGGACCCAAACCACAATGACCTTATGCCACTGTACCTGGGTGAGGTAAGCTGGGCAGCTTGAGGAGTGGCAGATGGAGTCAGGCCAGAGTTCAGATCACCATACATATTTGTGGTGATGCTGCAGGTCTGAGTCAAGTCATGAAGTCAAGCCAGATTTCAGGGTTAAGTCCAGCAGTGGTAACTGGTACTTTGGAACACCCATGTCTACATTGGCATATCTAAAATGATGGAGCAAGGCTGAGGTCAGGCCAAAAAGTTGGTCCACAGGTCAAGGCTCAGACCAAAAAGGTCCTTAGCCAGCCATATGCAGAGCTAGGACAGAGCCAGAGCCATGTACATGGCAAAACATCTCAGGCATGGACTGAAGGCCCAGGGGCAAGGTCTGCCCAATCACTGCCCTACTCAGCTGGGCAGGGGAAACAAATTATGACAAAAGGCTCATGGGTCAAGATATGGACAAGGAGAGATCACTCAACAGTTATTGTCATGGGCAAAACAGACTCAGCTTGGGGTATTTGACTAAATTTATAACCAATCGTATCAGAGTGGAATAATGCAAAATAAAACCCAAATCCACTGTGGAGTCCTGTCTCCACAAGGCTGCAGGTCCTGCCAGAAGCCTGGTCCAGCATGAGCTTCCCACAGAGTCACAAACTCCTTTGAGCATCTACCTGCTCTGATGTTGGGTCTTCCACAGACTGCAGGTAGATCCCTGGTTCCCCATAGAGCTGGAGCTACTCCTCCTGCTCCTTGTTCACCAACCTTGGTGGCTTCAAAGCTGTTTCTTGCATGTGCTCACTCCAGCTGCAACTGCACATGGATTTCTCTCCCTCTTCTTGAATCCATTATCCCAGAGGGGCTACCAGCATTGCTGACGGGCTCAGCCTTGGCCAGCGCCGGGTCCATCTTGGCTGACATTGGCTTTGACAGATGTAGGGGAACCTTCTGGCAGCTTCTCACAGAAAACATTCCCTTGTCGTTGTGTCTAGCAAAACCCTGTCGTGCAAACCTAGTACAAGTATTCATGTCTGGCCCAACAGTAACAGGTTCAAAGGAAAGAATGAACTAATCAATATGAAATGTTTGGGAAGATGAAGCTTAATTTGTAGTATATGAGTATATGAGTGAGTAGAGGGAGTAGCTGGGGTATTTTTCTTGGTTTTCTTTCTACTGTGTGTGGTAGAAAATGAATGTCTCTTACTATTTGGGGACGTTTTTCTAGAGGCAGATATAAAAAAGGCCTTATTTTGTTGCATATAGAGCTTTTAAACATTCATTCAGGTAGTTTACACTCTGATTGTGAAGGCTATTAATTTTACTTTAATAATTGCCTCAAAAAGCAGTTAAATAATAAAAAAACCCCAAACCCCAAAAGTTCTCTGTGATTCATAATAAATTATAATTATGATGAGAATAGACATTAATTTTCATATATAGCAATGGAATCAAGGAAGTTAACTGTAAATCATCTTCCTAATGATTGCAGGAGTGCCCTGTGTACTTCACTATAGAAACACATTGATGTCTACTCAAGGCATCAATTCTTTTCTCCCTCTGATAAAAACAATAACATCCAATTCCCAGTTGCATAAAGGCCAAACGTGAAACAGAACTAAAAAGCCACCTGGATGTCCATGTCCAAAGAAGAGCCATGATTCTTGTTGATTAATAGTAGTACATACAGACAACTTGAGAGCTTAGGAACGCTCAAGAAAATTAGGGCTTCTAAGTTATTTATGTCAGTTTTGGGAGTTAGAAACATAACAGTCAGCTTTGGAAACACCATGGAAATATTAATGGGTTTTCAATCTTTACATACGTATTGGTAGGATTTAGAAGAGCAAAATCCTTTAAAATTTTTATTAATATATCACTTTTTTCAGTTTAGGGATTGAAATTTTCCTAGTTCAGTATAATGATTGGAATTCATATTTACTAATGGTGTCTGTTTGGAGAATAAAAGGTTTTACTTGAGCCTGGAAAGTTATTAAAAGAGATTATCTTGATCTGTTAATCTGTCATCATTATTAACTCTCAACAATCAAATAGATTATATTGGCTAGGTTTTGGAAGATAACTGTGGATAGGATGGATGTTTACCAATTATGAATCAACTAATTTATCCTATAGCTATGTAAACATGTTTAATACTATGTCAGATTTTATTCTCAAGATGAATTTCCTGAAGATAAGTTCTCAGCTCATAGATTCAAATTTTTCAGATAATTTCTACTAGAGAGTTATGATACACAAATAATTGGGCAAAATAATTCAAATAAGTGATGATAACAAAGAACTTACATTTTTATAACATCTTTCATCTTGACTCTATATACAGTATCTCAGTAGTGTCTAATTTTTTGATACTTCAAGCAGAATCCATGCCTTATATGTATCTTTTCTTTGTGCTAATTGCTATTTTGATGTGAAAGTAGGCAAGTAGACAGGCATCTCTTTCCAGACTAAGAGAAAATATTACTGGTCTTTCTAAGAGAGGACTTTTGTAACAAATTTTAGCAGACAGGTGATTATAACAGAACCATTTATAGAAAATTCTTGTTGCTTTTTACATGTCAGAGTGGCAGCTCTGCTGTAAGAAACATTCTGAGCATATATTAGCAGCAAACATACAAATTGGTCTTTAAAAAGTGTTCTTTTCATTTTTCTTTGGAGAGCTTTTATATAAAATTTTATCATAGGTTATTACTAAATAAATAATTAGTAATTATTAGTATTTATTATTATTATTAGCAGTAGTAATAATAAATAACATATGTTATTTCTTGTATTGCTGAATAATATTTATCATGTGAAGAAATGGGAAAGTCTTCATAATATTATTATTTTCCCACTGACAGGAGAATTAGAAGAGTTACACAGATACACTAGTTTTCCCAAAAACCTGCATCAGTGTTTTTACAACCTGGTATTTAAATAATTCATTATAAATAACCTGCTCCTTAGATAACAACAAAAGCATCAGCAAACAGCAACTACAACAAACAACAGTAACACAAACCTCCATTTCCTGACTTATAAAACAGAAATTCTAGCAGTAGATCCTGAGTTAAACATCACATATTTTACAGCTCTTTATTTAACATTTCTATTCTCTGGACAATTTTATCCTTTGGATACTTTGGTATTCAGATTGATCACTCACAAATTAATGTACTGTAAACACTGAAGATTTTGCATAAAAATACCTAATCTATACTGGGAATGATACAATGCAGAATGTTATAGTTTAATGTAAATAGAATTCAAATCACATATCAAATATTTTTCTTCTTTGAACTGCAGTTATATCTAAACTATTAGTAGAAGAAACAATAGTCATTTAGAGGTGAATCTCCCAAAAGTAATAATGCCCTAATTCTACCTTTACTGAAGACAGTGGTAAATTTTCATTATATGTAACAGGAAGAGAATTTGGCCAGTGTTTTGAGAACTCCGCGTTTAGGCTAAGCTTTATTCAACTGCTTAATTAAAATTTCTGCTTGTTTTCTACTTGGTTATTATTCCTATGGTGAGCTTAATTGCTGCTATATGAACAGTGCCTGGAGAAATTTATTAGTTTTCAGTTGAGAAGCATTCACTTATTATACACAGTCTGTGGTAAGCTGTGTTAAGCAGTACCCTACTTCTGTGCATGTGGTTCATATGATGAAGTCTGTAGTGTGAAACTGTATAGAGCAATTAGTTTCTGTTGTCATTAAAAACTGACAGTAACATCTTCATTCATTCAGATGCTGCAAACTCCTCTGCCTCTACGTGCTTGGGTAAGTATTATTATGGCACTGCATGATGCTCTGTGTGTCTGACTGGGGATTTTCAGATGTTATACAGCTTTCACATTCCATACATGCACAATACTCTATCCCAATTTCATACTGAAAGCATTTGGTTTTGCCACCCCCTTTTTTCCCCCCAGTATTAAACCCGGAAGGAATAATTATGATAATGATGGTAGTCAAGAAAAATTGCAACAATTAGTATATCTGTCAAACACAAGAAACATCTTTTCTAGCTTTTTTCTATCTGTTACATATTGAATCATTAAATATGCTTGCTTTTAGTCTTTCGTATTTGACAGAAAATTTAATAATTCTTCCTTTTTATACTGTACAATTCTGACATGCTCCATCTTCCAATAACTTGTTTAACAGTGGATCCTCAACATGAACTTCAAAAAATTTAATGCATTGATCCCAAAAGCAGTTGAAGGAGTGAAGGAGAAGTAAATTGACACACAGACACAATTTCTCAAACACAAAACTCTCAACCATTCAGATGGGTAGTGAATGTAACCAGTGTATCTATTTAGTCATTATCTCTCTGATGAAATATGGTATTGTTTCAACAGTACATGCTACACAGATGAATAGTTCTAGACTGTGGTACACAAGACTCAAATACTCCTTTCTTTACAGAATTATTGTATTCAATAAATTTACCTTCTGAAAATACACTTATTTACCTGCCGATTTTTTTCTTTCGTCGCCTCAATAGAGACACAAATTGGTGATTTTTGTTGTGTGTTTTTTTCTTCAAGACATTTTTACTGTGTCTCTATGTAGATATGTATCTCTTCCTCCCTCTTATGATGTCATTCAACATACTGCAAATACACACATGCTGGAAAGACAAATGTATATTATACCATAGGAATGTTAATACAAAGTATATTTTTTCTTATAGAAAGATTACTGCCTATGTTTTAAGGATCACATTTTGATATGTACTTTGTTTTCTCATACCTTATGACCATAGCAAGATGTAGTTTCTCTTGTATTTATTTTTTCTATTTTATGTCTTCCTTACACCACACTGTAACATCAAATTCTCCATTTTCACATCATAACTATTCTTCAGGAAAAAAACAATTATTTGTAAAAATACATTTATCCCCAGTGTTTGAGTTTTACTTAAAATGTCATCTTTGTGTACCTTGATTTCAAGACACATGTAAGGCTATCTACAATTCTTCTGTTTCTTTTCTCCATCTAAGTCATGTTTTTAACAGTCGCTGTTCTGACTCATTTTCTCAGTGAAAAAAAAATTGGTATCTTAGTTACCTAAGAGAAAAAAGTGGTTTTTTGAGTTTCTAATGTGTGGAATTGTGTATAATACACAAATTTAAGTCATGTGTTCCTTAGTCATTCTGATGAAGTCCACAGTTTAAGGAAAAAAAAATGCAGCAGGGGTCAAAATGCTAACCCAGTAATGTTTTCAAAGTCATGTGGTTTATTCAAATCCACGTATTTTTCTGACAAAATCCACAAAAGTTTCCTATTCTTTACAAAAGCATACAGCTGTTATACCTGTTTTCTAGGCACATGAGAGCAGGTTAAATACTTCTCTAACATTTTCAGGAAATGGACAAGGAGAGTCCAAGGAGAGGCAAAGACAACTAAGAGGCCATTATGTGGATTAATTCAAAAAGTCATTTTAGCCCTTGGAAGATATCCCAGTGTCCTAGAATTAGGCAATGACAAAGTTGAGCTTTATGTCTCTTGTGGGCAATCAGTTACTTCTCCACCTTTCAGCTGGCACTGCATGCCCTTTGGCTATTACTGAGCATGCAGCTGAGTTTTAACTCATTACTGGATAGCAACTCACCAGCTGACAGAGCCTTGTGCTTAAATGGGGATGTTCCCTGAATTCCTGTGGGATTCCTTTGTTGTGAGGGAGCATGGATCAGAGAGAGTCACCTAATTGCTCAGCAGCAGCACACATACTGACTCTGTATGACAGAACTTAGGTGGATGACTCGTGCCAGGTGTCTGAAGACGTAGCCACTGTGACTAAATGCTTTAATGCCTCTTTTAATAATAAAATTGTAGTATGACTAGGGAGGACACAAGAAAATTAGGAAAATTAAAATGACCTAGAAATATTATTACAAACTAGTCTTACACTCCTTCTGGAAGTTACTTAATAATTCTACTTTGTTGTCTCAGGTTTATGTTTTCATTTAAACCAACCAGATTGATGTAAATAGAAAGTAATATACTAAAAAATAGGCTGCCAATTGTCTTTAGAGTAAAATCCCAAAACACAGCCAGAAAGACCCACCTCAGTTGTGATAGTAGAGTCTATTTTGGCTTCTCAGTAACTTGACTATTTTACACGATTTGAAATATTTTTTCATGTATTTTTTATCTCCATTTCACTATGCCATTTGCCCTGTTTGTTCTTATTAGTTGCACTCTCTTAGTCAAGGATATTATTTCCTATTATTATAGATATGTGGACTAAGCCTCCTCTATAATAACTTACTGGGATATTTTTGTATAGAAAGGTGATAGTTCTTTGACAAAAGGACATTCTTTTGTTATGCAGCACTAAACACAGAGGGTTTTTTCCTAACTTACATCCAGGTTTGTCTAGAGCTCCTTGGTGGATTAATAACATACATCGTACACATGAACAGAAAGGAAAGATTCCAGATTAATATAGAAGAACTGTTTGCTGTGTGCATCTCAGTTAAAGCAGACTACAGCACTGGATTGGAGGACAGCAGTACTGAGTGGTCAGGTAGTTGGACTAGATGATCATTGTAGGTCCTTTCCACCTGAAATTTCTATTCTATTCAAATCTAGTCTAGTCTGCTCTATTCTAGTCTATTCTCTGCTATGTTATCCTAAGTAAATATAGGTAAACACAGGGTGGAAAACAGTGTAGTCCTCTGGCCAAATACAGAAGTCTATTACTAGAAAGAGGAGCCTCCAGAACTCAGAAATTTTAGTAGCAGTTGGCTTTTCAGAACTTGACATTTTAAACAAGAATGACTTTTTGAATTTCACCTAAGCATCAATAGAAAATGCCCTGTAATGTCACAGCTTAGCATTATTTTAGGAAAAATAAAAAATATTTTGGAATATTCTGTAATCCAATTTATTACTTTTCTACATAATTCCATTTACATGAAAGCAGAGAGTAAGAGTGAAGAGACTGAGAAATACTTGGGAACTTTTAATGTTTGTTTTCACATTCTGCTTTGGCTATAGTGTAAGTGCTCCCCAGTACCAAAAAGAAATGAATCACAGGGCACCTAAGCATGGGGTAAAGTGTCACCAAAGCCATTCTTAAACAAGTCAAGTAGCAACCTCCATCACAGAATGTTGTGGGTTGAAAGAGACCCAAAGGATCATTGAGCCCAAGTCTTGAGTGCATGGCCTCATTTACTTACTGAGCTGTGGGATATCTGTATGCTCTATTCTACTTTTTCAGTAGAAAAATAAATACGAAAAATAAACAAAATAAGAAAAATAAACAATTAATACTCAATAAAAAATTAAAAGGTTAATTTAGAAAATGATCCCATTTAAAATTAATTTTTGATGTTTGAAAATTCATGAAATAAAACCATCTCAAGACAATGTCAATTATTCCCTGATAAGAAATATTATGAATTTTGTCATAGGGGAATAGATTCTGTAAATTTCATTCATGTAATTAGGCCCATGGAAACCATTGAAACTATGCACATAGTGAGGGTGATTGATGTGAGAAAGGTTTGCAAGATGAATCACTTCAGGAATGTTGTTACTTTTCACTGCCAACTTGAAAAAAAGAGAAAAAACCGCCATATTTCAAATAATATAAAACCAAAATTTAACTGAAAGTTAAATCTTTGGAAGCATAGTTCTGGTAAAATTGATGTTGAGTTGGTATAACAGATTATTTCTGAAATGCTTGTTTTGACATCAAACATTACTTTGCTGACTATTATTAAGCTGTTTTGATTTCCATCTACATCCTCTTGCCATCTGGATGGTGTATACAGAATATAGTTGTGGAGGTGAGCCAAAGTTAGTTAATCTAAAGGTACAGACTACTTTTCCATGAGATTTGGATGGAATTTCAGGAAAAGGGGAAGTTCCCTTTAGGGAAAAGCAGTTTTATGTCCTCCTTAATCAATTCAATTGGTATGGGATGGGAAAGATTTTTGGCCTCTTGTTCTCCTTTTACTTTGTGGCACTACTGGGATTCTGTTAGAGCAAGAGTATGTGCACTTGCATGGTTAGTTCAAAGGGGATGGGAACAAAAAAGAGGGAGCTATGGAGACAGGACTCTCTGAACTTCTCAGTTCTTATGTCTGGCCAAAGTCTGGCTTCCAAAATGTATTGTCAAAATATGAAAAAACTATGGAATTCCTTAACAAAACTGAAAAAGCATTTCTTATCCACTTACCATGGTACCTGTCAACTTCCCAAGGTTTTCATGGTTTGTTTTTTCAAACCATGAATATGACTCTATTTGGAGTTAGAAAAAAAAAAAGAAAAAAAAAAAAAGAAAAAAAAATCAAATGTTAAGACTAAAAGGAAAAATATAATCAATTAGAACAGTTATTTTAAAAAGTTTCTTTAACTCCTGTCTCATTTGATACTGAAAGATGGTTATAAGGAGTACAAAAGTAGTTGAGTCATAAAGTGTGTATTTGTAGGGAGAAGAGAAGGTTGGTTAGCTTGGAAAATGTCACGTGTGGTTTCAGAGGTGGCACTTCAAATACGCAGAGAGCTATTACTGCTAAAACATTAAACTTGTTTATCAGGGACAGAATAATCTATTGATAGATTTGAAGAGTAACATCTGCTGAAATGATAAACAACCAAATTACAATTACACTAGGAAAAATTCAAAATATATGAATCTATCAGTGAAACAGAAAGGGTACATGACAGGAAACTCAGGAGTAAAACTGTGTGGTTTACATTGCAGATGTAAATGATTGTTTAGCATCATGCCTCAAACTGTAGAAGTGATTCTGATCTCTGTAGTAATTACATCTTATTGACTTCAGTAAATTTTCTTCAGATTTGCACAGTTGTCAAATGGCAAATATATCCCATAGCTTTTGGGAAGGAAGTTTTACTTTTGAGGTTGAATATCTAACCAACCTAAAGCTTAAAGTGTTGGTTAAAAAATCAATAAATAATTAAATAAACATGAAGATGTAAGAAGAGGAAGAAATACTCTGGCATGATTACTGGGATCATAAGAACCTTGCTAAAGCCAGAGCATTTACTGTGCACCTGGGATTTGGAAACAGTGGATGTAAGGATAGCAATGAAGTTACAAATGATAATGCTACCAAGAAAGCTACTGAAATAAACTGCAAACAACTTACAAGTTCATGGATTTTGCAATTCAATACATCCTAAGGGAATAGTTTTAGAAGTGAACATTGAAAGTTTAACACCAGGCAGCGTGGAAATAAGCATTTCACAATTTCTAACACTTGATTTAAACTGCCTTGTGTAAAAGATTTATATTTCTTTTTAAGATTGCATTACGTCTGGCAGCAATAATAACAATAAAAACATTGAAACCTGTAAAATGGTTTCTCTTGGAAAAGGAGTTAATATTAATGAATGATTCAGCACTTGGAAAACTGTATGTTTATCAGTAGCAACAGTAGACTGACAGCAGAGTGAGTGAGCAGAAAATTTCACTGGAATAAATCAGTGACAAGCTTTCCTAAACCTGGTAAGTTTTTATGGAAAAATCTTTAAAAGACACAGCAAAATAGACACAAAATAACTTTACTTCTATATCTACTGAGTAAATTTTTGAAGTCAGTATGATTATTGTTGTTTATGACATAAACATATTTTTTCTTTATTTTAAGGTGGATTTGGTAACTATTTACTCTTAGAATGTCTTCATTTCCACTGGTTTCTATTAATAATCCTGAGAATTTCAAGAGATCACAGATCAACTGACAGCCAGAATATTTTTTCACTAGAGATAAAATTATATAGATATATAATGAATTTGTAAAAGCAGTAAAACCAGTGATATTTTATGTAATTCTGTAGCATAAAGACTTACTCTATGTCTTTCAAATCAAGAGCTTTTTTGGTTGAGGTGTTTGCAGTTCTATTTTTTCACAGAATCACAGAATGTGCCAAGTGGGAAGGGACCCACAAGGGGTCCAAAACTTGGCTCTACACAGGACCATCCTCAAAAGTCACATCATGTGCCTAAGAGCATTGTCCAAAAGCTTCTTGAACACTGCCAGGTTTGGTGATATGACCACTTACCTGGAAAGACTGTTGCAATTGAACCTTGTACAGCTGGTGATTTATATTTTCTATTGTGTATAGAATTATTTGTAGTTTCTTCATAGCCAAAGAATACCTTGCCTTTGGTGGTCTTGTCTAATTATTTGATTGCTTCATTGGTAACTGCTTAATTTTTACTATCCATTTAAATGTCATTGCATTAAATGTACAATTTAATGTTTTGTGCATTGTAACTTGGTAATTTTTTTTAACATATGGGTAGTTAGAGTAATAAAATTAATGTAGCACCTTACCTTGGGAGCTGTCACTGGGCTACTGTTTTTATAGGACTTTTATTATATTTTCTGTTACTAAGGGGTTTTATTGTGGCAGTTATACAATAGTCTCCTACTGAGACATTCTTTCAGCACTTGTTCCACTCTGGATTTAGAGTGTTCAGTAGCCAAATCTGTACATTAAAGGTCATTTTTTATGAATGTCAAGAACCAATACAGGCATGTGTACATAAGTACCTGCAATGAAAATGCCACTTGAAAATAAAGATGTTTTTATCTTGAGCAATGATACGTTAGGAAATTAATTTTAAAATCCAGGGCATTTCTGTTCTCTTCACCAGGTATTTCCACATTGTATTTTACTAGTCTTAACAGTTTAGTCAAAGGGACATGGAGAAATTTGTAAAATAATCTTCTCCATATATTTTTACGAGGAGTAAGATATTGTGTATGTGTGTTCATGCTTGACTGAGGGACCAGTTTTTAGCCTATAACAGATAACATGGCTCAGATGCCAACACAGGTAACAAGCCACGGAAAGCTTTTTCAAAATTTTCATTTGCTAGTTTTTCTGCAACAAAATATTTAAAATCACAATGTTATATTGTAAGTGAACAATGAATGTGGATACGAAAACTGTATAAAATAAAAATTACTTTGTTTCTATTTCTCACATCATGTGCCTAAGAGCATTTTACTTTATTTTCAGTAATTTTACCATAGGTTCTATAGTAATAAGACATAAGGCATTTTTCTCTCTTTATTTATTTCATGCTGGTTCATCTTCTTTGACTAATGATTATATTATAAACACTGCATAGCTAAATGGCAAATCAAATGGCTAAATGGCAAATGGCAAAATGGATAAATGGCAAATCAAATCAAAATTAGAAGTACTAAGTTTATTGGATTTTAGCAGAATATTTTGATGAGGCTACTTTCAATGCGTTAAGTAAATTCATTTTCCAAGTGAACACAGCAGTTATTTAATAGCTGTCAGTAATACTAGATATCAGTCTGGTCCTGACATAAAGATACCATCTTTGTTTAAAGCTTTCCTCTTCCTGTAGAGCCAAGTAAGTTGCCAAAGAGCAATAGATTTAAAATCTGGCCAAGAAACTAGAGCTAATTAGGAAGACATCTGAATGAAATCACTCAATTTAGGACTTTAGGGGCCTAACAAGCCCCAGGAGGGACTCACAAAAGATAATGCTGAATTGAAAAGTGGAAAATAACAGGGACCAAAAAAAGTAATAAAATTCTGCTATTTGAAAAGAGCAGAACTCTCTTAGTGGGTACATTGCTCATCCTTACATCTTCTGTTAGATTAAACAGAGGCTTTGTTAATTCTGTTGTCCAGTAAAATATGAATAAAAATAATACTATTCAGATACTTTTAGTGCTTTCACCATTGTGGTTTTATGTACAAAGTTGTGAAGGCATGCTAGATTAACATTCTAAAAAAATAGCCCATCCTTGTACAGCAACAAAGTAGCACACTAGATGAGTTAGGGAATGAAGACAACAAAATGGCACTTTCAGCCAAACAGTTCATTAATACTTTCTGTTTCTCAAGCCTGTTTACTAGCAAAGTTGAGATCTGGACATAAGCAGACCAGAATGGAAATCCAGCATTGCATGAAGCAGTAAATTAGGATATTTCTTCATAATTTTTCATAATATAGGATAAAACGTACTTCCAGTTAAGGATTTACAGAAAAAGCCACTGTCTTAATCCACATGAGAGAACTAGCAGTCAGCATGAAAGCAGAGATCAGCATGGTACATAGTGACTTCTTTTGTGTTCCTATCTGAGAGGAAATAGAAAGAATGTCTTTCTTACCTTGTACTTTGTCTGCCAATATTTTTTTCTGGTAAAATTTGGATGAAGTAATTGAAGACCTACAGCAATTTTATTGAGGGTAAAATGACATGCTCTTAAGAGGCCAAAATAAATAAAATTATATTTAAAATAAAATATTTTCTGAAAGTATTTTAGGAATTGGCATCTATGTTTATGTAAAACACTACTTTTTTCTCTGTTATCTCTTCTGGAAACCATGTCTGGCATGCAGGAATGTATTAACATTTTTTCATGCTACAACCAGGAATTATTTGACCTAATCTGAAAAAATGTAAAGAACCTAATAGATTATTACATTTAAGTTGATGAATAGAGTGTTATGCATTAATTTGACTCTTTTAACAACAACAGGAGATCAAGTACCATTTAACTGACAGACACTTTCTAATACCTAAATACTTAAGCTCTGTTCAAGATTAAGTTATTCAGAAAAAACCTACATCATTTAGAGCAAAGTCTCTATGTAGATGTAGCATTGCTTTCAGATAATCATCAGTATCTGAAAAGCCTTTAGAATGGTTCTGAGAAGTAATCTTTTCTTGTGCAAATATAAAGGTGTCTCTGATGGCTTGCATTAGCTGTCTCCTTTTGCTACTCACTCTGTTTTTTAGGTTCACCCAGGCATGCCCTCAGGGACATTTCTTAATCTTGTGTTGATATTAGTTCCACTTACAGAAGGCTGACCAAGGAGGTCATTTGAACCTCCCATTGCCCCAAATTTTACAGCAAATTTGAAAAACTTTACTGAGTATTCAGAGATTGGTTTTTTTTTCCTCAGAGTTTTTATTTATTTCAGTAGGAGTACTCACATGTAGTGAAGACATTCATCAGACTTAATTAGACCTTGATTAGCCTGCAGGAAAAGTACTAAATATCAATAGTAGGGATATATAATTCCTGCAGTACTGACTTACCAAATAAACAACTAAAACTTACTTCTGCATGAATAAATATCACTTATTATGAGAAGAGATATTTAGATGATGTCCAAAAGTTTTATTATAAAGTCTGGCTATTATATGTTTGCAGGAACTACTATGAAATCCTTAATCTTTTCTTTTGAATGACTATATGAAAGGTTTTTGACATGAAAAATAAAGATGAAGTATTGAATTGAGAAATAAGACACTAAGATCTAAAGTCAAAATTAGACCTGCAAACAAATAAAAGGTCCATAGACAAGCCTAAATTCCCAAGGAATCTAAAAATGCTACATGAGCAATGACATTACAACCATTGAGCATACAGAATTTCTCAAGTCTCAAAAATTCAAAGCAGATCAATGCCAACAAACCTATATACCAGTACCATTTACAGAAAAAAACCTGACCATTTTCCTAACTCGCATGTAGAGTTTGAGCCTCTATAGGTACTCTGAACAACTTTACAATTTCTAATGTGAGAATCCAGAACTTGCCTTTCACAGCTATGCACTCTGAATTCCACAGAAACATCTGATTCTGTATCAGTAGACAAGCATTTTACGTTGCAAGTTCCACCAAGGGCAGTAAAGAACATCACTGTTTTTCCTTTTTAAATTTCAGCACAGAAAAATCATATGCCAAAACTTGCCTTGATAGAGTCCATTTGACTCAATGAGATTACTTTGATTTAAATTAATTTTTGCTTACAAAACTGGAAGAAGCTTATATCCCCTCATAACCTACATTTCCATTGAACAGTTAAATTGACCTTCAAATGTAAGCCTCTTTGTAAACCTGAAATTCTCACGAGTGCTGGTATGCACTGGTGCCTCATGGCAGTGTTTTGTGCTACAGAAATAAAGCAAATGTCCTTCAGGGAGAGAGGGGTCTTTGAAAGCAGCACCATCTGTACCCTGAGTCACCACTGCCTCTGCTCAGAGGAAAAGAAGGGTAGCTGTAGTAGGAGACTCCCTTCGAAGGGGAACGGAGGGCCCAATATTCAGACTGGACTCAACTCACAGGAAATCCTCCTTCTGCCAGGGGCTTGAGTAAGGACCAATAATGGAAAACTCTCCAGTTTTGTAAGCCCTGATTACTAGCTGTTACTGGTTGTTCAAGCTGGAAGTGACAAAATAATAGAGAGAAGTCCAAGGGAAATTAAAAGAGACTTCAGAGCCTTGGGATGTTTGGTTGAAGAATCAGGAGATCAGCTAGTGGTTTTCTCAATCCTTCCAGTAACAAGGAATAATGTTAATAGGAATGGGCAGATCTGTCAGGTCAGTGTGTGGCTCTGAGGCTGGTGTAAGCTGAAAAAGTCTGGGTTCTTTGACCATGGGATAATCTATTCAATGGCTGGTCTACTGACACCTAATGGGATCTAGTGGGGAAGAAGACCTTCTCTAGAGGGGAAGAAGATTTCTAGCACAGGGTGATTGTTGATAGAGTTTTAAACTAACTTGGAAGAGGGAAAAATAAAATTCCAGGCTTGCAAGTGATGAACAATGGAGTGGTGTATCAAAACTTGAGGAAATGAGCACTAATAGGATCCTTCAACCTGCATCACGAGAAGCTGGCTACAAAGTACTGCTCCTGAAATGTTTCCACACTAATGCATGCACCAAGAATGAACAAGACAAGCTTGAAACTTTGACCCAGTCCCAGATATTTGACATCAAATCAAAGCCTTGTGAGGAACAGATGAAATCACTTGGTTTGTTCAGCCTGGAGGAGACTTAGGGGAGACCTTATTGCAGTCTACAACTTTCTCATAAGGAGGAGGGGCAGACACTGATCTATTCTCTATGATGATCAGTGTCAGGAGCCAAGGAGCACTGGAACAGGCTCCCCAGAGAAGATTTTTTGTGTGTGTGTGTGTGTGCGTGTGTGTGTGTGTGTGTTTTGCTCTTCAGTACCTGAATATGGTTTGGCAATAAATATAATTAGGTTTTCCCTTCTCAAGTCTGTTTTGCCCATGGCAGTAATGGGTAATTAATCTCATTTTATCTAAACCCATGAGCTTTCTCATCCTATTTTTACCCTCCATCCTGAAGAGGAGCTTGAGTGGGAGAATTGCTGAGTGGGTAACTGGCTGCTGGACAAGACTAAATCTATTGTAGCTTTCTAAGTGGCAAACTATTACTCCAATTAGATCTAAGAGCTCTGTGTGGTGGAGTAGAGGAATGTTACTGGTATTACCTGCCAGTGAAAATGTGCCTGAAGAATAAGTAATACTTAAGATACCTCAGGATAAAGAGGGAAACATCTTAATCTTTACAGGAGGATTCAAAACAAAGCAAAGATACAGATTCATTTCTGAAAAGTATAGTAAAATCCTTTAAATATGTACTCTTACATAACTGAATTCAATCCCATTAACTCAGAAAAATGTACTGTCTAGATCAACCTCACAATCATTTAAAATAACTTGAGAAGCTTTGTATGTGTTTGTTTTCCCATTTCATTTTTTTAAAAAACAGATTTTGTTATAAGCCAAAGCTGGTAGCTGACATAATCACTTATAGCACTGAACACATACTTTAAGGAATTCTCTGAGGAAACAGCACACACAGAGTAAACTATGGTTTTTGCTTTTCTTTTTTATTTTCAGTAAAATCAGGTCATTATGAGCACCACAAATTCTGTCCTTTTCTGTCCTGCTTCTAAGCATAGTTATACCATTTCCACCACAGCCATGTTCTAAAAAGACTGTATGTTTATTATTGAATCTTTTTTCTAGCCTTATATAAAAGTATGTCTGAAATCTGAACAATAATAATTTCAGCAGGTATTCTTGGCTTGTTTATAATTTTTATATAGTTTTTTTAATATCTCTTCAGGGGCTATGGCCAGTAGTGGTTTCTGCACCACAGGGTACATTATAAACAACAGCTGCCCACAGTTATAATTAAACTACTGAAATGAGAATTAAAAGAATCTCTTCAAGAAAGAATTTCAGCTTGCCTCATACTTTATGAAGTATTCTGATGAAACCATACATATACACACATAAACAGAATATGCAGGTTTTATGGGAATAGAAGTGGTTTAGCACGTGAATTTTGAAGAGGTGAGAAATAAAAAATATAAGCATTGAAGCTTGTAACAAGGTCTATATAATTTTAGGGCTTAGTATATGTGTTTATAACTTAAATACTATTTGCTATTGTCAATTATTAACTCATTGTCAACATATTAATTCTGTGTAGGATGTTTTTCATACTGCCTTTCTGAAAATTCTTTGTTTATGCTTTTTCAAGATACATAAAATCCTGCTGCTTTGCCGATATAAAGTGCTTGAAAGTTGTCCAGCTTCCAAATGCTATTTGGCAACTAAGAAACGTTAACAGCCTTTGTTTGCTCTGTAAGGTATGCTAAGCTTGCACATAAATCCTACTGCTGGGATATTGAAATATGTTTTTAATAATCTGTAATACCTGTAACAGTCGGTTTTATTCTTTTCATCTGTACTATACACTTCTCTTTTCAGAAGGTATTTCCAAAAGGTACCCATAGGGATGGTATGTATGGACTTTCATCATAGTACTTTCAAAGACGTTAGTGTTTGTTAAATTGTTTCTACTAGATTTTTTTTTCCCCAAATAGGAAGATTGTATAGAGAATAAAGTAAATGGCAGCACTATTAAGGACTTATGCAAAGCTTTCCAAACTGTGAGAAAGCCAAGAAATAAAGATAAAACTTTAAAGTTGTAGAGCAGGGCCAAAATTGCTGGCCACATTTCTTAAGCTTAATTTAACAATCTTTCTTAACTATCTCAGTGGAATATAGATATAGTAACTTCAGTTACATTTGGGAAAAATAGGCCCTCATTCATATTAAGAACTAAATCAATTATGGTGCAATTTTAATATTAACAATCTGCTTCTTCAAGAAAGAAAGAAGAGAAAATCTTTTACAAAGAGAAAAACTTGGTTCAAGCATACTATAGTCCATCCAATAGAGCTATAACAGACAAATAAATAGAAATGGATAATAGACTACTAACTAAAAGTTCATTTAATAGCAGATCCACCCCTATTTTTGAATAATGAGTACTGAAAATACTAATTGCCAGCGTAAACTAGTAGTGTCAAACACAGGCAAAATCTTTTTTACTCTAGAAATATTTGGCATCATCAATTCTTCTCTTCAATCAACCTCCAGTAATTTCTCTAAAGACTTCTGTAGTTCTCTGAGTAGAAATAGCGCATATTCTCTATTCCAGGTTTTCATTGTATTGGGAAGGCAGTCACTTCTGAATTATAGCCTGCTGTAGTCCTGAGTTTGATCTAGACCTGTCTGCTAAAATCCGTGTGTAAATACTTTTATTTTTTGAAACAATTATTTTAGAATCACTGTATGTTGGGAGAAAAGTGTCGTTACTACATTGGTTTACTTTTGTCCATACACTTAAATAATCATTCTTTTGTGACCATATGATTCATGGGTGACACTAGGAGCAGATGAGTAAATGATGAATTCTCAATCCAATATGATGTTTATGGGGTTCTTTATTCTTTATGTGCTGACAGACATTGATCAGTATAAGAAACAAATGAATGCACTGGAAAGATGAAATAATCTTTGTTAGAATATAAAATAAGCTATGGCTTCTCAACTGAAAAACTGGAGTAACAGCAGATTCCCACCTTTTTCTAGTATGGGTGAATAATACATTTGTAAACATATGATTCTGAGAAAAATTATATCAATATATATCTGAATTGATGATGTAGAATTTTTATTTTGTTGCAATATACTTCTACTATGAATTATGGCAGAGAACAGAAAAAGAATAATTAATCTGAATTAGTAGTTAATTAGCACTGGGGGCTGTGTCAAGGCATGAGGATGACAAGGAGGTGATTACAGATAGCTAACACAGTTTCAAAAAGGGCAAATCATGCCTGGCTAATCTAGTGCCCACTAGAAGTGACACTTCTACATGGAGTGTCTGCTGTGGTGATAAGTGAATAGCAGCTGATATCATCTACCTTGACTTCTGCAAGGACTGATAGAGCATCTCTGTATTTAAAGTGGAGAGATGTGGGTTTAATAGGTGGGTTCAATGATGGCTAAGGAGTTGGCTCGATGACTACATCCAAAAAGTTTCAGTTAAGATCTCAGTGCCCAAATGGAGATCAGTAACAAATGCTGTCCCACTGGAGTCTGTTCTGGGACTGGTGCTGGTCAGTACCTTTATCAATGACACAGTGAGATTGAGTGCAGCCTCAGCAAAGTTTTGGATGACACCGAGCTGAGTGATGCAGTTGATATGCTAGAGGGAACATGCCATCCAGAGGGATCTTGACAGGCCAGAGAAGTAGAACACTGAACATCATGAAGTACAACAAAGCTAAGTGCAAGGTCCTCCAAACTGGGTTGTGGCAATCCCCAGCAGCAGCATAGAGTGAGGGATGAACAAACTGAGAGAAGCCCTGTGGAGGAGGACCATGGGGATAGTGGCAGGTGAAAAATTAGACATGAGCTGGCAACGTGGACATACAGCCTAAAGAGCCAAATATATCCTGTGCTACATCTAAAGAAGTGTGACAAGCAGGTCATGGGAACTGATTCTTCCCCTCTACTCCACCCTCATGAGATCCCACCTGGATCATTTTCTGGAGCCCCCAGCACAACAAGGACATGGACCTGCTGGAGGCTGGAGAGGCTGGAGGCTGAACAGATCAAGGGACTAAAGAATCTCTCCTGTGAAGGCAGTCTGAAAGAGCTGGGCTTGCTCAGCCTGGGGAGGTCTCCATGAGAGACCTTATAGCAGCCTTCCAGTACCTCTAAGAGGGCATGTAAGAAAGCTGATAGGAGAAGGAGGAAAAGATTTAAAGTGAAAGATGCTAGATTTAAATTAGATGTGTGGGGAGGCACTGGAACTTGCTGCAAGAGGAATTGTAGATGTCCCATTCCTAGAGGTGTTGAAGTTCAAATTGGATGATGCTTTGAGGGAGCTGTGTACTGGAAGGTATCCCTGTCAATGACAAGGACACTGAAACGAAATGATCCATATGATCCCTTCCAACCCAAATAATTCTATGAATTCATCAGTATTATGCTTGAAGTTCTAGCTTTATGGAGGGAGTCAGTGGAGGTATATGTTAAAAACCAAAAAAGCCAATGTCCTAACTACTTCCTATTACTTCTATTACTGCTTTAACTTACTTTACTGTTCCAACTAATTCCTAACTGAACAGGTGAATTAAGCTCAGTTTACCAATCAAAATCTGTACAGTACTAAAAGGAAGTAACACTTCCTGCACTGTTGAACTAGGGTTTCATTCCCACGCCCTAACCCAGCAGTTTAAAATAGAAAGAACCAAACATTTTCATTTTGTAGAGAAGAATCAGCAGTTAAATTCAGCAGGCAAACCTTTCCTTTTATTCTGCTACTCATGAATAAAGGCGGAAACCATTTAATATGTCAAAAATAATGGAAACTTCCCCTAGGGATATTTTCCATCTTGGCCTTTGCCGTCAGGCATTCTCAGGCTCACATTACTTGTCACATTGTACATTGTTGTTGTTAAGGTGGAAACACAAGCAATTAAAAAGATAATATCCACGCTGTTTCCATGGAGGCCATTAGTGTTCTTCACTATTGTGGTTTTTGTGGTTTTGTTTCATTTTATACTAATGAAGCCCATTTTCTTTGTTTCATTTTATTGTAAATTGTATAACACTAATGGATTAGACTGACTTCTTCCCATCTCAAGTCTAATGCTGTGTATCAGTTTGTTTATACTGTTGGCTGCCTTAAAATAAACAAAAAAACAAGCAAACAAATAAATGAAGAAATGAACAAATAAAAGGTGAAAGAAAATAGTAATAAGGAAAGACCAATTTTATCACTTATATCATTAATGGGTAAATTTCTTGGCACAGAAGTGACAATATTGCTGACAATGACTGGCAAAGACAGGTTTCTTTATCTTAATGTTTGATAAAATGGTATTTAATTTGCAGCTCTGAGTTGAAAGACAATGGAGGAGCCCACAAAAAATGTAGAAATCATTACCACGGAACAGGAGTTGGAAGGAAAATAAAAGCCACAAGTAAAAGCACAAGCTTTGCAAAAAAATAAGTTATATAGTGCCTTTTTAAAATAATTTTTTTTATAGCTAATCTTCCATTTCCCAAACATAACTTATTTAAATTAGTTTCAAGGGCCATTTTCCTTATCACTGTTATGGAACAGCACAAATTTTTCTGTTTCTATTTTATTTTTTCATGGTAAAATAAGAAATGTTTACATTGTTTACAATGTTTACATTGTTTACATTACAATGTTTAGTCATGTTTCCAGATTTATCATTGGTACAAGCTACTGCATCACATTCGAAACAGATACAAATGCTGGATTCCTCAATATTATTGTGTTTTTAAAAACTATTTCTTTTCTTGTGTTCAAGAGATTTTAAAGATCATGCTCCTCGAGACTCAAAGCATGGATTAGTAGAAGATCTGATGAGTCATTTGAAAATGTAACAGAATAAGAATTGCATTATTGGTTCTGTTCCAACAATTCAATATCTTAAATAGCATTTATTCCCTCCCTCTGGGGTTATTTTATACATTACAATGCTTCATTTGAATGTTCACTGGCAGGTTTTGACCAGCCTAGCTGAAAGAACAAAGCTATATATAAATTGTGCATGCAAAAAGGGGTTCTGTCCTTCCCCATAGGTGTACACTCAACAAAATATAAAATAAAATGCGTAAGAAGATGCTGCCTTGGCAGCTGAAGCTCTGACACAAGTTTTATTCCCAGGAACACATATATAGCCTTCTCTGAAATTATTTGGGCTCTGGTAACTGAGACCCAAGGAAAAAATAGTTTGTTGACATCAGGGTTCATAGCAAAAAGTAGAACAACTGTGGTCGGAGGATTTGTGGCAATCACATAATTTCTGGTATATAGCAAACCTCATCTTTTGTCTTTCTTATTATCTGTTGGACAAACAGGACTTTGATAAGAAAATTTGTTTTACTCATATCTACTGCTTTACTAGACTTTGTTCATTTCTTAATTCATGAACATAAAGAAAAACAAATTAAGTATGAATTCTGTAATTCATAATGTCCTTTTAGCTCATTACACTTGAAAGGGGATTATTAAATCACAATTCTGGTTGGAGAACTCTGTCCTCAATGCTCCCACACTCCTGACAGCAAAGAAGAAAATTGTACACATAATGCAGACTTGATGAGGTTTATTTTTTTTCTTATGTAACATCTGGGTAAGAAAAGGACAAGCTAGGCTAAGAGGTCATGTTCAGTCCAATGCTACTTTTTATGTTTTAAAGGCTTGATTTGCTTGAAAACAACCTTCTCTAGTAAATCTAATATCACATTTAGAATCCGAGAGCTAAATTTTTGTGGTTTATGAGTGCAGAATAACCCAGAAACTAATCCCTGACTTCAGAGGAGTAATTTAGAGGTGATACATAGACAATTAATGTTTCTTTGCAAGCAAGAACACCCAAATTAATACTAAATTGAGAAACAAATTACTATCTGGGGAATAGAAAGTCCACCTCCTTTTCTATGTAAGAATGCACCAAAAATAGTCCATGTTCTGTCTTAATTTATACAATGTACACTATGAAAGGACCGAATATAGATTCAGGAATACAAGTAGAACAAATCCTTATTCAAACTTAAACTATTTGAAATTAGAATTTATGCAAGTGTAGAGTATACACTGAATTTTTATTTTTCTGAAATATCAGATATATCTCCTTGGAGACAGTGATAAGTACTATGTATAATTGATCTGAAAGACAACAATCAGAAGTTAATGTTCATACAAAGCCTTTAGTTTCTATTAGATCAGTAATTTTGATCAAATGATTGGAAAAAATCCTGAAAGTGTGTTTTGATTCAACCACAAGATATGAGTAAAAACTATAAGCAATTAGCTCATTTTAGTCATATAGGAAGTAAGATTAAATATTGCAACAGGCCACAATTGTCTTAAAAGACATTGACATAATGGGAGAATTTACTAAACAAGAAAAACAATTAAAACGAAAGCAGTAAAGTGTTACTGCTCCAAGACAGCCTTCAGACAAGTGAAAAAGAAAGAAAATAAGTACAAAGACATCTTTGGAATGAAGATAAGCTTAATATTGACTCTGAATAGATTGGCAATAGCTGAGGATAACATTCAAAGTTGGGAACACTTATTGGCTCATATCAGAGACTGTAACTATATTCTAAAACAAAAATCATAAAGGATATATGTCCCCACATCCCAAATTCTAGGAGTTTTTTCCACTGAATGGAAGTCAATACTCTGACTAATATATAGGTTCAAATAATTCAGGTGAACTGTAAGGAGCATTAGACCTAGATCCAAAATTACCTCACTAACTAACATGACAATTAGATCTTGCATTCCCTAGGTGAACTGATTTAATTTAATTTTACATCATATATGAGTTTTTTACAAGAGACATAGAGAAATAAGAATCACCAAGATCTTTCAATTGCAATGGCTATTATTATGGTTCTGATCTTTCCTATTACAATTCATAGCTTAATTAAAGGTGATAATATTCTTATTTGGGCAATATGGAATTTATGTACTTGTATCAAGCCAAAAGGCTGACTTTGTTTTCATGTGCTACTGTACTGTGCTCCTTCTCTAACACAAACTTTTAAAAATTATTTTCTAAGAATAACACATTTTGACATGTCTGCTGAAGAAATTCATTCTGGCTCTGTGTTTTCTTTGGTGAGAAAAGCAAGTAGATCTAAAAGTATACAGAGAAAACAGCTGCTATACCTGCATTTCTCAGGCATTTCTCAGGCTTGCTAAGTAAGCATGCTGCAAGCGAGCATGAGTGAGACCCACAAAAAATCACAAGGAGAAATGTCTGCCTTCTGACTGGCTGTAAGCATTTATTATTGCTAGTTGGACAGATATAGGGAGGGGCCCTCTGAACTGCAACCAAAATGGAGTTTAAAAGGAACTTATTTTAAGCGTTAGCTGGATAACAGATTTTATTATCTTAATTATCAAATCAGCTGTATTAATTGAACTGAATACTTCAATTAACAATGAACACATTATTTTTCCTTCAAAACAGAAATCTAACTTCTGCAGAACAGTATAATACAAGATTTAATTATTTAAGCCCATAAAGAATGAGGATATTGAGAGAACAGAAGTACAAGGCCAAGACTAAATAAAAGTGGAATTAAAACTTACTTCAATAAACAGATCAAGAACACCATTCACACAAGAAATTTATTCTTTAAATCTTTTTTTGGATTAATCATACACCAGACAGAACAAGGGGAGAAGTGATCTGTAAGCAGACAAAACTTTTTAAGAAGCTTTACCAAAACCACAGTATGTACTGCAGCTGGGCTTTTAAGAGGCAAGCTAAAGAATCACAAGGGTCTGTGAAGTCAGCATTCTCTAGAAATAAAAGGAATAGGCTGGAAATTTAACCAAATAAAATAAGAAACCTCCACACCCTACATTAATCTTATATAGGGTTTGAAAGAAGCTCCAGAGGAAGTCAGTTTTCAGGCAGATTTTCACCAGATGAAAAAAAAAAAAATAGAGAAAAGAAGAAAAGAAAAAAAGCCCCAAAACATCAAGTATAGGACAATTACTACAGAACTGGCTTTAGTAGCCCAGAAGACCCTATGGTTTATATTTTCCATATAAACTCTCTGAATAAGGTTGTTATAGCTAAAAAAACGTGGTGACGAGTGGGTACAGACATGGGAAAGATCTCCTTCAGGATGGTGTGACCCAGCGGGAATCCTACTGCGTTGACCTATGGCCACCCAGTGGCTCTTACATGGACCCATCAGTAGTAAAGACTTACTTCCAGAGGGGCCAGGAATTTTGCCATCTACTAGCCACTGAGATTTTAGTGTAGTTCTTTGTTAATGTTCATGTCAAATATATTTTTTGTGATCTGGGTTTTACTTTTTAGATGTGAGGGAACTTCTCCTATTTTAACCACTTATGCTTCTCTCATCCATCATACTGCTCTTTATTCAGTGAGTCACAGGAAAGATACAGATATCTTTTCATGCTAATTCTGGTTTTGAATAGACCCAAGCTCTTATACTTAAAAGGAAACTAACTAGAATAAAGTTCTCAAACCAGAATAGCCTAATGTGGTTTCACATGTTCAATATGCAGGGATAGCTGCCAACTGAAACTCAGGTCTGGGTGTGTGAAACAACATGGTTAGGGAAAGGACTAAGATGTTCTCTGCTAAGCTGAAGAACCTCACCAAGTCTCTGAAACTATCCTTTCTTGCTGCTGTTTCCACAGTACTGTTATCTTCCAATGTTTCCTGCAACTTCTGAAAGTCATACTACACTCAATGCCTTATTTCCTATCCTTTAATTCCACCACATCTTAACGTTTTACAGGATCCTACTGTTCTTTCCTACAAACTCTGGAAAACTTTGCTTAAACTTTACTTCCTTTCCTTTCTTTCTGAGATGCTCCAGGCAATTTCTCATCAAGCGATGAACTCTGCTTGACACCCTCTATTCCAGTATTTGTACATCTTATTGCAACCCAGAAACTTCAATGGGGCTTTTTTCAGGTACGTGTCCGTGTCCAATTTAAATTCTACTTGCCTAAGGGTTTTCCCTATTGGAACTGCTATAATCTGTCACACCTGTACAAGTGACATTTTCTTATTTAACCTTGACCCATATCCCACTGAATACAATTTGAGTGATTTTTATAATATCATCAATTTTCTAATAATATGGTCTGGAATTATTTATAAATCCTTAAACTCTGTAAGTTATGATGCAGAATTATTGGCTGTGACAGGACATCTAAAACACTTACCTTAATTCCTATGCCCTAGCAGCTAAGAAATTCTGAATAAAATGCTATGAGACTGAAAATAAAAAGAGGAGTTGTCATTGACAAAAAAAAAGTAGGAAGGTAGTAGAGATCTCCTTTAAGAAAATAATACACATAAGCTTTTGAGATTATAGTGACTTTTCTCAGCATACCTATCACTCCTCACTTTTTTTCCCTTTATAAGACAGACTTGTAACATTTTTTGGCTTTTTTCTCATGATTTTCACATCTGAAGATGAAGATTTTTCATATGAAAAGTTGTGTCAGCCTTTTTTTAAACTAATATCACACCTTCTGATTTTATTTTAAATATTTCTTGATCTCATTAAAAAGCACCACTGATTCACAAAAAAGATTCTTTGTGTTGTATTCCTCTGTTGGTGACAAGCAAAACCTTGTCAGTCTTCATACATCAGAAGCAAAAATTAAGTGATTCTTAATTAGCTTGTCTGATTTTTGTGACTTTACTAATTATAAACCTTAAATAAATATAAATATATTTATTTTTGCTGCAAGCAAATCATGCTTACATATGATCCTGAAGTAGTAGCACTATCCTGAGCTTTCTGCTAATATAGAAGTTGGATGGTTTTACATTGTATTTAATGTATTTGCTCAAATTGTTTTTCTCTTGCCTTTGTGAAATGGAAATAAATGATATGAAGATTCTTATCTTGGAACATAGTAAAATAAATTACTCTGATTGTTCTGATATACATTTCCAAGTATGGAAACTTGCTGGTAAAGCATTTGAGAGACATTGTTGCTGAACTAGATATGACATGTAAACATTTCTTCCTTGTTAGAAGAACCCTTTAGAAAGCCTCATTCTTAAGATATTTTGGGATGTTATTGATTTTAGAGACATTGATATGTTTCTTTATGTTCTCTGCCAAAAAACTAATGTAATACTAGAGTAGCTATGTATTTTACTTATAAAAATCTAAATAAATAAAAGCATATGCCCATCTAAACTCTTGTAGCTGTATAATATTTACAAAAAAAAAAAAAAAATCTTTGAAGATATATAGCCTACCTTTAAGTTTAATACCTATGAGATTTTGCATTCTGCCTTTCTTGATTTTGGCAGGGACTATCTTTGTAGGCCTTCTCTTTTATACCCCTTTCATAAATTGATATTTCCCATAAAATATTCGAACTCTGTTCTGATTAGTAACCTTAATGACACCGGAATCCTTACAATGTGATTTCGAAAAGTCACAAAACATATTTTGATTCATATTTCTCCTACTGGCTAGTTGTACGGGAATATATAAAAGGCAAAACTACTGTCTATAATTTACCTGCATATTATAAATTTTAAATTTTGAAAATAAATTTTAATAATCTATTTTATGGGAAAGAATTTTGTTTTGAAACAGCTATATGTTATTGCTTGTCCAAATTTTTGAGTAAATTTGAATGTTTTGAAATAAAATAATATAATATGAAAGTAACAATAAAATGCTTGCTAATAATGTGATATTCCTTTAAGCCTAAATATAATTATTCTTTCGCATTAAGAAAGACAAAACCATCATAAATTAATCCATTAAAGCTTGTAGTAGTGGTCACTGCTAGTCCACTTATGTGTTTAATGGCTTTTAAATGCTCATGCTATGTGGAATTTGTAAAACTGTCATAAAATGTAGTAAATATATGGTGTCCTCATCAGATAAGTACTTGAAAAAGAAAAAGGAAAGAAAGGAGTATACTTATGTTAGGAATACCAAAAAATCCTGGAGATTCAATAATTTGATCATCACAAGCAAATTGAATGTGTTTCCTGGAATTCACAATCTAAAGTAGGATGATTTCAATAAGATATTCAGGAGAAATTCCTTCCATTATAATTTCTCTGTCAAACCTGCAATATTTGATGACAACATATCATTCCAAAAAAAGTGAATATTGATATAAAGATTTTGAGTGATAAAGAATCCATTGTTTAAATGCCATTGTTTTCAACGCATTTTATTTGCAATAATAATAAAGCCTATTTAAAGCAACTTAGTCTGCAATAAGCATTATCAAGCCAAATTTCAGGAGATTTTATTGAGCTCAAAAGAGTGGGTGTAAAATATCAAACTTAAATATAATTCCTTTTTTTTTGCTGCTCCTTACCCAAATTTAGGATACAATTCAGCTTAACTCCAGTTTGAAATCCCCAGGAATTTTTTTGTCAGAGTTTCAGGCTCTGTCTAGTTATGCATTTTTGTTGCTAGTGTCAAAGCTCTGTGTCACTGGAGCACGACTAGACTCATTTTTTGCACCATATAAACTAAACCAAACTGTGATACCTAAAACTGTTATATGTATAGATTCATGAAACTTCTGGAATTAATACCGAAGCCAATCAGAAGTCCATACTTGAAAAGCAAGTTCTCTGAGGTTTAAAGCAGCGTCCTCTCAAGGACTGCACACTGAATGGACTCCTTTGGTTTATGGAGTTTTTTAAAGGAGAAGCATAATTTTATAATGACATATACATATATACACACACACACTTTACTATCCCTTCTTTTACTGCACCCCCATGAAGCTGCATACTGTTTTGAACATGTGTAATTTTATTTGACTTTTGTAATTTTACATGTGATACTTTTTCAGCATGATGATGGCACTTCTTATCCTGGTGCCCAGACACAATGAAAGCAAAAATTCTCCGTGCCCTAAACCCCTGCGCTACATTAATTACTCCATTTTGAAGTAAACATCACATGAAAAGTTCCAGAAGGAAATACTAGTCTGTGTCCCGGAAGATAGAAGGTTTTCTGGACTCATAAAGTGTTATTAAAAAGGTTAGATTTGCCAGTCAGTATCTTACATGAGTGTTGAAAATTAATTTTAAGCTAATGATATGCAAAGTGGTCTCGCTAGGAAGTGCAGTTTTCACTCATATAGATTTACAATCTCATTTACTTGTGTAGACTCACTAATCTGATTGTAATCATGTTACTTATCTTTAAATTTTGTGTGTGGCAGCTGTACATCAGAAATGACATACAGGTGGGACTATCATATATTAAATCAGTTTAATCACATTTAAATATTTCAAGGTTTGGTCTTCCATAAAAAGCTGGTTCTTAAACAAGCACATACAAAAACTTCAAAACATAAAAAACTCATAGTTGCATACTTATTTCTAAGCAAGGTTAAAATATTTTAACATTAAAATTGACCTTAAAATAATATAATTATTGCTCACAATTAAGAAGACTCAGACAGCTGTTTGATTACTTTGTGAAGAATTGCAATGCTCATTGAATTAAATATATTTTCCCACCTATTCAAGAGGAAATTACAGTCTTTAATCAATTTATATTTATAATTTGATATTACATTTTCATAGAAATATGACTATGCTCTCTCATATGTATGCAGAACGCCTAATTAGATTTCTTCTTGTTTGGTTACTGGCCAAAGGGGCTTAGATCTAGAATCCAGTAAAATTCAATTCCTTGCATGATTTCCAGGGGACCTTAATTTCCTGTGGCATTGTCTTTTGTAGTGATGAAAATTCTGACAACAGGCATTCTTCCAGGGGGCTGTTGCTACTTAATATCAGGGTAGTCTTCTAGTGACAGTAAGACAGGTAGTACTTCAGGTGATACAATCCCCACCTTGACTGCCAGTCCTTTCTCCATTATCCATCTTCATGGCATTTGCTGAGAGCACCTTATTACCACCAGTAATGTCTCATGTCTGGGCCTGTGTCTCTGCAATAGTGACACATATTGCTCTAAGCACTTACACAGCTTAACCATGTACTTAAGAGCACTCTGTGTAAAAAATGTTTTATAGCAAATACAGAATAAAATAATTTCATGCAAAAAAGAATTTGCATATTCTCTTCAAAAATTAATACATACATTCAATATAGCATACAACTTGTGTCATTTTTAGCATATCCAAAGCTCAAGGGTTTATATGCTGTTTTGTACATGTATTGATAGAGAGCTGCCAAACCTAACATCAAGAGATCAAGACTCTGAACCAGAAATAATGGAGAATCATTAAGCATAGGAAAAAAGTCATGATACTGTGCTTTTATCTAAAGGTTTTGTGCTGCAAGAAGACAAAATATACTATATTATTTATTAATAATATAAACTAATACAAAGGAACGTTCACCCAGAAAATATAGCCAAATAAAAATAGAGATTAAATCACAGAAACTTAAGGATTTATATGCAGAGCAATTTGGAAAGCAACTTTAATTAACCTAACTTTATATTACACACTAAAGCTAGCAGAGTTAGATCAGTCAAACAGATTGTGGACAGCAATCTCTCTAGCTGGCATGCAGGTGGAAGACCCTTGTTGCAGTTATGCCCTCCAGCTGCTCATTATTACCCTTCTGCCAGCAGAACTGGGAGGGCAGTCACCTCCAGCAAAGTGGTTCCTGTGATTGATCCCTCTTCCTCTTCAGGCAAAAGCAGCCAGGTAAACACAAGCAATTTAAATGGTTGGCTTGAGGCTCAGGACAGATATCCTCTTTCACATCTAGCTGTGCTGATAGCTATTGTTTCTAGTCGTCTCTGTGCTGGAGACTATGCCACTCAGGATGTCCAGCCAAGTAGAAGATATCTCAGGACTGCTTCTAAGACAGGCAAGCTGAGATCTGTGTGCACACAGTTTAAGCCCACTTGTTAACCTGTTGGTAGCAGATCCTGTGTTAATCTCTGTTGCAACCAGCCTGGTGTGTTTTTATGTATCATTTGGAAACTTCACTGGCTTTGCTCTGAATGTGGATTAGACAGAATTTGCCAGAAACACTTTACCAGCTGAGCTGTGAAAAGGGGTAAGCTCAAGCCAGTGAAAAAGAGAGAGCTTGATGTTGCTATATCAACACCTGCAGAGGTGTCTGTTTATAGCTTTAGGCAGTTAAGAGGGGCAAGAGATGTGATTACTGATTGTCATAGTTTTGTTCACAAGTGAAGAGCCTTTACAGACACCAATTATAAAGCTTCTTTAGTTCTGTTTGAGCTGAATGATAAAAGACTTTCTAGAATTATACAAAGTGTGCTTTTTCATCTGTGTTAGTATCATGCTGCCAGTAAAACATTTGATATTGCATCAGATCTCAGGTTCTAAATGTACTACCTAAACAAATATTCTAACTAAAAGAACACTGTAGTGAAAGCATTATATAAGACATTTTTATTTACATTCTATTAGCTGCTAGAGCTAATTTTTAAATGTGATGATGTTAGGAAGCAAACTGCAAGTATTGCCAAACCTGCCTTCTAATAAACTGCAGTAAATGACAGTAAAATCTTCATACTGAAAATCTAAATGCTGAAAAATTTACTGAATTATTTAGTCCCATATACCATTGCTCATTACATGAGTGTCAGGTTAAATTTTACCATGATTACTGCAACTTCTTTTGTAGACTGATGCTAATCTTAGCTCTTTAATCTATTAAAATCACAGCCACTATAATTATCTTCCTCATCTCTCATTTCTTCTGTAATACATCAATGAAGAGTCCAGGCATTGATGCCCTTCTCATAGTGCATTATAAGATCTTCATCTTCTTCAAGACCTTATACAATTTAGACCCAATTTTATGATATCTCTTTATCTCTGCAGCACCACAGATAAAAGTCTTAATGTTCTCTTCTCTCTAGAAATTCTTCAGATTTTAATGCTGATTCAGTTGCATGCAGTATACTCTGTGTTCCAAATTTTTCTGATTCAAAACTATTAAAAAATATGAAATTCTTTTGTGAAGTTAATAATAGTTATGACGATAAGAGAAGAGGGGAGAATCCTAGAACTTTATTTAGCTACGTACATTAACGGCCTACTGTTCGTAAGTACTGGGTATTCACTGAATAGTCTTCACTGAAGATTCTAGATGCTGGAAATGAACTTTCCAAATGAAAAGCCAGAAACATTCCATCTCCTTTCTAAACTTTATTTCATGTGTTATATACATGCAATGGCGTCAATTGGATTATTTATCTGTTAACCCTCTTTGCAGCCCTCAGTACAAAATTTCTATTGGAATGTATTCCAGCATTCATTAATTCTGACAATGGTAGCTCATAGTTGGTATATCAGTGACAAGAAATCTCATAGAGAACTTCTAAATATTGTCCCCTGGGATGACATTCCGTGGTATCTTCATCCTCACTGGAAGGGTCAGTGACACAGATTTGCTTTCAACAAAGTAATCCAGTCCAAGAGTGACAGCCAGACTATTCAGCGTGACAGAGGCAAGGAAGGTTTGAGAAGGCTTTTCGTTTGTAAATGACAGAAACAAGTCATACAGGAATTGCAACCTTTGCCTATCTAGAAACATCTTTGAACACAATGAATCAGTACTTCTTGATCTGGTTTAAGATGTAGAAGGTGAGATGCTGATGTTTTGGCTTAATCATTTCCAGGATAATTAAGCCCAAAGGTATTCTTACAGAATTGTTAATGCCCTCCTATTGATTCTAGCATCAATATATGTATTTAAAATCCTTACATATGGAAACATCACTTGCCATTGATAGTATTTTTAATAGTTTTTTTCCTACCCACATCTAGCAAGCAGAGATATTTCTTTAACCCCTATTTTATATTATAATTGCAATGTTTCCTTCAGTTGTGAACATTCTGGGAGAATGCAGACAGAAAGATGTGATTACTGGTGTGTTTTAGTCTTTATCTAGCAGGCAAATGTGATCAAGTTTATTAAATCATTTGGTGGTAAGGCAGGTAGGCTACCATGCATTAAGTGTATTTAGCCCAAAGGAAGGAGGCAAAGGTGCCATACAGTGCACATGAAACAAAGTTTGGTAAAGAAACTGAATTTTACTGTTATTATTGTAAAGGACTCCTCCTGCACCCTTGTGCTTACTGCCCAAAAGGTAATGATGTGGTGCTTTTGATAGTCTGTTTTCACTATTGCATTCTTCCTGCTTAGTCAAGCAAGGAGAAAGTTGTCAACTAACTGCTTAAAACTGATTTTTCTTTTCCCTACTCTTTACCTCCCAACTCGCCCCTAAAAAAAAAAAAAAAAAATTCCAAGTTTCTGAGCTAAACTGAGAGGTTTTGAGTAGTCTTTTGTTTTTTCCTGTTGTGCTCTGATTTGAGTAGATCGGGTCTGTTCCACCCAATTTCAGGATCCTGGGAAGTCAGAATCAGAGTGAAATATTGAAAGAATCACTCATATGAGCATTTCCACAGGAACTAGTAACTGTAATTCTATTTGATCCTTAGTGAAATTATTTTAAAGTGATTTGTTAGTTTGTAACAGAGTACACTCATCAAGCTATAACAGACCCCAGAATGTATTTTCCTTCTTTTTTTTTTTTTTTTTTCCTCAAAAGAAATTAATTTTCTCTCCTGTCCTTTATGTGAAAGGAGACAGGAGGTTAATACTATTCCATTCGGTAGGACAGTTAAGTAAAGAAAGAAAGACTGTTATCTCTCCTGATGAATATTCAATTTTGCAAGTTTCAATGGAGTAAGTCAGAGTACCTCACTGCAGAACAGTTTGTGACTGGATAGGTGTGAAGAAAAATAGTATTTAAGATGCAGAACAGGTACTGCTTATTGGATGTCTGCTCTAATAAATGGGAGTGTGCCTTAGCATTTGCCTTGAAGGAAATGAAAGCTACTATAATGATCCTAGATGATATATGGAAAATCTGTTCCAAAGAATTTTTATTTCCCTATTAAAATTCAACTTGTGTCTGGTGAGCTAAATGCTTCTATTGACTCAGTCTGTCATATTTAAGCTGCATAACGGAAAACTGATTTTTACTGTAGTTTTTTTTCAGCTGTGTCAGCATTCTCCTTAAATATCTTACATGAATTTGTGGGAGCATGTTCGTAACAGTTGCTCAAAAGCTAAAATTTGTCAAACAAAGCCTCTCTCTTTTTTCACTTTGATTTTTATTAATGCTGCTGGTTTGCTTTTAGCATAGCAACAGTTCTAATCAGAATAGTTTCTCAAATCAACTGAGGTACTTAAGCATTTAAAATATTACTAAGAAGCCGTCACCTAAAGTTGCTGAAGTTTCCTGAAGTTGTATTAATAGTAAAAGTATGTATTTATTATTTCAGAAGGCTTATAAGCTTCTGTAAAAATTTATTCCCACAACAGAAATTTTTCAGTAGCAATGATGTGTCTTTCTATATGTGACTGTAGGTTTGTTTCACAGTGCTTTATTGATTTCCCCATTCTTGTTTGCATGTGCATATGTATGTACATATATATATATATATGTATGAATAAATATATATGAGAATGTGGGTGAACATGTAAGTTCTCTAAGTATGCAACATGAGACCTTGACTTTAGTGGAAGCTTTTAGTTTAGTGAAGCCAGATGACAAAAATCACATTATCAAGTTAGCCAATTATGTTGTGAGTAAAGTGCCTAGCATTGAATTCTGACAGGTTTGCAAAAAAGATTTGTTCAAGGTATGAATGACAACAACAAAAGCATGACTATTTTTCAACAGCACAGATACGAGAATAGGACACAACTGAGAATTACTCAGCTAATACAGGGAGATTAATCTCCTGAAAGATAATCACTTCTCATCACAACCTAGGAAGATGCTGTTGAAGTGTAGGCAGCTAGGTACCTCTAGGGATGACTTAGCAATGTTGTTTCATAGCTTTATACAAATGTCTCAATTCACTGAAGTCTAGATTAGCCATTTGTTTCTTATTCTTGGTAATTAATACTTGAGATTAATTAGCTGTGAGATGACTCCAGAAATTGCAGCTAACTCGCTGGCAGTAAGCATGCTCCCTCTTTGTTACATTAGATAGCTTTGCCTTTTTATCCAGTCAAATTGCATTAAATCTGTGGTCTAAATAATAAAGGGTCAGGTTTTTTTTTCTTTTTCCTTCTGCTCACGGATTTAACCTTAGTGATATTAGTCCAATTGAAAACATGTAAGCAGGTGTGATACTCATTTGTCAGTGTCTTATTCAATGGCAAGGTCATGATCCTAGTAACTTTAGAAAACTTAAAAAATAAACTACAACTATATATATGTTTCACTGCTTCTTCAAAGCAAGCTTGCTCAGAGAATATAGGTAACTAGAAGAAGGTAACTACAAGAAACAATAACACATGAGACAAAATAAAGATATAAGCACTTTATTGGGTTTGTTTTGGTTTTTTAACAATGAATGATTAATGAGTGATTAGGTAACTGTACATTGAGGATCAATGTCAGTAATATAGCAGACACATCTCTAGCTGAACAATTATAAAATGTTAAAAAATGACCAAAAATTTGTGAAATATTTTTCTTGACGTGTCCTCCAAATTCTTAATGACACAGACACATTCAAAGAGTTGCAACTAGACCAGAAGCCAGTGTCATAGGGCACTACAGGATATCCTACTTCCACACACCTGCGTTGGAGATGTGGGTGCTCCAGCTTTATTGTAGCTGTGCAGCCCACTTCTTTCAACTTACTAGTGTACACACAGCTGATGAAGATGCCCAGAAAGCCAAGTGTCACCTCAGCCCCCAGAGGTGTGGATCCCCATGTGCTATGCCTCATACTGTGAAACTAGGAGCTGCTCTTTCCAGCCTGGCAAAGGCCATTATACCCCAGGGAGCCTTTGGCAGCATCGTACCATTTTAGGTGCATTTCTCTCTTCTCACTTTTTCAAGTTTTAATGATTCTTTCATACCTTGCTTAAGGATGACTCATCTTTTTTGTTTGGCTTTCTTACCCAAAATTTTCATGGTCATTCACAGATGATCGTTTATTCCAACAGATATTAATCATTGGTACCATCAGTGCTGCTTTTTGTTTGTTGGGTGGTTTGGGGTTTTTTTTTTGTTGGGTGGTTGTTTTTTTTTTTTTTAATTGGGTTTTGGGTTTTTTTATTGGTTGGTTGGGCTTTTTTTGGAAGTATCCTCTCCAATATCTTTCAATATTCTGCTCAAATACACTGTTTACATGCACATTCCTATCTTATCATATATTGTTACCCAAGGTGTTTTACCAAGGGAAAACTATTAGTGTTTCTCCACAAAGATGTAGTGCTTCTAGTTTATATGCTAGCATGTTGCTACAAGAGGAGCTTGAACTCAGGCTGCGCAGAGATCCCATCTGTCTTAGTGAAATATTGAAGTTTAGTGACAAAGGACCCTCCAGATCTCTGCAGACAGCTTAAATGACAGAATGACACCATATATCCTAAATTCAAGCTGTACATGGATGCCTGGGCTCTTTTTGTGTAGTTAACCACTTTCAAATTCTATTCTTCCAGGCCCTCTAAATAACAACAATTGCCTGTGGCTTGCATCAACACAGCATGAGGTGTGTTTTAGTACACAGTTTTTTCCACAGGTTGATATCAAATATGCACAACTAAATTTTAAGGTCATCTTCCAGATGTGCTAGAAGCAGGGAAAATAACACATAGAAGCAGCTATATCTTCAGATGTTGAAAGGCCAGATGCTTGGGGATTTGCTTTCTGCAGTTTTGTTCATGCAAATAGGGTGTTTTTAATTTTTTTTCTCAGCACCAGAGGTACACATATTTTATTTCTTCCCTGTGCTTTATGGCACTTATGATTATGAGCCTATGTAGCCTCAATTTCAGCTGTATTTTATTTCATTCAAAATATCCAAATTAATTTTACCAGAGTAATGTGAAATAAACGTAATGAAGAGGCTTTGGTTATTCCCAGAGAATGGTCTGTGGAAAATTTGCAAGTATAGCATATTTCTTGCCCTGCTTATCCAGCTTCTTGACAGATACTGGATGAAAAACAAACCAGCAGTATACTTCAAGGCATGTGTGTCTTTGTTGTCTTGAGACAATATAGTTTTGTGTACTGTGGCCAGCACCTAGTGCAAGTGTGTATGCATGTAAGATGTCTGATGAGAGTCTACTATGGTTAATTTCTGAGTTCTAGTTTTTCTGGCTAGCAGAGCAATAGCTGTCATGCACACTGAACTCCAAGACAGGCCTAAGCCTTTGAAGGATACATCTTATTTCAGCTGTTTACAGACTTTTTAAAACTTAGCCAGACTGGTATTATATGACATGGTTTGAGTTGAACTCGTGCCCAAGTATGTTGAAAGAAGAAATATTTTATTCCTCCTCTATCTACTGGCTCTGTTTGTCTTTCTTTACAGTAAGTAAATTTTGCCAATCTGTTGTTGACTCTGGGTTATGGTGGTTTGGTTTCGGTGTTTGTTTGTTTGTTTGTTTTGTTCTGGTTTTTGGGGTTTTATAGGGTTTTTTTGCGGAGTTTTTTGGGTTTTCTTGTTTTGTTGGTTGGGTTTTTTGTGCAGCTTTGGATTTCATTTGGGTTTTTTTTGTTTGTCTTGTAATTGTATTGATTTATTTTCTAGTGTGGTGTGTTTTGTGGCTTTTGGAAGGTTATTTGTTCACTTGTTTGGAGTGGAATGTTTGGGGGGGGGGTTTGTTCAGTTTTTGGGCTTTTGTTCTTGGTTTTGCTACGTGTCTTTTGTATCTGTGTGCGTGACTTAACTTATCTAGTACGTTTGAAAGGGTCCAATGAAGGCCAGTGGAAAGGGGAGGAGGGGTCATAGGACTGAACTTCTGACAAATAGATTTAAAGCTGTAAGAGGTACAAACTTTATGTTGTGTTCTCTGTGAAAAATCCATGTTTGATAGCCCGTACAGAACCCTCAGAAATAGTGTCTCAGTCCTTAACTGTCCATCTTCTGATGTAAGACAACAGTTTCCAAACTATGAACATTTTATATTACCAACCACTAGAAAACAAGGGCATAAATAAAGGAAAAATAACCCATCATGGAGTGTGGCCCTCAACATCCCTTTGCACTAATGTACTTTCAGGCTCTTGATTTAATCTTACAGAACTGTGCTTTTGCACAATAGTTGCTGTAATGTGCCTCTGGGCTTTATTGTTATAACTAATTACAACCATAATAACAGAAACGAGAAACAGCAACTTTCATTTTTTTACTTTAGAAAGGAATCTGCCTTTCAGGCAATTTTCTTTGTTATATATCATTTGAAAATCTTTTGCCTCATTTTACTCTATCCTCATATTTTCTTATTTCAAATTCATGTTCACATACTTTCTGTATCTATGTTAATATTTCATTCTTGTAAATTGATTTTAGTGAACAAAGAAGAATAATCTTTATGTGTGTGAGAATGTAACATTTCAAGGACAGATATTTAATCAATAATTAACCTGCAAAACAGTGGGCTGATTTTTTTCTTTTGGTGTGAACTCCTCAATTTATCACTTAGTTTATTGTTGTGTATGTAAAAGTTTAAGAAAATTTGCATTCTAATGCTGTTATGCACTCACTGAGGGATCAAAAGTGTTGTAATCAGTCACAATCACTGAGTTTAGTCATGAAAGAGAATCACATAGAAACTGAAAGTGGTAGTAGGCTGCCTACAAAGAATGAAAAGATTTATGCCTGGGCATACAGGAGGAGGTCTAGAGAAGCCAAAGCTTAGCTGAACCAGAAACTAAGGAACAAATGAAAGATATTAAGAGTTTCTGTAGCTAGCTTAACAGCAAAAGGAGGTGTAGGGAAAAGGAGGTATAGCTGTTTAATGGGGCATGACCCCAGTGGGAATGTCCCCAGGTCTTCTGGGCCCCTTTCACTTATAGCAGATGACCAGAAGCTATTTCTGTATTGTGGAGGAAGATAGGGGAAAAATGTACTGTGATGAAATGTCTGGCTACAGGAGATGATGTATAGTTACTTTCAGTAAGGCTTTTTACCTAGTTCCTTATAGTACTCTGAAATCCAAGTTAGATATAGTTGTGCAGTTAGTAACTGGATGATAAGGTGCAAGGCTGGATCATTGAGCTCAGAGGGTTGTAAGCAGCAATACAAGGGCAAAGCATTGCTTTGATGAACACTGTAAGTGGTGATCATCAGAAATAAAAATGAGGCCCTTTACCATTGCTAATGGTAATGACAGCTATCTGTCACCAAGTTCCCCAGTAGTTCAAACACTCCTAGTGGCCCCAATCTCAGACCTGTTCCAGTCTGATGTTCTCACCTGCTTTGTGCCACTATTTCTAATCCAAAATTATATTAAGGGAAAAACAATTTCCCTCTTGATCTTTGATGTACAATTATGATATCATTTCATTCTCATCAAATTCTTGTGAATATAAAGCTATGGAATTTATGTAGGTGGGAGGAGAGACATAAAACTCTGTGGATAACAAGAGAATTCAGAACCTCTTCTGTATTCATTAATCAAACTCAATTTATAATTAGGCAACCATGTCCTTGTCTTTCCAAATAAGAAATGTTCTGTCATCTAGTGAAAGAAAAAAAAAAAAAAAAAAAAAAAAAAAAACCAACAACAAAAGGACAAAACCCGGTGAGGAAGTGTAGGTTTGAGGCATGTTAAGGCCTTTAAAGCCTTAGTAGGTTTTTAACAAAGATTGGCTATTCCAAGTCCTTTCTAAACCCAACAGAACTGTATTAGGACAGTCAGAGTCAGCTATGTAATCTTTTATGAGCAGGGAAACAAACTCTTCCAGTTCAGCTCAAAGGATGCTCTGAGTTTTTCTAGCTCCATAAAAAAACTCAAAGGATGTGGAGTGAGTGACGCTGCGTATCCTTTAGCTAGCTTTATTTTTGTGAATTTCTCACTTTGTAGCCCTTCCCTGTGCCACCCTGGAGCGTTGATCATGCCCTATTCTGACCTGGAGGAATCATAGGAAGGTGCATTTGTTTTGAGAAAGGTGGTCAGTTGTCATTGGTGCATGGATTGATCTAAGCAAGAGTATATTCCCTTCTCGTTATACACACAAGGAACTCAAGTCTCTGGCAACCTTATGGTATTCCAATTTTTGTACAGTTTACAGAGAATTTTTAAAAATATGTTGTTGAAGATCTGCATTTTAATTTTGCCTCATATGCCCTGATTTTTAGTTATGAAGTTTCTTGGCATATATTGTTACATAATTGATCACATTTCTGAAACTCTTAGAATATTCTGAACACTTCTGTGCTCCCGGAATTTAGGACAAGCATAACTGTGTGTACAGAGTTCTAATACCTGCTGTACTGAATCAGCAAGTGGCTTGTTAATGTTACTTCAAAACAGAAGGTTTGCTATGCTTGACAAGTAACTGATTTATTTTCTCAAACCTGTTTTATTAAAGACAGTTTAACATAAATACAAAATCCTAGACCCTCTTCTCAAAGAATATAATGTTTTATGCATCGTGATAAGAATGAATGAAATTTCCTTAGAACTAGAAAAAGTTCATATAGTTCCAGTAAGGGTAATCAGTAAAATCAATCTTAAATGAGAATAAAATAATTTAATGATACATTAGAAGGTATAAGGTTTACTAATTTCCAAGATGGTAGTTCACTGTATTCACCTTAATGTTTTATCTCTTGCAGTCCTTTTGAGGAGTTTTAGGGAGGCATATAACATGCCTAAATCCAAAATTTGGACAAAAACTATTCTAATGTAGATGGAACTGTATTTCTAATTATTCACTTTTTCCAAGTGATCTATAAAAGATCAGCTCAAGTCATAAGCTTCATGACAAGTGGGAAAATAAATTGCTCAAGATAGGATGCAAATTAGGGACAAGGTTCAGCTGACTACCAGAATGTGTAATTATATTTTGATATGTCACAGCGTAAGACAGTCTCACTTGATTTAAATTTGTAAACTAAAAAAAGTTGACTGGAAAAATGGTAGGGAAAGGGTGTATAAAAACTGGTAATTCTTTAGAAATGTAAATATGACCTTGAAAACTAAATCTAGAGTAGGTTAAAGAATAAGTTTCTTAAATGCAATTTTATCCTGCAATAGTGTAGAGATGAATTTGTGATTATATATGTTTTATAGATGATCAGGAATATCCATAAATGCATCATTGGTGATCTGAGGGAGAAAGATTCTAACACATGGCCAACTGAAAAATCCAAAATATCCTGTATAATGTGCTGATAATGAATAAATAATAACAAATAATTATGAGTAAAAGAAAATCCCACAAAAAATCAGTGAGACAACTTTAAAAACAGTTCGAGGACCAGAAGATTTTAAGTCTTGAATACAGTCTGTAAGCAAAGAATATGATTAGGAGAATGTGGCTGCAATACTTCAAGGGCCATGCAACATAATTGGTACTGAAAATTGGTGCTCCTAGAGTAGTTCACCCTTATACCTCTTCAGAGCCTGATTTTGATTTGTCATTCCTTGGCTATGCATTTGTATGTATATCTGTTTACTGAACATTTGATGGTGTATAGACATATTTACACACATGACCTGTGTCTGCTTGCATTCAAATTGCCTATCACAGTGTTGATTAATGAATGCAAATTCAGCGTTTTTTCAGTTACTGATACACTGCAACTCAGCATCTGTGGGTGCCAGAGTAATGCAGCCATTATGTGTGTAACAAGTAGTGTGTAACATGGATATAAGAGTTTAATGTGAGAGAATAACAGCCAAGCAGTAGATCAGTGGTCAGAGAGCAGTTACACTGTGCTGTTTGGTATCACTTTTTTCAGCTAAAGTTAAGCTTGCCCTTAAGCACTTGATTGTATCTTTAGTTTAAAGTTTTGTTGTTTTAGGCTGGCACAATGTTTGATGGAAAAGCAGTGGTTTTTGGTTTTTTTTCCTCAAACAGTATAGGCTGCTAAACCCTGACCATGAGAAGAGAGGATTTCTTACAAAAGGCAGTGTGGTGATGTGCAGAGGTACCCCTGAGCCTTGACAACACTGTGGCAATAGCCTTTTGGCCCCTCTGCACAGCAGCACTGCTCTGCTTATTTGTATCTCAGCTCAGAACAGCACGGTACAGCTTGGATGCAAAGGACCATAGTGTATGGTCTTCTTTCAAGTTTACAGGAAACGAAACAGGAAGTAGAGACATAGAGGCAGAAGGCTGGTTTGCCAAAGAAGGCAAAAAGATGGTAAATTTTTAAACAGGACGGTTGTAAGATAAGTCCTCCACTTGTCACTGGCCTCGAGGTAGGGGAAGATACTTTAACTATCATCTTCTGTTTTCTACCAGATTTGGGGTGTTTTTTACCTAGATAGATTTTAAAATTTTTATTCAGACTGTAACATTGTAACTGGGATATAAGAATAAGGCGGGGGACAGTGTTGAAAAGTATTGATTAAAATAAAGGTAAATTACTTCTACTAGTTTAACCTCATTAATAAAATCATTTATTTTATCAAAGCAGGCAAAGAGGTTTCTCAAGAATCATTTATACTTGGTAAGTCTTGACTCTTCCCCAGCATTTTGTCCTTCATATGCCCAGAATTATATTTCAGGAGGACTTCCTCCTTGATTTTTCCCAGGCAAAAAAATGAACTTCATTGGTCTGTAGTTTTCTGAAGTTGACACATTGGTCTTTTTGACCATGACTGCAATACTTTCCTTTCTCCAGTTCTCAGATTTCCATGGCATGTCAAAGATGACTGACATCAGCCATCTGAGCACGTCAGCCATCTCTTTTGTATCCTTGGATGCAGTTCATCTGATCACTTGGATTTTCATGGGTTGAGTTGTCTGAAGTAAACACTGTCTTTATGCTCATCCAGCATTTTCTGTCCTTCTTTCTGAATTCTTTCACCGAGCACATGTGCCTGGGACACATTCTCAGCAGATTGAGACAAAGGTGGTATTGAGCACCTCATCCTTACCACATCTGCTGTCACTAAATCACCGACCTCTTCCAACACTATACTTGCATACTACTGCAGTACTAGAAGCAATTCTTGTTGCCCTTGTTATCCTAACAGGTTTCCAAGAGAGCTGCAGCTCTCCTAACAATATCCCTGCATGGCTGAACAGTGCTTCTAAATTTCTCTTTAGTAGCCTCTCCTCAACCTTTATGTGCACTGCCTTTTGGTTTGGTTTTTTTTTTGGTGGTTGGTTTTTTTTGGTTTTTTTTTTTTTTTTTTTTAATTCCACCATGAGCTCTCTGTTTAGTCAGACCACCTGAGACATTTGTTCTCCTGAGACTCAGGAGGATGGACTATTATTGTGTTTAGCTGGTGTCTTTCACAACCTTCATGAGCGTCTTTGCCCTTTAAAATGCCTCTATGATCCTATATGCCTGTTCCCTGAATAAGCTGAAAGCTGCTCCCCTTCTGTATAGTCTATAGATTCTGCTTATCTCATTCATTCTCCTCACAGTCTTGAACTCCACTAATTCATGGTTCATTCCAGTCAAAGTTACCTTTGCTATTACTCAAAGACATTGAGTAACATGTCCTCAACCATTCTTCCTTGTTTCTGAGCAGCTGATCCAGCTGTATTTAACCCCTAGTTGGCATTTGCACCAAGAAATGTTGCATACTTCTGAGCTACTCCTTCAGCTCTCCCTTAACCCCTTTGTTGTTTTCTTAACAACAAAGAGGTATGTGTTCCCTGAAGAATGTGTATCCACACATTCTTGCAATAACCTATTTGTATGAGTTGTCCCACTGCATCTGCATAATCAAAATCAAGTCAGAAATGTAGATAAGTAAACATATGCAGAGTTGTAGTCTTTGCTGTTTGTTTCCCTGGCTCCGTGCATTTCTGTTCACATAACATGCTTGAGATGGACCTACTTTCATTCTCTTTTATTACTCTGGAGTTCTCTCCTGTACCTGCCATGTGCTCACTACTTCTTTGTTTGACTGTGGGTTGTAATTTCCTTCCACAATCAGTTCCCAGGTTAGGGCTCTACTCACCAGGTCACCAGTCTGCAGGAAAAGCTGCTCTTAACAGCTTTGTCTTCAGGTCTCCAAAGAAGGGCCCTGTGCTCTAAATCTAAAATTGCTGTTGAAAATGTCAGCTACAATTATTGATTAATTTCCTCTAATCAATTTCTTAAAATAACTGGGACCATACACTATAGTTTGTAAATTTTTGTGATGAACCAGCTATTGAAGACAAGCTATGGCAATATCATCATCTAAACCAAAAAGAACAGTTAGGAGAATGGATTTCTTCTGTATAGATTATGTGTTGATTTATTGTAGCTGAGGATTTGGTCAACAAACCTTCAGGCTGCTCCTGTTAGATTAAAAATATATGTTTTTATAATCTCTAAATAACATCTCTATAAACATTCTTGGTTTCAATAGGCACAGGAAAGTATTATAATTTCTCAGGACAGGTTTTAAATCTCACTGTACTTTCTCTTTGAACTAAATTGCTGCTGCTCTTGGGTCACTATATTTCTTTCTTGTGGATTGGGAAGGCGGAGCAAGGGGAGGCTTGAGATACTGCTGTCATGTATGTTCAACCTTTGCTGTGTTAATCCAACTCTGACTGCTCCTTTTTCTCCCCAGGAAAAGCTTTTTAAAGTCTTTAAGTACTATTGAGAGCAAGAGGGTAAATGTTCTGTAATGACTTTTAGGTCAATAAGAAAAAATAGAAGTTGAAGAGGAAAAAATGAACAAAAATCAGTCAAAGGAAGATTGCTTTCCTTTGCCTCTTGGGCAAAGGTATTCTGGGGGATATTTAGTGTAATTGGGGTAACAATGTTGTATATCAATAAACAGTGAAATAATACACACCTATATATCACAATTACAGTAAAATGATGTATTTGGGCAGATCTTTTGCAGCTTCCTTTTCAAGAAGAGAGATTTGCGATATTTTAAATTTTTAGCATTCCAACCAAGTTTATATTAGAGTGCACTAGAATCTGGATATCCATTAGGGAATGGAATTGATAGCAAAAAATCTAAAAATGCTAAGAAGGCTGCCTTGGTTTTCCCGCTTGTAATTTGAGTATACCGGGACAAACTCTATGCAGATTTGTCTCTCTGCAGATCAATTCCAGTTGCATGGGTAAACTGAAACAGAATTTCAGTAGTTATTTTTCTGTATATATATTCTGCTGCAGTGATGCAGTGGCACGATTTTTTTCCTATGACTAAAAGTTAATTCAGTTTTCTCAGGAGTAGGGCATGAAAAATTGTAAAATTCATCACATCTCATTTTAACAGATTTTTCCTTATTAAAAAACTTCAGTAAGAATTTGATAGATTCAAAAATAAGTGGCAGCCAGATTAAAGGATTACAAATAAACATCTTTATCCATATCTGATTCCTTTCCTTTCTACAGTTCTAGTGTGAAAACAAAGGCTAGAACCTGCCATGACTGCTTTCTGGTGCTCAGAGGCAGAGGTCTCTCATTGGGGCATGATATCTGATCCTAGCTTTTTCTACAGAAAATCAATACTCTCACAAAGGTGGTAATACATCTTTGGAGTTGGAGTATGTCTCCTCCATGTCAGACAGTACACTGTAAATTCCTCAGGGTTAGAGATTAAGAGTTAGCTTCTCCTGTCTAATCTTGTGTAGAATGCGCCACAGTCCAGAGCCCTGCTTCATGTATTGCAAACAAACCTTTTATCAATCTATATGAAAATAAAGGAAGTAATTCTGAATTATTTGAGTAACACAACAGTCACATGTAGGATAACTTGGTTATCATCTCTGCACTGTGCTGCTTTTTTTTACAGCAGCAATATTCTTCGAGATAGAAGGTTACCTTCTTGTTTCCGTGCAGAGAAAAATACCAGAATTTATATCTTGACAGATATGGCAGATTTGGCACTTAATAACATTACTGATGATAGTACAAGAAACTTCCAACAGAGAGATTTGAGGGATCTGGCTGGGGGGACAAAAACCCCTTTTGTTTGCATCCACAGGTAAAATTTTGTAGTAGTTTTCTTTTAGCACTAGTTGCCACCAGGCTTAGAAAAAGCAAAAAAGAAAAGGAATAAAGTTCTATTTTTCTCCTTTTACTCATTCATTGTATCCTAATATTAATTCACTTTGGTCACTTAAATAATGACATTACTGTCATTATAGCCTTTCAGTTACGTAGTTAATTAAGCCTAATCAAAATTTCCAGTTTCTCAGTTTTCAGTACCCAGACTGCACTTTCCTTAAGGCTAATGCAATTTTGTGTAAATGCTGTCTTTTATTAATTTCTTTTTTTGTAAAGGTTAAACAGTATATACTTCCCAGATTTGTAACTCATGCTACTGCATGGGGTGTAAGAAGTATTTTTTTCTATAAGCCAGAGTTTTAAGAGTTCTGGAATTTGAAGAAGTTGAAGTACCATAGTTGTCCAGCAATGATCTTTATATGCGTGACGAATATTGGAATTCTGAATAATTCTTAAAATAATATCATTGTAAATAAAACAAATGTACCTTCACATAATAATCTTATTTCCTGCCATGTTATATGAGAATGTTTTTTGAAAAACTGCTGCATGATTCTATGTTCTTTAACCTGAAACAATACTAACTTGTACTCAGTGAAATATTTGTTGTACATGTTAGCTTCATGAGTATAAATCTAGGTTTTAAATAAAATTTTAAAAATTAGAAAAAGTTTAGCTCAGATCATTGCAGATTAACCCGCACAGATCTTAATGAGTCCAAAATGAAGTCCTATGAAGACACAGGTGCTTTCTCTAATTGAATGTGAAGGTGAAGAAACACTTTTTAAAAATGTCTTTCAGCAGAAAATAATGTTGTGTCTTTGCATTAATATCAGAAGACACATCAGAAGTTCTTATTACATCACTGATGCTAAATATTTCAGGTGTCATATTTGATAAAGCAGACATTTCCATACACTCCAAACATCGCAAACATCATCTGGTGAGGCAGCACATATTACTCTATACTTCAACTATTTTCTACCATCTTATGTTTGTACTCATGTTCAGAAGTATAAAGTTTGAAATATCAGAAACTCTTGGAAAATTGTTTGCAAATTCTTTTGGTTTGCTTTGCCATCCATTTTTGTCGATGAATCTCCACAACCAGGAGTGCACAAGGTAAAAAAAAAAAAAACCACCTGTCACCGAGTTAAGTATATGACTGCCTCTAAAACTTGTGTTTGTTCACATGTCCAAGTAAGTACCAAAACAGTCTGTTCTAGTGCTCACAACCTACATAATTCTGTGAGTTCAGCCATGTGTTTCCTAAGGCACAGAGTTTTGGAGCTTAATTGGTAAATTTATTGCGATCTGGATTAAAAAAATCTAACTTTTTCTCCCCCATTTTCTATTTTTTTTCCCTTTAAAAGCTTTCTCAGTAGAAGACTTGCAGCAGTAGATTTCCAAGGTGTAATTGCGGTTAGGCATAAATTATTTTTCATCACTCTATTGGAGAAACATCACCAAAAGCATTGACTATCAGAAAACACTCCCTGAAGTAAAGTTTTTTACTTTCTTAGCTAGCACAATAGCGGTGTTGATGGCTGAGGTTTCTGTTAATTTTGTTTCTGTGCATATTTGGTTGAGAGTTTTTTAGAGAGAAGGGGACTTTAAACATAATATTCTGTTTTCAGTGGTAGTTAGTATATCTGTTTTGGCAATAGAGTGGGGGAAACAGAGATATGCTATTATTATGTTATTCTTACATACTTCATAAAAAAATGATACTAGAAATATTGTGGGGTTTATTTTCTAATTTATGTGAGCCAAATTCATGGGTGCATCCCAAAATTGATCTCTGACAAAAAGTTATGTTTGATTCAGTGTGAGAAAACACACTTCCATATATCTTGAATCCAGTGCATCATAATTTCCTATGATGACTCATAGATGATTTATTAAGGAGAACTGTATATCACTGTCAAACCTCTCAGTTTTCTTCTCTAGGCTGAAGAACCTACCTTATTTATTGTATAATTTTGATCACCCTAATCAATCTATCTAAGTATTTATATTCTTATCTATTTAGAGGGGAAAGGTCAGAACTGTGAAAAATCTTAATGATGCACCTGCATCTTTTTTTAATAGAAGAATTTATTCTGTTTGACAACCCTTCCTTAATGCTAAGCCTTCATTCTGTTTTGCTTTGTTGTTTTCTTTTTTGAGTGGCACTGAACAGTAAACTTCTGGAATCTCATCACTGTGTAAAGAAAGACAAGATGTATTTTTTCTAAGTGTTGCTAAATTTGTTTTATCTGCAGTCACTCAGTGAAGAATGCAATAATCTGTAGCTTTCAGATGTGACCGCAGTCCATGACAAGCCAAATTCTCACCCTTAATTCTTTTTGAATGCTCATTTTGATTAGCTGAAATTTCTTCAGAATGGAAAAGTGATATTTAAGTTTTATATTAATATTTAATAATATTTGCAGCTAATACATTATAGCACCTTATAGAAGTTATAGTACAAAAAACCTTGTTCTCCAGCCAGCACGTTTGCATCATATCCCCTCTATTAATTCTATGCCCTCCTAAATGAGCATGTTACACTAGATGCATCGTTAATTAGCCATCATCATTTAACTGATGACACATAAACATAATCAGAATATTCATCAGGAGATCCAGAATGACTGGAAACAGGTTTAACTTACTAGGGTTGGCCAAAAGATGATTCCTTCTTTCTTGCATATATGAAGCACTGTCCTTCAAAGGGACCTGTAGCATTTGTGCATTTCCTTGCAACTTCACATAAGGCACAAATTAGAGTGAGTAGAAATGTACAGCCTGTTATTGTAGGGTTGTACCACATGGTTGATTCTTTATCACACAGAGCAGTATTTCAATCCTCTGTGGAATTCACGAGAATTTTTTTTTCAGCATAGCACCAGAATATTCTAAATTCGAGGCATACTTCTTGCTCTACCATTTTTAATATTCAAACATGAAGTTATGTGTGAGTAAGTCTACCATAATTTTCTGCTCCTAAAGATAAGGGTGAAAACATGATGCCTGCCAGATGCTCAGAGGTCAGACTGAAAAAGAATATGAAATCACCTGTTCTTCCAGGGCTCTCTTCTAGTTCAGCACAAGGTGGAGAAAAGCTAAGTAGGTGCCAAGCTGATCCCAGGTACTGTCAGCAAGAGATGAAGATTAAAAAAAATGCTCTGACTTTTGTTCTAGAAGCTTATGTAAGATAGGAGACTAGAGAGAAGCTGAAGCAGGTTCAATAATTATCCAATTGTCTGATTCTATGGTCACCATATGCTGCCAGACTAAGTGGTAGATGCTAATTTCTGTATTTTGTTCTGTCTTACTAAACCTTAGAATAAATACAGGACCTCCTGCTGAACGTCTTTATTGTCCAATATTCTGGATTGGATTCATTGGAAAATGACAAAGAATTTTCTGGAATCTTAAAATCTACTTCAAAAGCAAGAGGTACATACATGCCTGACACATACATACATGTGCCTGACACACTTAGCCAAGTTGTCCATCTGTAACTTTTTTGATCCTTCCTCTACTTTTGCTTGCGAATTTTTCTACCTCTTCTCTTTTAATCAAGCCTAAATAACAAACTTTACAGCATGTGCAGCAGTTTGTGGATCTTTTCAGACTAATATCTTACTCTGAGTTCTTCACTTCTACTTGTCTTATCAAATACATATTCAACTGACTTCGAATAAACTACTAACACCATAACCTTGCCACAGCTAGAATCAGCTTAATTTTCTGGAATTGTGTAACACAGTTACTATCTAAGAAGAAAAAGAGTCAGGAAGATTATTTTCTCCAACTAGACTTTCTACAAGTTATAAAACCTGCAAATACCTTTGGAAGAAGCAAAAGTGTACACTTTTCTGGGGAAAAGTTAGAATCCAGTATTGCTATTTGGGGAATTCCATAGATGCTGGAAATCCTTGAGAAGCAGGTAGTAAAAAGACACAGCTTATTTTTTTTCCCTTTTGTTCTAGTCCTTTCTTCTTGATTGCCATCAGGATTGAGAAAAACTTAAGTGTTTCATTAAGTTGCTCTCTTTATGACATTACATTTTGCTAAGTGTGAATTTACCAAAGGAGTAGTAAACATGGTACAAACCTGCTTTTATACTACTTTGGCTTCTTTGTTCCCTCAGTATTATCCTTGAAAGCACAGCAGAAAAGTGTAGGGTTTTTTTCATTTTTTATTATAACATAAACATGAAAAAGTTGGTTGTTATCCTGAAAATAGAATAGAAATATGAAAACTATATCTTGCCTATTTGGTCATTCCAAAACTGTCTTCTCCTACAGTGAATGCTGTAGAAGCCTGCTGAAATTTGCTTTAGTAAGCTTACAAAAAGGGAATACTAATATAAACATTTTTAACCATTACCTAAATATTTAGAAACATCACCTTAAATAGAATCACATGCCTTATAATTAGAAAGAATCCTTTCTTATAAATTACAGTACCATACCATAGATAGCTACAAAAGATGCATTAATACCTCCCTATTTTCAAATCCTTAAATCGGTTTGAAAGTCCTAAAGGGATATATTTCTATCAATTCTGTACCAATTACTTTACATTTATTTGCTGTTCTTTGTTCCCTTTTTTCCCCAGAAGCTATTCCACACAAGTACAGAATAGGTATTTTGCATTTCCCACCCCCCACCCCCCAGTTTCTTGGTGAGTGTATCTCAGTCTTTAAAAGAGATGTACTTGCTTTAGAAGAAAGAGCTGTATGAACTGCCTGACTAGAATACTATGATTTAGAAAAATCCTTTTTTCTAAGGAATACACTCAGCTAATGCTAGCACTGCTTTCTTTTTAGCAAAGGCTAAATGATTTGCATATTTATGAACTATTAAGCATCTTCTATACACTCCCCTCAGGAGGCTCAATAAAGACAAGAAATTATTTCTACCTAGGTCACATTTATTAATTTCAGTCTCTGCATAAGATTTACAATTTACTGCAACGCAGGAGGGAGAAATGAAGCCAAGGTTAAAGGGGAGCATAAATTGTTTGCTTCTGCTAGTTTATATCATCCTCTCTTACCACTCTTAGTGGCTCGGGAAATTTATTTTATCTTCCTGTAATCACCTTCCTGGATGCAGTGGGTAAACAAGAAAATGCAGATAAAAGACAAACAAACATAAGGTCATGCCTTGCATACTACAGCTAGTATAAAATAAACTTGAAAGCTTGATTGAAGTTACTCATTAAAATACTGCTACTGCTGAAAGAGGTGGAGGGGTAGCTCACTCAAGTGCACTGTGAGAGATCCAGGGTCAGGTGGCGAACTAAACTTTCTCCATAGGCTTGTAGATTCTGCTTGAGGAAGGAAGCATCTTCTTTGACACATTCATTAGAGAAGACTAGAAAATGTTAACTTAAAGCACATTCAGAGAAAGAAATTTGTGATGTAAAGTTTATTTTAAAAAAGTTTTGGCTAGTTTGTATTCACAAAAACCAAAGCCTAATCTGTAGCTAAGGTGAAAGAATATAAACAGCACTTTCTGAGATGTTTACTTGGAAATTGTATTCAATGATTTGCAAGGTCTCTGTAGTAATTCGGTATTTTGCATAACACAGAGTGGTGAGAGGAGTTTTGACCTTCGATCCCTCTCCCCACAAACAATTTTTTCCTATATTATAACTGATGAAAATACCAATTTAATGGCTGTTTTGGAACCTGCTCTTTTAAAACAAACAAGCAAACAAAGACAAAAAAATCTATGTGTGGTCCAGACAGCTAAGGAATAAACTCTTTCTTCTTAGATATTCCTTCTTGAGGAGGATTTGTTCTTGATTTACAGTTATGCTGAGATGGATAATTTGATTCACAGCCAGAGAGAACTGGAGACTTTTATTTCTCTTTATTTTCCCTGAAATTCTGCATTAATTGTGTTGTTTTTCTCAGTATAGGCACTCTACTGACATTTTAGGATGTATTAATAGTTCTAAACTTCTTGGAAAAAATAACTGCCTTGCTGATAATAAGAAAATTGCCATTCCATAAGGGAAATACATGGACTTTTACTAAAGACTTGTTATTCCACTTAAAAGGAAGGTTTTGAACACATTTTAAAAATAAGCACTTTTGAACAATAATCAGAAACAATCGTTCAGATTACAAGCACTCTCTTTCTGCTGTGAAAATATCTTTGTGCTGTCCTGGGTGACAGTAGCCTCACCTCTATCAAATTTCACTCTGAAGACAGGTAAAGCCTCAGCTACCTCTGCAGCTGAATCTGTGGCCAGTTACTAAGGCAGTGTCATCTTTGCTATTCAAAATAGCATTAAATATTGAAACTAGCATGTGATTTAATCTAGTAAAATTGGAGTAGATTGTCCAAGAAAGTAAACTGGCAAATGGGCAACCAGTTGAACATGTTATATTTTAATTTGCAGAGACAAAAATGACAAGCAATTTATTTACATAAAACTGTACAAAAGCAAATTAAATTATGTAAATATTTCATAAATAGAGGTGGACTAGCGTTTAATACATTTTGCCATGTTTAGCATAGTTGCGTGCATAGTGACTCATAATAAACAATGATAAATTGTTCTCTGCTTCACTATCAACATCCAAGTTGCAGAACAATAGTCAATGATTATTATTACAAACAGATCGTACCACACTGAATGCAAGTGCTTTAAAATTTAGGAAAAGTTGTCTGAAAGCATACCCCAGGTAGCTGGTGAATGTTGTCTTCTTCCTAGTGCTTATGCTGCTTCAGTCAGTAATACAACTTAAGTGATGGGCTTTAATTTCTATTGCTTTCTCATCTGCTTCTTTTCTTAAGGAAACACTGTATATTTATCACCAATGAAACAGAAGGAAAAATATTTTGTTGTTCAAGTTCCTTACAAGTGTTTGGTGATGGCTGTATTATGGCAAGATCTTTATCCATATTCATGATTTTTCTGCTTGACAACTTCTAGGGTAGCCTTTCAGCCAATCATTTCAATCCCATTTAAGTTCTTCCCCCACATAAAAATAATGTTTAACTTTTTTTCCTGAAACTCAGGCAGCAGGCCAGTCAGAAACCATATTCAATAAACATAGTGGGTCTGAGATCTGGAATAAGCCTTAGATTTTAGACCAAAGCTATTGAACTTTCTAATACATACAAAGTTATATATTAACGCATTGATCTATAAAGGTGCCCTAATGTAAAATACATGCAAAGCTCATTTGAGTTTCCCATGGAAGGAAAGAAAAAGATGATTTCTATACTGTACAAATAAAATGTGATGAAGGCTAAAAGCTATTAAAAAAATTGTCAATTTTCCTGGCAACATGAACTGGTGACACCTTGCTAAATAACTATCATATAGACTGATCATATTTTCCAGGCAGCAGAATTAAAAACAAATTAAAACAACCCCAAACCCCACACAAATAGTAATTAAAAAATCCTCAAGACCTACTTAAACCACAGCCTTGTGTTAATAATGCTTAAGACTGGTCCATTAACTGAGTTTGGCAAAAGGCTTGTTTTTAAATATATTATTTATAATTTCTCAGAAAATAAACACAGGTAAATATACAGGTTCAAAAAAGTTGGGAATAGCCCCTTACCCCTTAATGTCCAAACCCAACTACCACTTTACCATAATAATAGGTATAAAAGGCACAGTTGCATATTTTGCATTCACCCTAATTATTTTTATAGCTTTATTTGTTTATTTTTTATACAAAAGCACTCTATTTATGGAGTGGCACCAGATTTAACCTATTTCAAATAAAGAGGAAAAATACAAACACAAAATATATTTGTATGTCATGCCAGGTCAGAAGAGTAATCAGCATATTAATAGTGGCTAGTTCCACAAGAATTACTGTGAATACTTACAGTAGATAGAATTTTAAAAAAATTCTTTCACACGCATTTTAGATCTAAGGAGATGCACACAAGAAAATTATTTCACACAAGGTATATGTGGTGCAAAATATGTGTCTTATTGGTGAGTGACTGCTGATCCATTTAATCTGAAGGTCTACTATGACCTGTATTATTAGCCTTGTAGAAAAAGTGTCTAAGAATATACGGAACCCAGCTACCTAATTTATTTTCTTGTGTGTAATATTAAATAAAATCTTATTAAAAGAATTTCTGTTGAACATTTGTGTTATGCAATTGTGTTTTCTGTTGAAACGTGCAAGAAAAATGTGTTTACATTACATAAGCATTTTAGAAGCATTTTTAAACAGGTACTTACAGATTATACAAAGCAGTAACTGCTATATGCAGTCTCATAACAAAGTACTAGCTTGCATCTCTCCATATTACTTAAATAATTAAACATAAAAATGTTCAATCATTATTAATCTTTGATTTTAATATTTTCTTTCTAAAATGTGCCCATTCATCATAACTGCTATACACAAACTAATGTTACTTGAAGAAAGTAAACTTTAGAGAGGAGAATGAAAAGGCCAGTAATGGCACAACCCACTATATGGAGAAATGAATGGAAAAGATAAATGTGATGAGTTGTTTTGATTTACCAACCTCTACCTTAGGCTGTTTAAGGTTATTTCTATGCAATTCTTCAAAGCAAGAAACTACCCCAAGCTACATTATGACTACAGTTACTAGAGAGCCATCTAGCCATGCCTTCACTCCAGGTTCAACAGCCAGGGATCTGAATGCTTTCTCTGTCCTTGAGCTGTCCTTGCTGCGTTGTTTGATTGTCACTTTTGTCTGAATGTCTGAGCTTGGTCTGTGATTATTAATATGGCATCAACTACAAAGCAATTGGTTGATGTTCTGCATGTTTTGTTGCTTTTATTGCACAAAACCCTGTTTCATTTCCTCTTCCTTCCAAGAAGCACTCACCATGATAATTGTTACACCTCTTGCATATCACAGTAGCTTGGACTCCTTTTAACTCCTCTGGACCTCCTAGGTGTCATATCACTGTTTATCAGACCACTTTTTACTAATGCTAAATGTTCTGAGTCTTGATATCATTTAGTATTGCACTTCTCTTGGTTATAATGCACTTGGTTTCAAGAAAGCTTTCATTATCATCATCTTTGACATAATGGAAGCAGTTAAGCTGCAACACTGATGACCAGACTTAGCAACCATGCCTTGCAATCTGAAAAGAAGCTTTTGTATCCAAGTTGTAATGTTCTCTTGTTACTGCATTATCCCATTGTCCACCTTTTTCCCTCCCATCAAGCATTCCCACTAACACAGCCTTCTCTTCTATTATTTTTTAAATTTTGATCTTAAAAATTCCCTGGAACTAGCATATGCAGCATATCATATGCAGCATGTGCTGCAACGTATCATGTCATTACAAAAAAAGCATCAGCTCCTTTGGGCGTTCAACTGAACCACACTGGAAAAAAAAATTGTCATCTGGGCTTGTGAACTGTGCTGCTGCATAGACTGTAACTGAAGTTGTGTTATGAGTACATGTGGTTTTTTTGTGAATACATTTATTTTCTAAGTCAAGCCCCAATACTTAGCAGTTCCCCTGATCCATTGTGTGATCTTTGGCCTTTTTGTTATTACAATCTTCCCAGCTAAATGTTAGTCTTGCCCAAAATAATTATTTCAATAGTTCATCATTGCTATCCTATGGTATAAGTGTTAGTAATTGTGTTTACACTGAAATAATCATTACAGAGAACGAGAGAGAAAGAGAAAGAGACAGAGCAAGACGCATTTGTTCAATGGATAAAACAGAACCAGAGTTCATGAATCACGGGAAAGTATGCCATGTTTTTGGCTGCAGTCTCAGGCTGAATGTATTTCTGTTGCTTGCAGCCTCAGATGAGAGGTGAGAATATTAAAGCTGTGGTCTTCACAAAGTGCCTATTAATGATTATTCCTTTATATTTATCCTATATCTTTATGGTTTCTGAAGGATTGTCCCTGATGGGGATCAGCAATATTCAGATGGCATGTTTTGAATACATTTTCCCTGACCTGTTATCCTCAACAAGCCAGATGACAAACAAACAAAATGAGTGGCTTAATTCATGCTTCTGCAGAGGGGAAACAACAGTGTGTTGTATTCTTTTTAATCAAGCTTGCTACTATGGGAGGAATTTGCAACCATAGATCTAGGAAAATAAAAATCAGCGAGGGGGAATTAGACATGCAAGTAACAGCAATGTTTTCTACATTGTACAGTATAGTCAGGCAGACAGTATAATTACATGCCTGCTATGGAGGCAGAAGTGGCAGGCAGATCTTTTGTCTCTTTGGTGGCCCCCTCTTTTTTGTTTCACATTTTTTCTTAAAATTGTTGTGATTTTAAGACTTTTGCCCCATTTCTTTCTTATATTATGAAAGAACTTTGTTGCTGCTTTTTAGCCTACAGGTAAACTTCTCTTCTAGTTAGAGTATTGACAGGAGATGGCTTGTATTCCCCTGTCTGTGTAAGGGGGATATCCTCTGGATTGCCTTCTTCATTTTTGCTGAAACTAGCTGCGCTGAAGGTCTCATAGGATGAGGTCAACTTTTTGTTAAGGAGGTTTCTGTTGCGATCACCCATGAGGGAGGCTTCTCCATTGGCCAGCTTTTCCTGACTGCCCCGTTCATCAACAGGCATGAAAGTGGAGAGTTTTGGCTGGCTCTTCTGCTTTCTCTCCGGAGAGGTGCGCACTGGCATCCAGCAGGAGTCTGAGTGGCCATATTCATCACATTCTCGGGTGCACTTCCCTGTTAGGGCTACATCTGGTAGAGGCCGTGAATCTGAAAAGAAAAGAGAGTTGTCTTTACAAATTAATATTACAGTGACTTCCATTGAAACTGAGAATCCTTACATTCACAAAAGGTATTTTTAAAGGTCTTGGTAGGAATGTTGCAGTAAGATCCTCAGTAATATTTTTTTTCACATTGCATGTGCCCAGAGGCAACAAGCAGATCTGTACAGTTATTCTCAACCTTAATAATAATAAAAAAAAAAGGCTATTAACCCTCTTCCAGTGCCTGTAAATCAATTCCAGAAGCATTTCACATTAGGTACCGAATTAATTTTGATGTCTGAAAGAGTCAAAGAACCACTTAATTATATACTGCCAATTTTCTAGAAATTACTAAAAATATCTTTCCTTGAATGTTTTTTATAGAGAATACTCTGAATTTATGTGGAAGGATCCTAAGACCCTGCAAATACTTACAGACATACTTAATGCCCTGCAAATGAGCAGATGTGTTATTTACAAAGGGCCTGAATTTTCATATAATGTAACCCTCTGCTTGTATTTCTGAGGATTGGGCACTTGAGTTGTTAGTCCACAGTATATTACATAAGTTGTACAATCAGTAATTGTAGAAGCATACAAAACCTCTGGTATGGGTTATAAAATGTATCAATAGTACAAACAAAGCTGTTCTATGTGTATGTGTGCATGGTAGGGCATGGGATAAATCTGAGCACTGCCTAAAGAGAAATATTTTATATGTGACTTCTTATGTTAGAAGGGTTCCTGTTCCTGTTCACTATGTCTAAGTTTTCTGTAAGAAAACAGAAAACTCTTTCTGTAAGAGCTTCCACTCAAAACCAGCCGAGTTCAAAGGCCTGCAGGATTGACTCCTACCTGTTTGCAATGCAGGAATATTTAATATTTGTATTTTGATACTTGCATACAACTGAGTTTAAAAGCTACCTCAGCTAATTTAAGAAATGGATAAGATTCTTAAACCTTGCTTTTATTCAGTTATAGTGTACTTTATGATCTAAAGGAATAACTGAAACTGCCTACAAAGTAACAACATGATATTCAAACAAAGTTGAAAAACAATATTAAAAAAAATGTCAATTGTGTTTGATATGACTTTCATATGATATGACTTTCATATGATATGACTTATTTGATGAAATATTTAGGTTTGTTTTATTAAAAAATCAATTATTTTAAAAGGGAGTAAGGAACTTCAACATGGAAACATAATCAGGTACTTCATATGGGCTGTGGCATCTTTCTACCTTCCCACTACAAGACCAAAGTTCTTGTGAACAGTATTTTTGCCTGTAATAACACGTGCCTTATAAAAACTCCTTCCAAGGCCTGCTCAGAATTCATTCTGTTACTTCTGTTTTGCCTATTTTTCTTTGATTTTGGCTGATAGAGTGCCTTCTCAAATGATTACAATTCCAACTATGATTTTTTTATAATTTGATAAAAAAGACCACTGCTGAAGATAAAAAAAACACAAACAAACAAACAAACAAAAAAACCCCACCAAAACCAAAACTCCTCAGTCAAAAATTCTGTCTTCCAGAATAAACCATTTTAACTTAAAATATTTACAACAGGTGCTTGCAGAGAAAGCATATTTAATTTCAACATCTGTGGATTTAACCCTGATAGAATTACAAAAGCTCTTGAATGTCAGATTTATCTTCATCCTGTCCTGATTTTTTTTCAGGCATTTAAACATTAATTTAATAAATAATTTGTTGCAGTATTGTAAAGAGTGTGCACACTATTGACTACTGACGGGTATCAACATTTAATAGAATCTACTTGATGCATTCTGAATACTGTATAAAATTTCATTCTTCAATGAAATTTCACTGACATTAATGAGGAAGCAGCCCTGGTGTTAGCTACCTGAGTAACCCTGTAACTATGATGTGGGAGGCCGGGAGGAGGGAACTGAGTGATTTTTTCTCTTTTTAAATTTTTTCCCCAATTTATTTTCAAGGCTTTTGCCCTTAGGCACACTTGGCTCAATTTTTCTTTTTTTTTTTTTTTTTTTTTTTTTTTTTTTTTTTTTTTTCCAGTGAAGAATGCAATACTGTGAAAACTTATCAGCCTATCAGTTTTCAGATCACTGTGTTCTGCAAACATACACAGAATATGGGGATGGTAACAGGAAAATCCTCTGTTTGTCAGCTAAATCAGCATTATTCTGACTCTCCCTAATGATAAGAAGCATAATTAACTGCTCAGCTGCCCTGATATTCTTTGATTTTTAAGCAGAATTTTTCATATTTTTACAACAGTGCTAATTCCCTTAAATCTCTATAAACTGTTGGAACCAGCACCTTATTTCCAAAAAACCAAGCCATTAAAAATTATGCTTGCTTCAAGTATTTTAATTATTACTCTGACATAATATTAGCAACCATTGATCAAGGCAGTATGTCTGACCTTTATTCAAAACATAAGAATATGTGTTTATTGAAAAGATTTTCTATTGTTGTTTGAGTTTGTGGTTTTTTCCAGATTGAAACAATTAGCATCTCATTATGTCTGATGGAATCTTTTTAGCTCAAAAAAATTTCAAGTCAGCAATACATGGGTTCATAAAAATTCTTCCCTTGCTGGTGGTCTTTTAATCATGCACTTGAAAATGTACAATTTTGCATTGTAGTGTTTCTCCTATTCACTTCTGGACAAATACTGGAACTCCTTATTGTGAACCATGAGGACTTAATGTATGATTCAGCCTTAGAATGCTCTTTTAAGAAGCACAAACCTCCAAGTCAGCGTGTTGCTGAGTTGGCCTGTTGGATTATGTGATTAACTTCAGACCCACAGAAGAATTCAGAGAGACACTGGAAGAACAACACTAGCCCAAATAATACCCAGGCCCACCATAGGGCAATCAGATCCTCAAAGGTCTGTCTGTCCAGGCCCAGAGGAACACAGGGGTGTGTAGTAGCAGATAGGAACTCAAAATAACAATTCAGGAGGAAAAATCATCTTTCTGTTTAATGCTGGGGATTGCTGTCTAGGCATGTACACCACATTATAAGATATGGGAAAAAGAAATTTGGGATAACAAAGGACTTTGATGATGTTTAGGGGAGAAACCATTGGGAAGACAAGTGGGGAGTTTAGGTGATAGTGGAGAAAGGGAGCTATAAGGGGATAGAAGGGCCGGCCTCATGTAAATAGTTTGCTGGGTAATAAGCTTGTCTGATTTTGTTCTGTGCAGTATGAACACTATCTATCCCGTCCTCCTATTAAATTCCTTTCCAACTCTTTCCTGGGAATGGGCTCTCTGTTATGCGTGCACGTACAGATATGGGTGTGTCCACCATCACTAGTGGCCCTTCACCCTGTCCAGCCAGAGAAGAGGACAGAACGAGGCCTCTGCTGCTGTTTGTGTTCATGGGAGGGCTTTGAGTGTCTGTGATCAGTGTGGACAACTCGGTAAATATTTGGTGTATGTGTGTGCTCTGTGTATGTGCCTGCTGGGAATATATCTTCATCTTTCCTACTGTTTGGACTTGGGGGTATGGAACAGCAGCAGCAGCAGCCTCATCTCCCTGAGGCTGTCAAACCCAGTGCCATGTATTTTTCCCTAAAACACCTTCAACTAAGATTTGACACTTACAGTTAATACAGCCTTCTATTCCATTGCTTTCTTGCATCTGTTCTTAGAGCTTGAATCAGTAAGGCATTTGAGTACAGATTTAATCTAACATGGTTTGAGACCTGTTACATTTTAATCTCTCTCTCTCTTCTGTTTAAAAGACTGACATACCTAAAGTAGTGGGTTAAGGGAGAATGGGGTGCCTTCCATACACTGCACTTGATAACGGTGATTTAACCTCTAATTTGGATAAACTGCCATTCCACTTTAGCTACACAGTAAGTAACTGTATTTTTGCTAATTCACTGAAACAGATCAACCCTCTTTTGCAGAGTAGGGACACTATGCTCAGCATTTTAAATTACCTAGCCCATAGAGTTTTGAACAATCTTTAAATTTGAAAATAAAAATAAATTGACTTATGTTCTCTAGTATCATTTGCGTTTGAAACATGTCTATCTCTAAGCTAAACGCTTTTTTTAAGTCCTTCTCAGTTTAAAAGTTAAATATTCCAGTAGTGACCCCACTGAGAGCTGACAAATCTAATGGAATATGACACAACAATTTGTCAGCAGAATTGGAAAATCATCAAAAAGCAGCACAACAGATTCCTACTGTAGTTACATATCTGGAAACTGAGTTTAATTTGTGCTTAAAATGCCCCTTATTAACAAAAAAAAAAAAAAAATCACTGCTAATTAGTGAGAAAGATATATGATATTTCTTCTTATACTGCAATCTGTAGATTTGGGATTAGGTTCTAAGTGTTTATATAGACTAGTCAAATTCAACCTTTTATCTGCACAAAAAAATCATCAGAAGATGTCATCAGAAAGTATCCTCTTAGTTATTTTCTAAGCATATCTTCTCATGATGTCTCTAGAATTAGACACAACCATTGTAAACCCACTCTCTAAAATGTAGATATTTAGAAAAATTTTTAGGTATACACGTAAATGGAGACTTCAAAAATTAATACTTTTAAAACAGATTTCACTTGCCAGACTTCAGCTTGGGAAAAAATTAGAAAACATTAATTTAAAGGGCCTTAAAATCTACTTTGTCATTGTATCTGATAGAAGCTTCCACCACAAATTTTTAAAAGTTATCTGATAAAAGTTAGGTATTTTTTAAAATTGTAGTAAATATTCATCCAACGAATCCTTAAACATTTACAGCTAATTTCTGAGACAGTGATATGCTATATGTTTACCATAAAACTTTGTACAAAAGAATGTAAATGATTGGAGATATTTATATGTATGCTAATGTTACTGCTGATTGTAGCTGACTGTTCCCTTGGGTCTAGTAGGGTTGCTTCTTATCAAAAAAGGAAGGCACCTACCACTGTAGTCTAGACAGGGGAAAGATGATGTTCTATCTCCAGTTTAATGCCAAAGAAACTAACTCAAATATTCCAACCAAGCAGTTTTCCACTATTTTCTCTCCTCCTATTCCTAATCAAAAGAGGTTCATATATTTCATCAAGGACATAAATAATATTATGAACTCAGTAGTCAATAAGTACACCTGGGGATTGGAACTAGATGATTTTAAGGTCCCTTCCAACCCTATCCATTCTATGGTTCTTCATGTTACAAGTTATGTGCTTTTATTTTACACACACATTGAAGAAATATAGTCAAGAATGCTCCACTCTACACAATTTTAACAACCATTTTTGTACAGTGTATTTTATAGACCCACATCTAGTCATGACATGGTTCTAGCATAGACACCAGAAAAAAATGTAAAGAGCGAGCTTTTCACTTTTTCATTTTTATAAACCACACACAATGCTGATGTAAAAACAGACTTAAGATGTACTTAAGCTGGAAAAAGTTTTGTTCCACTTGCCTGGCAATGGAAAACATTAAAAATCAAAAGTGACTATATCTAGACACAATAATTTGAACATTTGCAGAAAGCATTCCTAGCTGTAGACCTTTTTCTTGGAGCAGTACAAACCCACAGTAGCTATATATTACTACAGCTGTGCAACAGTACTTCTGTAAACCATGCAGCTTGGTCCACAGGATCTGAGGAGTCATTGGCAGATGAGTTCTAAATAGTATCTATGACAAATCAATGGCTGCATGCAGATTTTGCTTTCCACATTGACAGGCCCATAATATCTCTGCATGGTTCCATTTATTGAGAACCAATAAAAAGTGCATGTGGAGTAGTTGCAGCTACTGTGTGAAAAGAAAAAAGAATAGGAACAGTTATGTAGTAAAGAAAGAGACTGTGGTTTGGATGAGCCCCAGGTTTTCTGCATTCTGTACACAAATATGTTACATTCAAAAGACCATCCAAAATGCAAGTGATACACCATTATATGATTAAAGTGGAGTACGTTTATATGGCTTTTATATTAAAAGCCATGACTGTTTTATGAGCTGTGTGATCAGGGACACAATAGAGCTCTTAAAGCCTAACAAGTATTGACTACATGATCAGGGAACAATAATGCAGAAAACAGCTGAGAGAGTACATATTGTAGAAAATCACTGTTTAAGGGGGAAAAAGAAAGCTAGTCTAGACTGATATACAACTACAACGGTACTGTTGTTGAAATTCTTGCCTACTAATTGCAGTAATTCAGGAACTGCACCCCAGTTTGTGCTGTGGCATATTCTGACATGCCAGGACACTATAAAAATACTTAAACATGTTTGAAAGCATCAGCAATTTGTTTCTCTGTACCTTAGGCTAAATACAGTTAAAAAGCAATTGAACATATCTCAAGAAGCGTTTAGTGCCCCAAGGCTTGGACTGCTGTCACTCTGAATGTGGCATTATCATGTTCTGCAGAGATAGTGCATGCCATCTCTAAAACAGTCTTACTGAATAAAGTCAAACACAAATCCACTGCTTGAGATATGCCAACTACACTGAAGTAATGAATATATTAATTGCCTTTGGACTTGAATAATTTCATGTATCTCATGCCTAATTCTAAAATTCCTTTCAGTGCTTAAGAAAATACTTGAGAGTACAGAAAGGTTTTATGTATATTGGTGGAATGATTAATATTGTGAGACAAGGTATGGCAGAATGATATAAAATAAGGAATTCTGAAAATCTGATTTATTTTTAATGCAAAGGAAAAGAATATAGAAAAAAAGAATGAAGAATATAGAATGAAAGTGAGAATTTTCAATACTTTACTTGAAAAATACTGGAAAATGGTTCCTCTTAAATAATCCCTAAAGACAGCAAGACTTACTACCGTGATGAGTCAAAAGTCCTAATACTTAGCAGTTTCGAGAGAGACCAGAGTGACATGTTAAACGAAACACGTGCTGCTAAATGGTCCTTTACAATTAAAATTAATAAGAATAAAACAGACAAAGAAAGCAGTGTCATAGGAAAATAGAAATAGTTAAATGATTCTTTATATTTGAAAAAAATGTTAGATGAATGAAAGTGAATTAGTGAGAAAAGAAAGCAGATATGGTAGAAAAGAGTGCTGTTAATGTACCTAAAATGCAAGGGAAAAGAAAAAAACAAAAAACCAAGAGTGGAAACAATCTGTTTTGCATGTACATAGTGAAAGAGACTAGAAGTAATGTCTTGATTGCAACAATGACAGATCAGGTTAGAAATTAGAAAAATCTTTGAGCATGAATAAAGTAGTAATGGAAGGTTACAGAATCTGGGATGAGTTTTACAAATGTCTAGAAAATTTTTTTCCCAGGATAACATAAACGTAGCTAGTCATACCTTGGGAGAGAAAGGATGCACTAAATGACCTCTAAAGTTTCCCTTCATCTCTACAGTTCTGTTGATGTGATTGCCAACTCTCACGTACTTTGGCCTCAAACCAATTCCTAACTGCTTCTAGGTTGAGACTCTTGACTTATACAGTAATAAATCAACCTTAGACAGTGGGACTCAGTTCAACCAAAAATCCATTTTAGAATCCTCCTTAAAATTTTATGTAATAAAACTACAAGCAAAACCCAGAAATAGTTGGACCCCTTAATTCAGCTGTTAATCAAAGGAATACAGAAACATAAAGCCCATAATGATAAAAACACCCCACCCACCCTCAAGTTCCAATATGATAATTTAGGATTTATAAAATCTTGTTTCCTGAGAAAAAGCACATCCATCCTATCTTACAATTAGTTTCTTCACAAAGTTAAACAATGAATATTGCTTCTACCTCTAGTGGTGCAAAACATATAACACCTCTGAAGTCCATTAAACCTAAAACTGGTGTAAGAATCAAAATTTCACAAGTGTTTACATCTTATATGATATTTTTGTTTTGCTTCCCTTGAAGATTACCTGTCTGTGTTTTAGGGAGGGGCAGTCAAATAAGATAATGGAAGTATAAAGTTTTGATTGGTTTTTTAATGCTTATTAAACATACTGCACCAGTCTGAATAGGTGCTTGAAATGACTCAGACATGTAAACAAAGAACTATCACCCAAGTAATTAAGAAATATTACCCAAGCAATAATATTTCTGACTGAGTTTCCACATATTCATAGTTCTTTCTATCATAGTTACCTCCAGCAAGTTAAAGTATAATATTCTTTAACTGTTTCCTGAATTATGGAACAACCTGATAAAAAAAATTCTTGCCTGAATTAGTGATTATACCAGTTCAATAATATTTCACCTATGTTCTTCAAGGAATCACCAGCATTTCACAACTAACTTAAAGACAGTTTATATTAAACCCAGACTTTTTTACACTAGAAAAAAACATGTATTCTTATGGGCCAAAATCATACTGATCTGATGGTTGTCAGTGGAGGACAATAATATAAATTGTGACAACATTATTGTTAAGTGAAATCAAATTCAAAAGGCTTAATTCTAGACAAATACTAGTTTGATTACAATATAAAATAGGAAAGGCCAGTAGAAACACAGTTTTCTCTTGTTTAAATTGTATTTATCCTGTAGTTCAGACTGTATTGTTTCATTTTCTTTCACAAAACCAGTTGCATATATATAATGAGAACTAAGTATCGGTTTATGGGATACCAGTGGTGAGTACCATACTAAATACAGCACACTGAACCCAAATTCCCCAGATTTTAATTTTCTAGATTTAAATGTATTTGCTGCAAGACTTCTTGTAATCCTGTTAAATCCTTTGATAGCCTGATTTACTGCTATCACTGAAATGGCAACATATCCTTCAGAAAAGCAGGACTTACTGTGGCTTCCTGAAGTAGCATAGACATTAAGATGTAGGAAACGTTTAAGCCGTCTAATTGTTCTGCCAATCTAATGCTAAGGTATTAATCTGTCACTGTGTCAAATTGCATGCCTTTATTTTTTTCAGTAAAATGTGTCAGTGCTTAACAAACTCTGAGCTGAAACAATTTATGGAGCAATTAGAATGTCAGCTCTCCTACAGATGACTTAAGAAAATCTGAATCAAGGCTCAAAAGTCACCATAACTTCCTTGATACTCCTGCCAAAGTGATGGGACTGCAGGAGCTCTAAGGGAATCAGGTAGCTAGCAGCCATCATTAGCTCACCTCAGCTGTTCCTCCCTTTTATTTTATTTCCTGTTGATAAGGATTTAATAATGTATTTTCACATCAGGAATGGACACCAGGTAGGAAAACAAGTGCTCTTGTCACAGAAGATAAAAACACCATGACTTCTCCTCATCTCCTTTCAATTTATGCCTGTCTCGTTCAACAGATTACTTGTTTTTGGAGATACTCCAAATAATGTTTTCTAAGGGATGCTAATGAATGCAGCATTGTTTCCACTTAGAAATTAAAAAGCATGGGCCCAAAAGATGTCTGGTGTCATTTGGTCTCATGGATATCTCACAAGTATCTTCAAGGATATACAGAACTGATAATGAAAGTTGAATACATAGAAATAGTCAGTGACATGGAGTTTCAACCTCTTTTTTAAGATTGAGATTTGTAGAAGCAATATAAAAATGCATTAAATATGGCTAAGGTTTAGCTTCAAATGGTGACTGATTAAAAAGATAAACCCCCTTTAAGCACATGGCCAGTTAATTGTCACAAGTAATGGTAGGAATAAAATCAATAAACAGAAAAACTGAACAACTTACGGTTGTTAACAATAATTCAAGCTGGAGTTTGAGGCTTCTGTTTGAAGGCTTCTATATTTAAGAATTGGTTTTAAGGGAAAATACTGATTTTTTTCATTCACATCTTTTGTGAATTACTTCTTCTTACAGAATTATCCTGACACATGAAATAGGAACTTGAACTGATTATGTTGCAGTACCACTGCATTTGTGAAAATGAAATGCTTCATACTGTTCCACTTTGTGCAGCAAAACATTGCTGGATTCTGGATCATATTTTATACCTGCATACACAGAATAAAATATTGTATAGTAACCTATATTAAATAGTAGTACTGCTTTCATAAAAAGGGAATTACTCAGGTTTCCAGAGCTTTTCTGTGTGACTCATGTAAAGTATATTTTGTTACAAGTCATAGGTTTTGTTACAAGTCTCAAAGGTTAAAATTGTAAATGTAAAATGAGCTGAATATCTGTTAATTTATATTATGTTATTTTCAAATGGGGGAAAGAACAAAGTTATCTATGCTCTACATGCAAATGATTACCTAAATAATATAGAGCTCAGCATGAAGCAGAACAACTTGTGACTTGTCTTTTTAGCAGTTGTCAAGAGAAACTCAGATTGTAAGAGGAAATATAGCAGTCATGTGAAGGATCCATTTAACTTTTTGTGTCATGTGAAGGGAATCCTATCCCAAACAATGGAAAAAAATATACACTTATCATGTCATACATATTTCTCTCACAAATGCACATATAAATTTGTAATTTTACTTAATTATATTAGAAGATCTGGATTAGAACCAAATTTAAATCAATGCAGTGAATTGAAAAGAACAAAGAATGCATTTTCATGTCTTTAACAGAAATTCTACATAACAAAAGACTGAATGAATGTTAAAAACAGAAATAAAAAAAAAATATTGTATTAATTCACATTTTTCCTATCCATGTACGTATACTTCAGAAGAAATAGGTTAAATTTTATAGAACGTATTGCTCATCGTCATTAACTGTGAAGAATAACAGAAATATAAGAGCATAAAACTCAGCCATAAATGATAATACCTCCACTTTCCACTAGGAAAGAAAATTATTTACTGATTAACTAGTTACAGAGTTTTGTCTTTTATTCCATGTCAGTGGCATGAGCCACTTTATTAATTCCTCTTTAGAGGAATTATTTTGGGACCTTGAGCTTTTCCTAAGAAGAAGTAAAATGTACCCTGGAATTATAGAATAGTAGTATAATAGAATATTCTGACTTGGAAGGAATCCATGGGGATCATTGAAGTCCAACTCCTTGCCCTGCACAGGACAGCCTCAAGAGCCACACGATGTGCTGAGAACATTGTATGAACATTTCTTGAACTCTGTCAGGTTTAGAACCATGACCACTTCCCTGGGGAGCCTATCCTGGTGCTCAAACACCCTTTGGGTGAAGAACTTTTTCTAATATCCAACCTAAACCTCCTGTGACACAACTTCAGGTCACTCCCTCTGGTCCTGCCACTGATCATCACAGAAAAGGGATCAGTGCCTGCACCTTCACTTCCCCTCATGAGGAAGTTGTAGACTGCTTTGAGGTTTCCTCTCAGCCTCCTCCCAGGCTGAACAAACCAAGTGACCTCGTGGCTCATTGTATGGTGTTTTCACTATCTAGACCTCTAGACCCTTCACCATCTTCATAGCCCTCTTTTGGATGGTGTCTAGTAGCTTTGTATGTTTCTTATGCTGTGGCACCCAAAACTGCACACAATATTCAAGGTGAGGCTGTCCCAGCACAGAGCAGAGCAGGACAATCCCCTCCCTTGCCCAGCTGGCCATGCTGTGCCTGATGCCCTCCAGGGCAGGGTTGGCCCTCCTGGCTGTCAGGACATATATTCAACTTTTCATTGACCAGAACCTCCAGGTCCCTTTCCATGGCACTGTTTTCTAGCATCTCATCCCCCAGTCTGTCAGTACAGGGTTGCCCCACCCCAAGTGCAGAATCTGGCACTTTCCCTTTCTGAAATTCTTGTGGTTGGTGATTGCTCAGCCCTCTGATTTGTTGAGGTCTCTCTGCAGGGCCCCTCTGCCTATGAGGGAGTCAACAGCTCCTCCCAACTTTGCACGATCTGCAAACTTGCTCAGTCCCTTCCAGTCCTGTGTCCAAGTCCTTTATGATGATATTGAGGAGCTCAGAGCTGAGAATGGAGCCCTGTGGAACCCCACTAGTGACAGGTCACCACTCTGATGTCACCCCATTGACTGTAACCNTAGCATCTCATCCCCCAGTCTGTCAGTACAGGGTTGCCCCACCCCAAGTGCAGAATCTGGCACTTTCCCTTTCTGAAATTCTTGTGGTTGGTGATTGCTCAGCCCTCTGATTTGTTGAGGTCTCTCTGCAGGGCCCCTCTGCCTATGAGGGAGTCAACAGCTCCTCCCAACTTTGCACGATCTGCAAACTTGCTCAGTCCCTTCCAGTCCTGTGTCCAAGTCCTTTATGATGATATTGAGGAGCTCAGAGCTGAGAATGGAGCCCTGTGGAACCCCACTAGTGACAGGTCACCACTCTGATGTCACCCCATTGACTGTAACCCTTTGAGCCTGACCTGTGAGCCAGCTGCTCACCCATCCCATGATGTGTTTATCCAGCTGTCTACTTGAACTTTTGTCCAGGAGGGCACTGTGAGAGACAGTATGAAAAGCTTTACTGAAATCCAAAAAGATCACATCAACTGGCTTCCCTTGATCAACTAGGTGGGAAATATTTTTGTAAAAGGAAATTAAGTTTTACAAGCAGGACTTTGCCCTCACAAAGCTGTGCTGGCTGTGACTGATGACTGCATTATCCTATAGGTGTTTTTAATACCTCACACAATTAGTTCCCCATAACTGATACTTATAAGTACTGATGCTATCTTATTGAGATTTTGCAGGGAAGAGGGAGTTTTGGGAGTTAGGTTTTGCTGTTTATGTCGCTTTTATAGTAAGTACGTGGAAAAGTCTTTACACCTCAAAAAATGAAGAGACAAATATAGAAAGATAATGAATCTTTCAGTGTGATTTATGTCCTGCTCAAAGGGATTTTTTCCATTAATTTTTTTTATTGATTTTTCAGCTGTGTCTGCAGATTACAGTGAATTAATTGAAAACATCAGCTCAGAATTTTTCCATATTTATGACAGATTCATCTGGGTTACAGTCCATTAGTAATTAAGTATTAAGCACAGCACTAATTCCTCTTGAGCACATATAGCAGAAAGACTGTAATCCTACTACACATGAATCATAGGGATGTTATATGAAAAGAGGTTAGAGTATCAATACTTATGTTGGTATGGAATGAAACGGTATAATGATAATATTTTCCTAACAATATAAAGTATAGAAGCAGTTTGAATGAAACAAACCAGAGGCAAAACAATCAAGTTTTACTTGCAAAGTCTAAGCTTGTTGGAAACAGGGGTGTCATTCCTTCTTGTGAGAGGTAGAATCTAACAGAGACTGCAGTGTCTGTCATTGCTATTTGACCATAATTATTCCACAGTGTTTCATTCATTCAACAGTTATAGGTGGTAAAGAAGTGTAGCTTTTAATTTACAAATAGAACTGCAGACTGATGAATGTTAAAGGCAAGACTGGACTAGAACAGGGGTATCTAAGCATATTAGTCAGGAGCTATCTCTCATCCCTGTGATGAAGATACTGGGGTTTAGTTGACTAGGTAATAGTGTCTTCAAATTTCCTGAGTCATTTAGTTGAGCTGAGCATACTCTGCAACAGATTTCCTGAGATATTCCTCCAAATTTTGTGGAGTATTTCCCAGCCCCAAAGTAAAAATGGAATAATTTTTGTCAGAAGTAACTGCAGTGGAAGTACTTTTTTAGTAAATAAATTTTATTTTTGTCTTAAGGATGTTTAATATTGCAATTAATCTCCTCTTATGTTGTGCAGCACAATACTAAAATTAGTCAGTATATTTTTGTTTAATGTGGTTGCCAAAATATTTACCATACCCATGAAATTGTAAATCTCAGGAAATATTCCACTGTTACTCTGCTTGTGACATCTCCAGATTTCTTAAGATGTGCAGTATATATACCTTGGGCTACTGCTTCAGAGCTAACATCTAATTTTTCCAGAATAAATTAGACATTTTCCAGCTTGTTCCATTCATTTAAATATCAAGACACTTTTTAAATTATTAGTTTATGCTTTCACTCAGACTTCAGTAAGAATGACAATATTAGGCTTGCTTCACTGGCAATGCATGACTAAATTCTTGACAATAGGTAGGAAAAAAAAACCCTAATTATGTCTGTTAGGATAGCATAAAACTTTGCCAAGCAAAACATATTAACAGTGAGGTTAAATTATCTTCTTTTTAAGAGTACATATACAACTGAAAATAAATTAAAATATTAGTGTTTTAAATTTATTGATTGGAGGTGAGGAAAAAATAATCCTCATGATTATTCCCAGTTTAAATCCACAGCCTACTAATCTACTCAATATTAATTTGAGTTGTCATAATCAGTTAGCAGCTTCTGGACTATTTTGAAAAGCCAAAGAAGACTAAACAGCAGTGGTTAAAGGGTCAAATATAGGAGATGGACAGAACATAAAGAGATGGAGGGTGAAAAAAATATGAAATTTTATAACTTTAAGGACAGCTATTGTTAAAGACAATAAATTAATGGGGTATTTTGGCAATTATTATTTCAGACAAATCATTAATAAACTTTTAATTCACATTTATTAAATGGTTATTTCTCACCATTATCCCCATGATGTATCATAGCTAGGCCATAAGGTGCATACTTTGTACAGGCATTTTCCTTTCAGGCCATTCTGAATATGGTTTCCTGACAGAAAAATGTTTAGTAGAAAATTGTTCTCTCTGCAGTGTTTTAGTCTCTGGCCCCTTTCTGAGATCATAATAGAGGTGTCAGTTGGGATTGTGGTTCTTGTGAATGTAAAGCATTGTGCATTGAAGTATAGCTAATTTATTCATGTAATAAATTCCATATTGGCTGGTACAATTGTTTTCTACTTGTGTCTACTATGAAGCCGCAAATTCAGGCAAAGAAATGTGTACCGAAATATCAATCACCTGAGCCACATTTATTGTCAGATGAGGGAATTACTCCAGAATTATTCAAAAAGTATGACATGCTCCTACCAGAGCTGAATGAAGTCCTACCAGTAACTGCATATCACACTTGGGTATTTCATGGACCTTGTACAGGAATGAGCAGCAGAGAGGGCTGATGAGCATGTTTCATGCCCTTTTGTAAACAAAGCATTTCTGATAGTGATCCATTAAATTAGATCTAAACTAAGCACAGCAGATAAACTCACCGTCCACAGTGGTGGACACCAGTGATTAGTTTATTAAAATTACACTTCAAGATAGTTAACTTAAATGGATTGGTAAAGCATTTGCTATATATATATATATATGTTCTATTTTAAATCAGAAATGAGTGGCTAGCCAGCTAAATTTGAAAATCATCTGTTCACTTTCAGGTGATACAGATAGAAATCAAATGGAAAATCTAATGTGCTCTTAAAATACTTTGACCAAAAAAAAAGGTTTCAGCATTAAAAATGACATTGGTTTTATTCTGCTCATTCTGTGGAGGTATTTTGAGACTCCTATTCTTTATTGGACCATTTATGTATACTCTCAAATCTCTTTCCCGCCAGGTGTGTAAAAATTTGCTATATATGTAACAGTGTGATAAACAACTGAACAAATTTTCAGTATATGCTTTACCCTACCAGACATGTGAACTGCAATTACATATATTTTGAGTGTTGTTATAATTATTTTGTTCTGATGCGAACATATTTTGTGGAGTTTTGTCTCTTTCTATTTACTGTTGCTTTTAGTCACTGAAAGTAGAGGAGGTACAGAAAGAGGTCAAAATTGACAGCAAAACTGAATCAGGGCTTTTCATGCCAATGAAATAATGAAAACTAGCACTGTTCTTAGAGCAACAATAATGAATATAAAAAGACAAAGCTCTGAACAGCTAGTGGGAGAAAGAGAATAAGGCATCCATTTCAAGAAAAAATCTTTTCCTGCCATCACACATAGCCTTGTGATCTGGATAAATTAGGATGCCCTTTAAACAATTTTCATGCTTCAAAAAATGTCTGTGAAAGACAGGTCTTCCTCATTTTCCTTTAAGGAATCTGACTTAATAGGTTGAATTTTTACGTGTATTTTCTACACTTATATTTTTCGTGTCAATCATTCCCAGACAAAACCTGTTATCTCATCTTTGACAAACTTCAATACTTAATATGAATGCCTTTTGCCCTCCCTGGATTTGTTAACTCGAGTACACATATCCCTATATCTCTACAGATAACATTAGCAGAGTGCAAGTACCATCTAAATAATTGTCACTAGATACAAAACATTTGTCCAACTCTTTTTTTCTGTTTAAAATTAAGTCCATAAATAAATGTGCAAATCTGCACGAAAGTAATTTAATGGAATAGCCTTATCTATCTGATTTTCTTCCATATAAAATGCTGGACATTATATTTAAGGAAAGATCAAAAAAGCAAGTTTTGGTTTTTTTTCTTTTTTGACTAACAGCATCTTCCAAGCCCACAAGATGAAAAGTCACTGAATAGGTGCCATATCATTTAATGTCAAGAGATTAGAACATTTTTTGTCTGTCACTAAGTGATTCAATGGACCTAAGGTATTTTATACCACATCTGTTTGGAACTCAGAAGAGAAATATCTTGCCTCTCATTGAAACTATTTGAATATAATTGCATCTCTTTCTGGAATAACAAAATAGCAATTTGTTATGATATTTATTAATGTCATCATGCTATAAGAGAACATTTCTTCTGGTTAATTTACAATAATTTTGTTCATAGGGAGATCTTAATCTGAATTAAGATTTACAGACATGTCTTTGATTTCAAATTTTAAGAGGTAGAACTGATGGAAAATGAAGAAAGATAAAACTTGGAATAAATTTTCCTTGCTAAACAAAATATCATTTAATTTCTCTTTTGTTAGATTCATTTATTATGCTTCAGTCCTTGAAAATTTGTCTAGCTGCAGGCATGTCTTGTTCTGCAAAACAACACTTTTACAGATTTCTACAATAATCAGTATTTTGAAAACTCTCTTAGGAAATTTAAAATAGTTTTAAATATCTCAGCTACACAAACTTGCCAAAGGAATTATAAACATCTATGAGAATTTCTCTCTGATTCAGTTTTACCTAATTTGTCTTTCAGGGAAAAATAATACACATCTAAGGTGTAGTTTTCACAAGCTGCATTACATCACTGGTACATAGGATTTAGAAGTTTGGTCAATCTAGCTTCATTTAAATTTCTAAAAAACATAAATATTTTGTTTATTCAGAGACTAACTTCATACTGCTCTGATGTTCTTTGAATCAATTATTTCTGTCATCAATGAGAAGTGCAAATTGAAAACAAACAACTAAAGCTGGTGGCATGCCAAACATCTGAAATTAACGTAAAATATGATTCAGATCTGTTCCAAGGATAGCAACTGAAAATTTCAGTGGAACAGAAAGACAAGATAAGGTCTCTTGAGATTATATGTTTTGCATCTTAACTGTTATAAAGCAGATGAAGATTTATGCAACTTTAAACCCTTTTCTAAGACACTGTAATCAGCAGCATATCCAAAACATAGATAACTTTTCTCCAAAAAGTTGACAGGTACATTAAAGATGGTACCAAAATTTTTGATGTATTTCCCTGCATCTCGTCTATTAAGTTTACATGGACAGAGATAATAAAACACCATGACAGAAAATACAATTTAAAGATGTGTTTGTAGCCTGTCATATAATTACTGTATAATGTATTTTTCAGCTCAAAAGTGTAAAGCTGCTGAGCAAAGCTCCTCAGCAGCAGCATGTGTGTTTTTCTGACTGAAGAGTTTTAGGTTAAGTGGAACTCCTTTGAGGAAAATGAAAGATTGCTCTATTCTCAAGAGTAAATAAACTTGTTTAACTGAGAGAATTTTCTATGGCTCAGAGGGGAATCTGTGCCCCTGCCTCTAAATTTATAGGTGACAGAATGAGACTTCAAGGAGACTGTAGAGCTTATTCCACATAGGAATCTACTGCAAATTGCTTGACTACATAATGTGGGAGGAAAGGATATTAAAGAGGCAAAATACATATTTCAGATTTTCATATTCTCTCTAGCTCATAAGATCTTTTTTCACTATTAATAACAATAAAAAATTGTTAGCTTATTACATAGTGTTCTAATAAAATAAGGCTATAGGGAATATTATTATTTTGACATCTCTTGGTGTGTTATTTACCCAGCAAGACTCAACCAAGAGGGTTATCAAACAAAAGTACAAACAAAGGAATCTTATGAAATCAACAAGTACAAAATTGTAAAGAGATAGCACAAAAATTGAAACTGAAGCTACTTATGGAGCCTCACGAGCTTTGCTTTACCTAGGGGTTACATAGGTAAAAGTTCAGTAACCCAGAATCACATGTGATGAAAAAAAAATAAATTCTGATCTTACTAACAAAGCTTTTGCTTTAAAAGTGTAGTGATTAATTTGTCAATGATAATATAGGATTCAAAAGGATTAGTGTAGTAGAAACTTGATCTAACCCTTAGTCACAAAGCAATGTTGCACATAGCATATAATTTTTTAGGAGAAATGAGTTTGTAAGACAGATGTCTGCTATGATATACCATTACCATTTTACAAATAATATGTTTCATCCTATGAAACACCAGTGGTGAGTTATATATGCCTACATGTGGGTGGAGCAAAAGAGACAGGCTCTAGAAGAGCAATGTATAATATGAGATTGCAGATGGACAAGAATGAAACTAAATTTTACAGGCTGGAAAAACTTTTAACTACTTTTTAACTACTTAATTTTCACCAATTTTCTCTGCCTGTTATGAAACTGAAATACAAGCTGTGTACTACAGTTTCTACTACATGCTATTCTACCTTGAACTTTTTTCTGGCCTTCTAGGATATTTTCAGGTATTATTTGGGTTGGGGGATATTATTTGTAGGGATTTTTTTAAAAGACAGCAAAAGAAGGCTAAGAAGAACATGGAAGAGACATTCCTGTTTATAAAGTATGCATACCTTAAAAAAAAAAAAAGCGAAGGAAAGAAAAAAAAGAACAAATCATTAGATTTGAAACGAACTCAACCCAAACAGAAGATAAGCAATTATAATGAAATTTTTGTAGTGTTTTGAATAGGCATTCCACTCAGTAAACCTGTCTCAGTCTGAATACTGTAATTACCTGCTTCATGGTTAATATTCAGTTGTTCATCAAATGAAATTAAAAGCAAGCTAACTCTAGGTAGTTCTGCAGATCTGGCTTAAAAAGAGAAGTATTGTCAATAGCTAGACTTCATCTCATCTCAAAAAAATCTATCAGGTAACCAACCCATCAAAGGACTTGCACTGTAGTTCTGTCCTACTCAGTTTCTAATTATGAGGTTCTTCTCTGCAGGAAGCAATTCTGAAAGAACTGAAACAATTTATTTTAAAAGCTACAAACATCAGAAGAATTCTGTGTCATACATCCTGAAATGCAGAATATCTTAGCATCTCACAGCTTGCAACAGGCACATACACAACCCTTTTCTAAGTAAAGAGTCTCTGGAAATCAGCTTTTCAAAATAAGTTCTGAAATTAATTTCTCGTTATTATTAACTTCACAGTCTTATGTTAAAAATGAAAATAAGCTTTTATTGACCAAATGAAATTTGTTTAAAAGTATCATTCTCTAATATCTGCCTGAGACACGTATTTTGAATTTCCCATATTTTAAATAGTGAGAAATAAATAATGTTGAAAGTAGAAGTAAAAAGAACAACACTTTTTTTTTGCCATATGCAGAAAATAACTTGTGTGGAAATGCTAAGGTGGGAAGAAAACAATGTCAAGCAAACCAGACATTTTCCAACTTCTTTTTCTATAAAAAGTTATAGTATCTCACTTTGGAAACTATTTTACTTGTTCTGAAAGTACATGTCTTCTGAGCTCTGCTACACACAGTGAAGTTAAAGGGAACCTTTTATTTCCATAAAGCTGCATCAGCATATTTCAGGGCACAAAAACATTTCTGACAGTTTACATTATTACATTTCTGTATTATACCCTCTGCCACGACCTTCAGTACAGATCATCTGCAAGATTTTGATGTTATTGTCCCAGATTGAGAGCAAATTGAAATGGTGCATAGAAAATACTCTGATTTACAATGGTCAGCAAACGTAACTTAGGAGAAAGCTGCACCGACAAAATATGGTGTCTTATCTTAATCTAGGTACAGAACTCATATTCCTGAATAGAGACCTCAATTGAATTTTTAACTTTATTTCTTAGTTATGTAGCTGATATTTCAAGTCATTATGCCTGTGTCCAAAATTGAGAGTTCATAAACAACTTGACTTCCTCCCAGGTAATATCATGCGAGCATTCTCTTCTCTTACTGGATATGGGAGAGATCAGGAACATGCTCTACATCTCTTGTTGAAGGATAAGCACTCAGCTAGAGGAGGAGGTAGGGACCTGTGGTCAGATTTCAGAAAGCATATTTCCGTCCCTGGTTGAATGTTTAAAAGGCCACAGAGGGAAAGTCACTTTGCTTCTCTCTCTTGCAATAGCTTCTATTAGAGACCATGCAGCACATAGCTACAGAATGATGATGGCTCCCACCAAGAAACATTCTAGACGTGAATCCCCTTAAACAAAATATAGTCCCTGCAACTTCCAAAAGCCTGATTAACTGAAAATGTCTGTGCCTTCTACTACGATTTTAACCTATGTGCTGGGTTCATGTGCTAAGGGAGCATTTAGAACTTAAATGCTCTTTTTGGCCTGATAGCTGGATGTTCCCAGAGCACAGATTTCCAGATGAAATGGTTTTGTAACTGTGAGTCTCAGCTTAGATTCACAGGTAGTTTTGTGATTCAAAGCACAGAGTAAGGCAGATACAAGAGATTAGCTTCGTGAAACTGCTTCTTAGGCACATCTGCCTGTACCCCACTGCCAGAGCCAAAAATAGATGACCTTGAACTTTCCTATTAAGCCTTAACAAACCAGTCAAAAAGGTTTTTTCTGGCACCAAAACTTTCAAAAACTGTGCTAGGGTTTTTAATTTGAAAATGGCAAGGTCTAGAGCTGCTCTCTGACACAAATCATAATGCTGTTAATTAAACTCTAAAGCAAATACTAAATTTTGAGCTGCAATAATTACCAACATTTTCTCTAGGGCTCAATATCAAGTACTTATTTCAATTAATTAACTGGTATGACACCTTCAATAACATTTCAAAAAAAAAGAGATGGTTTAAATTCCGCTGAATTTATTAATAAAATCTTTGCCCCTCAAAAGACTGCAACTTAGCTTATTATCACCTTGTTCTCAAGAGATTAATAGCATGAAGTCCATAGCTACCATCTCTCCTTGCAAAATATTCAATATTCTGCAATAAAGTCACTTAAATTAAATATGAGATGACAACTGATTAGAGATCTGTCAGTTTGAGCAGGAAGACTTGACACTTTGTTTCTAGCTGAATTTCAAGTCTGTTATTTCGATAATTGCACAAATGAAACTCTTGCATATTTTTCCACAATATGAAAGCTATGAGAAAATAAGGGCTGTCATTCATTTGTTAACATGATTTAAAAGTAACACAATGAATGCAAAACATTTGATTGGCCAACGTTTTCTTTTGTGAACCAATACCCTGCTGCTTGCTAGACGTTTTGAAAGGCTCTGAGGGATCTGCATCCATCATGATGGCTCATGAAAAGCAATTGTTCCCCTGTTCCAGTCATCATCTACTTTCTTCAGCTCATCACTAGATTCCCAACAATAGTCAACATCTCACCAGCGTGATTGAACATGAGTTGCAGCAGCACTAGAAGGCGTCTGACTAAACTGATATTCATTTAATATTTCCCATCAATCTGCTAGACAAATTACATCAGGAGTTTCATTACTTCAGCCCTTCAAATTTTGTCAGAGAATTTAGTGCTGTAAGCCAGGATGTACTTTTAAACCTACATAAACATCACTAATTCAATTACTTGCAGGCACTGTAATGTCAGTATTTATTTGAAACAAATAAACCCAATAAAGCAAATATTTGCAAAAATACTTTGACTCAGTTTCTCTGTCCAGAAGGTACCACTATGATCTTTCAGATAGTTCCTTGAATGAATGAATTGAAGCTTTTCCCTCTCCTAGAAGCAAGATAAAAAATATGTCTTCTAGAAAATAATACAGTTTAGACGCTGTTGAGTTGAGTTGAGTTTATTAAATCCATCTGGTGAACTGTTACAATTATCTTTTCTCTTCCTCTCTGGAGGACCTTGCTTTGCCTATGTGTACCAGAAACATACAAAACTAGAAAAACCTGTCTTATCATAGAAATCCTAGTAGTAGTAGTATTGTAGTACATTTTCCCTTTCCTTTTTACATCCGTACTTAATGAAGAAGCTGCGCTCTTCTAAAAAATTATCATTGTTGAAAAAAAATCAGTTGTAATGTATTTCTCTAGGTTAATAGAAAGATCTAACCTGGAAAGTAATTTTGAGACCTTGGTGCAGTTTTCCAGGCTTTAAAAGTATTTGTGAACAGACAAAGATGACATTGTTGGCGGCTGTTTTATTTCCAAGAGAACTCAAGGTCTTTAGAATACTTTTTTTCCCCCTTAAAACCAAAACAATCTTTATATTTGGGAAAAATCAACATCTCAATGGTCCACTTGATCATACAAACCTTCTTGAAATATTTTTTTTTGACTTCTATTTGCACAAATGTTTTTTTTCTATTTTTCTTACTCCTTTGTTGTGTGTGAGCTACACCATTTTGCTACAACAGCTTGCATGATAGACAATAGACTTTAACAACTCTTAAATCTCTACCACTGCTCTCTACTACCAAGTGAAAAAAAAAGAAAAAAAAAAGCAAATAATAAAAGGAAAGGTAGCGATGGTTTCATCACTGGTTAGTCTCAAAGCCTTCTTACACTGTTACTGTTACTATACTTATAGTATAATGGATTTACTATAGAGATTAATTTATGAAAGGCATGGTATCTAGACACTATAATTACCTAAAAATTGATGCATACCTACCTCATTGAAAACCCATAAATCTAACTTTTTTTTTTTCTTTTAAATTTAGATTTCCTTTAGAACATCCTGTTTAGATAAAACACTATTTTCACCTGTGGACATTAACATATGTTTGCTTACTTTCAACTTCACTGAGTAAAACATAATCTGCTGCTTAGAGCAAATAAATACAAAATGCAATTTTCCAGCAAATAACAAAATTGGACAGCAAGGCAAAAGTTTTCAATTGATAACTGGCAATTAAGAACTATTTTTCTCATTTAAATAAATAAATGTTCTCCAGATAGTATGCTAAGCATTGTAGTCTCACATTCATTTTTATCAGTTTCTAGACAAAACAACCCCTCTGCCATGAACACATTTCAGCTGTATTACATTATTATAGCACATTAAATAATCTGCATTTTAGTCATAATGTTTAGCATTAGGTTGTATAAACATAAAAAAACACGTTTTCAAACAATATGGCTATCAGATTCTCTAAAACCATTTAGGGTAGCATCATCTGACAGATATGAAATCTCAGAACAGGATTTTCTATTCCTGTACGAAACAAAATCACAAGCAAACATGCTTCACAACCACATTTTAAATGGTTCTCTTTTGTCCCTCTACCAACAAAACCACACACTTCCTATAACCTATTTCTGCATTTGTTTCTAACTTTTCTCTTCGCTGGCGTATTTTTCGCTTGAGTTGGCACCAGTCAATCAGTGCTTTTGTTCTTCAGCTGCTCAAGCGGCAGCGACCAGGGCAGCCACAACAGCCACAGTTCTGGCAGCTCCTAATGTGTGTCCCTGCCTTTTATTCAGATGCTATTTACACAGTGTTTACATGTAGACCACGTAGATTTTATAAAGCTGAAAGCTCAGATTTTAAATGGAAAGCTTATTAGATGCAGGAGTCTCTCAAATTAAATCATAGTAAGTAGCTACTTAAAATGCTTTGGAAGATAGAATCCAGAGTAATTCATTTTTATACACAAATAATGCTAATCTAAAGAAAAAGAGAAAAATGGAATAGGAAATTTAATCAGTGAGATGAACTGGACACAGGAGTTTCATAGCTACACCATTTGTCTACTGTAGAAAAAACCCAAATCATTCTTGTCTTAATTTAATCACGTATAGGTACTTGTGAGCATACAGAACAAATAAAAGCTTAAAAGCAATTTCCTTAGCTAAATCTCCAAGAAACATACCTTGAAAGGACACAATATATTTCTACCATTAATTTTTAATTTCTGTCCCAAGAATTCCAGTCAAACCAAGCTGGTCTGTCTTAAAGGCCAAGAAGTTTCCTTTCTGTCCCAAATTTTTATTTCCTTGTTTTCTATTTTTTAAATATTTTTAGCATAGGATGTAGGAATGTAGAGTTTCAAATCTACATTTTGTCTCAGATATGGAAATTATTTCAGGCTGGGTGAATTTCACCTATAATAACATGGAATTCTGCCTAGGAATTGAGCTATGAATTTTATTATCTATATGTCCATTAAAAATTGTGCATTTCTATGAAATATTCTGATTAAGGTGAATTGAATTTGCATTGTACTGCCTCACGGTTTGTGCTGAATTTATCTTTTAACAATTTCCTACTTCCTCTTCAGTCTGCTTGTCTTCAAGTTCTGTACCAATAATATAAGCTTTAGGAAAACATAAGCTCCTTATTCCATATTTCCATTGCAGCTGTCTCCTCACCCTTTCTCGTCCAGTATTGCACATTATTCATTTCAAACAGACATAAGTGCACATCCTGCAAATGTGACCCTGCAACAACCCCCTGAATCCAAGAAATGTTTGCATCAATGTCATTTTATTCAGAGCAGAATGCTACTAACAGAGTTACTATTTCAGTGTGGCCTTAGTGCACAGAGTTCACAGATGTAAGCAAAAGAGAAGATATTACAGGCTCAATTTGAAAAATCTGCTTTTGACTGCACTTCTATTCTCTCTACTAAGATTTGAAATGTTCTTGGAACATATATCTCTAACAGCATATGAGAAGGTTAAATGAAGAAGCAAAAACTTTGTTCATTAAAGATAAATGAAACAAGTCTTTAAATTTCTAAATATTTTGTTAAAAATTTTAGTTCCACTGGGCTTTAAGCTGTTTTGCATTACTAATGGATGATATTTTTGTAAAATTAAGGTTTCATAACTGATAATATTGAAAAAATATTGCCTTAAAATTGGGATTATTAATTCCAGATTAAAATTATTTTCATCATTCCAGAGCATGCCATAATTCCAACCTTATTTATCAAATTATGTTTTTCTGCATATCCTTGTAAGTAAAATAATAACAAAAATTCTGGGATGTGCATAAGCAATCTTTTAACATTAACACCTTTTAACACGGTTGAACATTCAAGGGAATGAGGTAAAGTCTATTTACTGTAACACGCATCCTTAGGAGAAGAATGAAAGTATATTAACATTAGGTTCTTTTAGGGGTGACATCGGCTGAGTTTTTCACATGTGTAATCCAGAGCAATGCCTATGAACAGTAGTGTAGGAAAGCTCTTATTTTACACTGCTCTGGAGACGGTGGCTCAAAATCCAGTACATAATTAAATATATGGGATGGATGTAGCTGAGCAGTTAATGCATGTAAAATTTCCTTTGACAATTCAAGTTTAAATTCACTTTAGTTCTTATAAATCTTGCAAGAGTATAATTGACTTAACATTTTCTCTGGTACAGCTAATACATTACTTTTATTTCTGATAGCAAACACTAAAACATCTGGGGAAGACTGGGCTTTTGGTTTGGTTTTTTTTTTTTTTTTTTTCCCTAATCTTTCTAGATGTAGCCATATGTGTAAGTAGTTGATGACCTAAAAAAAGGATCTGTTAATTTCAAGACAATAATTGCTAGCAAAATTAATCTGATAAATTCTCACACTATGACACCAGGATCATAGGTAAATAAATTATTGTGTTAAGAATTACATATTTTAGGTCTATTACACATTAATTTTCTACATGTCATTTAATTAACAGAAAATGAAAAAAGAAGGATATTGTCCTCAAGTATAACTTCACATTCTCTATTTTGCCGACCCAAATCCATAGTTAGTTCCATTGAAACTGAGTGACTTCAGATTTCCATATCTTCTTTCTGCTACTCATATCAATTACAAACATAATCTTGAATTCAAAATTAGTTTTTCTTTTTCCTTTTTTTTGAGAATTTGCCTAGAACGTTGACTACCTATGAATAAATTATTTATATACGTGCATTTTCAAATTTTTAGTGTTATAGTACATATATTTAAGTAAATATAAGTAAAAAAATGTCAATTTCTAGATACTTATTTTAGAATGTTAAAAAAATACATACTTACTATAAATAAATAAACAACAACAGCAGAAAAAACCACAAGTACCAAAAATTAAAAAAAAAACTCTATGGAAAGCTGTGCTCCTTTAGATCAGGTTAGAGTTAATTTTCTTCACAGTAGCTGGCACATGGCTGTGTTTTGAATTTGTGCTGGAAATTCTCTTCATTATCAACAGTTTCCCACAGAAATCCTAAACAGCCCCATACCAGTTACCCGTACATGAAGAAAATTATCTCTACCCCAGCTAAAACCACCACAATAGCACAAAGATGTGCTAGGCTTTGCTTCAGCTATTGAACTGTATTTATTTCCACCTGGGAGTTTTCTCACATTTCCTCTTCTGATGCTCTCCTCATCCCACTGGGGAGATGAGTGAGTGGCTGTGGGGGTCAGTAGCCAGCTGGGGTTAAAACACAACAAAAGAAGAGAAAGCACAAGTTTTTCATCCTGTAAACAAAGTCATATATACAACCCTGACATATATTGGTTATAAATTTAAATAATACTGAAGACATTTTCTTCCTCTTGAATTTAATGTGAGTTTTCAGATGAAATAATACTAATTAATTGTCCTGCTATTTATCAAAACCCCAATTATTTAAGCAACAAAGCAAATAAGAGAACAGTCATATTACACAGGAAAATTTTATCAGATACAGTGATAATTCCTTCCTAGGTTCTATATTTATTTATTTTTAAGCTGTTATCTTCTATTTTCTCAAATAAAGGAAAAAATAAAGGTTGCGTGTTCAAACATTTTCCTGAAGTTAATTTTCCCCTTTATACTCTAGAATGAACTGTGTTGCTCCCAAACTCTCTTTAGAGAAAAGTCAGTCATTCCTGTGTTATCAGCAGGACGTGCATGTTTCTCAGACCTGCTGAGTTTTACTTCAGTTTGTCTCTTAAATTATTTACAGATAAGTCTATCCCATAGTTTTTTTTTCTCCTTTGATAATAAATCTTTTAGCATTCAATCACCTCTTTCTCAAAATGGAAGCTTCATTTTTGTTTGCAACATTGCATTCGAAGTGTAGAAAATTCATTCAATTTGATCAGTGGACTTTGTCACTCTGTCTCACCATTGCTGCCTCCTGTTAGACTGTGTAAGAGGATACAAGCAGAGGAACACTGCAAAACTATCCCACCTTTAATAATTTAACTGATCTTCTCTTCTTTTCTATTGGATAAACTCAGCTTTTTCTGCAACAGTTAAAACCTTTTTTAATGTCTAATCAATGATTTTATGAATCTGGTTTTCTATGAGCAGCATATGCAAAGTCTATATTGAATCTCATTTTCTGCTTTGGCTATTCATAACTACTGCACTCAGAAAAAACAAAGTAAAACTAAATAGGCCAATGATTTTCACAGGTTTTTTTTTTTGTTGCTATAAATCAGGTTCTGTTTTCATCATAAGGACTAATGTCTCAAGCATTTGTCAATTCTGCTTTGGCAATGCCTTGTCTCTCATTAGCAAAAGCCTAGGTAAGCAAAGAACACTGCCTTCTCCAGAGACTTCTCTTATGGTTTTCACCTCTTCCTCATCTCCTTTTCTGTCAGTAAAATAAAATAAAAAATATAAGATAAGATAAAATACGATATGATACGATAAAATAAAATAAAATAAAATAAATAAAATAAAATAAGGAGTAGAAAATTCTGGTTTGCAACAATATTTCAGGAAATATTCTCTGAAGTGTAGTGTGAGAAGAGATTCAGAATCTCCTGCTAATTAGCCCCTGCTAATATACTAAGTAAATTCAACATTTCTTATTGGGAATTGGGAACGACCAGCATTCAGATTTTTTTCATTCTTCTACATCTGTCACCATTAACTTAGCCTTTTTTTTTTTAATACATATATTTTTAAAAATATCTTTAAAAAAGAAGAGGTGTTATTGTTTGCTTATTTGGGTTTTTTTTTGTTCAAACTCCTGTAACATGTTTCTGTTATATAACAAAGCAGATTTGCCTCTCTGTGGCTCAGTAATATCTCTGAGCATTAAGCTGAAAAGAAAATGCTTCACACATAGAAGGCAGAGGGGAGAACAGGTGTGAGAAGTCCAAGCGTATCATGTGGAAGATCATTTCCAGTGCTAGTAGAAAGTATTCAATTGGGGAAAAAAAAAAAAAACCACAACAAGTTAAAAAAGCACAGATATCCCAAGCACAGGGATATCTAGATCTCATGTCTGTACCTTTAAAAACTCAAATGTCACCGTGAGGGAACAGTTTTGCTCTGTATACTCTGCAGTGATTTCAGGGAGTGTACATGAAAACATGTCAGGCTTGAGTAATTCTGTGAATATAATTACATAGTAAAGAACTGGTACCTGCCACTATCTGTGCTTCATTAAGATCTCTTCATGCCAGATTCTAACTGTCCTGTGCAAATGCTGAACATTTCTGGATATCAGTATGTACTAATTAAGCAAAGTAAAAGGGAAAATTGTACAGTTCCTCATTGTACATCATGCCACCTTCATTTCTGAAGCTTTTCTCTGATTTTCATTGATTTTTCTAGCATAGTACCCTGAAATAGCAAAAAAAAGCAGTCAGTGAGGAAACAACTATTCTGAAGTTTCTTCCCTTTAGAATATCAGCAGTAAGGCAACAGAAATTCAGATATACTCAGAAACCATGAATTTAAATGATCCAGTACTTGTGAAACTTAAATGTTGCATTTCTAAACTGAAATGTAAAGCACACTATATGATCTGAGTTCAAAAGCTCTGGCAATGAGTGCAGACACCCTTTGAGAACTTGGCAATGAGACCCTACTGGAGATATCTGTATGACACCATGTAGCTGGGCAGATCAAAATTATTTGTTACTTCTTCCTTAACTCTGGGGAAGAATCAAATCATGAATTCAAATGAGTTTCAAGTTTACTTAGGAAAATCCACTTCAGGGCGAATTTAATTTTACTTTTCTGTCATATTAGTTTTCAGGGAACAGACCTAAAGTCCATTCCAGATCACTCTTCCTACAGTGCTGTTACCTTGGCATTTGGTTACTACTGCTTTAACTTTGGGGCATGAGCTATTTTGTAATATGAGACAGCACACAAACTAGAAGTGAAACCTAATCTCCCAGATACTTGAAATAGATATTGGGATTATGTAGAGTTCAGAGATAATCCTTGGGACCCTAATCCCGTAGACAGGTTGACATTCTGCACCAGAGCTTTGTATGCTGCCTTACTAATCAAACATTCTTTTTTCTTTTTATTGGTTGCAATAAAAGAACCAAAGAAACAAAATTGTGAAGTAATTGACAGTGTAAATACTGAGCCAAGCAGAAAACTGAAACCCAGAACTTAAAATGTTAAAAAGGAAATATCACCACTTCACACTAGTGCTGTTTATCTTTTACATTTTTATCACCATGGAGAATCCCACTAATTCTTCATTCCTTTCATCATATTAAAAATTATCTTGTCATTTTTATTTACGCAAGCTTTAAATGGTGAATTTGATCTACCTTACAATTGCAAATCCAGAGAATAATGTACTGAACTTCATCAACAACAGCTGCCTGCAAAGAGTTGTAAATGTATGTGATAGGATCCTGTATCATGGCCTCTTTAAAACAAGTTGCTGGACTAGAATCTGTACTGCACAGTGACTTTTGCAGTATATTCCTACTGTGTCTTCCAAAGGAGACCGTTTGGAAATGCTGATGCATAACATGGCATTAAGATTTCAGTAAAGTGGAGCAGGATGGAGAAACAAAAATAAAGATGTATTTTATAGAAAAACATTCTTATGCTATATCACCATTAAAATATTGATTTCCCTTCTGTTCAGTCACACAAAATAAAGCTGATTCATCAAAATGCTATCTGTAGACATCATAAGACTGAATACCAGATTATTCTTTTATCACACTCGTGTTTTATTTTAAATCCTATAAGATTTTATTCACATGACTTTTACTCTCCCTTTTCTATACTTCGTAGCAAATGGTTTAGTAACGTCTCTTAGTAAGATCAAGGCTCTAAAACAGAATTTGTACAAATAGATCTGAAATACATTATATCATCTTTTTAAAATATATATATATTTGTGAGGATGTCAATCTATTTGAAATGCTGAGTTAAAATATTTGCCTTAGTAAAAGAGTATATGTAGTGAAAATATACAAAATCCATATTATATGTGCTCAAAGGGCTTTTTTTATACATAGATCAGATATATAGCCATCCCCAGGGGTGGCAGATATGACAGAATCCACCTGTAATCTGGATGATTGCCTGCAGACTTCAGCAGTGTGATCTAGGGAGGAATGTGCAGACAAGTTCTAGGGAGAAGAGCACCTGGAAATAATGAAGAGGATTTGGAGTAAATATATAAGTAAATGGATAACACTGGCCAAGCCACTTCCCTGACCCCTCAAAGGGAATTAATTTCTTAGTTATCTACATATGCTTATATTAATGAGTTCAGATCCACATCTGGTTTTGCTTTTTTTTTTTTTTTTTTAAAAGCAATGAAGCCTTTTGATTTCCAATGTTTTTTTGAGATCATGACTCATGAATGCCTAAATAAACAGTTTCTTGCCAGCACAATCGACTTCTGAAGCCAGTGATACTACTCTGTTGTTAAAAGCAGAGTAGGAAGAATAAGTAATGACTTGCATGAAATACAGTTCCTCTGCTCTTTGCTCCCAAATTCCAAATTCATCTTCCAAGCACTCTTATCTCCAAGAAATGTTGAAGTTCATCATACCTAACAAAAATGGTTACTTTTCCATATTACTATCTCAGAGATCATTCCTGGTCCTTTATTGCATCTGTCTCTTTTCCAGCACAAGTTTGCAGACTCTTCCCAGATCTGCAGGTTCTGCTTTAACTGATGCAGACCCTTTTTAGGAGTGGGAGACCAGCACATGGATTATCATCATGTAGTTCTAACATTTCATTATTCCTACACTATCCTGGGTTCTTCAAATGGCACAAAGAGAAATGTTGTAGAAGGGACCACATTTCCTATTACATAGTGTATCTATTTCTACCTCCATTTTCACACAGGACAGGGATGGAATAACAGCCCATATTAAACTCCTTCTGAAGCATCCTTATCATCATATTCCAGATACTTCACAGATGGTTAACTTTGGTCTATTCACTTAAAGTGCCTGTTTTTTACTGTTGCTCTTTCTATAATTTTTGCATGGCATGTAGAAATCAAAAGGAAATAAAGATCAGGTTATACTATTTCCAAAACAGGTAAATAAAATACAAGAGCAAGTCAATAAAATTACAGGACACCAGTACAACGTTTAAAAAGCAGAATTATTTATTTTCCTTTGGGATTTCATCCAAAAATAGTTACTCTATTGACCTAAAGGGCTGTATAGTTCCAATATTTTGAGAGTACCGAAGTGCCATAGACTTGAGAACAGGAGTTGTTTTAAATTTCAAGATTAGTAATAGATAGATATAGATACTCCATGTAAAGGGATTTTACTTTTTTTCCTGCTGATTTTAACAAGAGGAGGAAAGTATGAGAAGCTGTTTGACTACTGTGTATAAAATGAATAAACTAAATGAGTCAGCTTTTTTTCTTTCTGATGCTCATGGGATCTCTGTGAAAATTGATAGATCAAATCACATTTGATAAGTTTCTCTCAGAAGTATAATCTCTTTCCTGCTTACAAAATAACATATGTTCACTTTGCTTTCCACTGCATATAGAAGACAGCATACTGTAATGTGAAATTTGGAGCAGTGTACTTCATGAGGTTAACAAAAACACTTAGAAAATAAAAAACATTAGGAATAATTTTTGGTGGGAAGGCTGGCATTCATGGCATCATTTACTTCCATTTTTACTGGCACAAATTCTAAATCTATTGACTTAAATGCATTTTTTTAACTTTGCACAGACAAATATAAAATCAGGAAATGATCAATTATAGCTGCAACGAAGAGTTATCAGGCAACACTTTTGGCATAATGAGGCATCTGTTCCATTAGTGTAAACCAGTTGCACTTTTTTCTTCATTCCAGACAAGGATCTGGATCAAGGGCAAACTGTAAACTGAAATCTAAAGTGTAATGCTCATAGGTAATACCAATAGTAAGCAAAATGTTTGGTGCTATGAAGTTAGTGACCGTAAGTGCTCTTCCCATGACCCACTAGCTTAAAATACTGCTGTTTAGAAATGCCACCATGTAGTTTTTGCTCCTGGCTTTTCACTTCATTCTCCATGCTCTTTAACAATGTGAACTTAATGGTAAATGATAATGGTAATGGCAAATACTCATATGGAAAGCTAACAAGCAAACACGCATCTCCTTTGCCTAAAGAAAATATTTTATGTTCATTCAACTGTCTGCCCTTTCAATATTGAAGTAAAATTATTTTAAATAATAAAAGGTTATAAAGAATCAAATTTTTTTTTAAAGAAGAAAACAAGACACTTACGGATGTTTCTAAGTTCATAAAATAAAGGGCTTCAATTATACTACAAACTCATAATACCAAGTAGTATATAAACTGAACAGGGGTATGTCAACAATATAAAAACAAAACCTTGCTGTCATAACATTATAACTTATGTACACAGATACAAATCATGACATATTTCAAAACATTATCAGTTGAATGGTTTATTTACTAGTAATTACGGCAGCAAAATTTTGCATTTTGAAAATCTGAAGACTTTCATGGCAATTTGATGACCTAAGTGAAACAGACCTTCTGTCTTCAAACGTGTCTGTATTACTTGATGCAGAAAAATTTGGCCTCCCTATGCCAACAGTTTTGAATTCCCCGGAAGCTGAACAGCATGGCTAACGTAGCACTGAGCCATACTAAGAAGCCATACTGAGGAATGAGGTGTGTTAGCCTGAGACGGCTCCACACTGATGCAGCTACAGAGACACTGCCTTAGAGCAGAAACGCGCTCTGCCCACTCTGAACAGCCTCGTGCTTTCCCACCGCCCCCGCCCAGCCACACTCCTGCCGGCCACTCCGCAAGTATCACCTGCAATTAACATCCCATGATCTCTTTCTTTCATCAGGTAGAAGAGTTCCTATCGATCCTGAATTTAAAGGTCTTCCCACCAGTAACCATCTTGGTATTCTACAATCTATATAATTTCAGCATATATCCTACAAAGAGAAGCATTACAACTGAGATTAGTCTGAAATCTTTTATGATCTCTAATGAAAAAAAACAACCTTGTGGTGACAACACAATTTGAATTTTGGATAAAATATGAAAATAAAACTTTTGCAGAACTTTTGTTCCAAAACATGAGAAACATTGCCTTTTAGCTACAGTTTCAGCTGTGTTTAATTGCAGTATCAAGCAACAGGTCTTTGTGTCATGAAGAACATTTCCCACAACTAACTTTAAACATAAAGATATAAATTGCTCATGACTACTCTGCTGTAGAGCTTTTGCCTATAAATGGTATTTTCTGCAGTTTGAGCTCTGCAGCTCTTTTAGACTGTGCAGCTCACCAAAATTTTCAGCATAGGAAACATCCATTATTACTGCATGAGTAGATTCTAGAAAAAAGAACCCATATAGAATCAGTAAGATTTATCCCCCCCCCCCCTTCAGGTACAAAAAGCATAAGTTGAAAAGGGCATGGTTTGTTGTAAAAAGGAAAAAAAATATAAGAAAGAAGATAGAGTTGGACTTTTCTGCAGCTCACTGTCATGGATTATTAATATTCCTGAAACTTACAAGAAAGGTTTTATCCTCCCTTCCCAACAGAGTAATTTTCACTTTATCTGTGGAGAGCTTTATATGAAATATGTTTGGCAACACTTAGACAAAAATACCTAAAGGCTTTGTACAAAGAAAACATTTGTTTACCTTGAATTTTGAAGAATTGCATTTTTTAATCAATACATACATATTCTGTAATCTCAAAATTGTTCAAAGGACATTGTTCTTCTTGTTGCAATAGAGAAATGATCTAGTGGACTTTTACAGTAAATTGTTTGGTTTCATTTCTAGAACCAATAATATGGATTTTATTTGACTTTCCTGAGTCATCTAGTTCTACCTTAATTTTGTAATTGGAGTACTTTTTCCAATGATAAATGCCTCATGCTTCAAATTAGAACTCTTTTCTGTCATGGGTTTGCATGGTTGAAAGCTATTTCCTTATCTCTTAAGTGATCTCTCACTTGTCTGGACTAGAATAAACCCATTTATCCACTTTCTGCTCCTGTATTATACTTCTTTGTGCTCTGAGCTTGCTATTCTTCCCCAAATTCTCTTCTACTTAACAACTTTCTTAAAAAAAAGTGACACAAAAATGATGACACCTTACTTGATCTACTAATACAAGTAGAGTGGAAGAATGTGGAAGAATTACATCATACATCTTATACCCAATCTTCTTACACATACCTTTACAATATTTTTTGTTGTTTGTTTTGAGGTTTCTTTTGTTCCCAAGATCACTTCAATTTCTACTCTTTTCTCCTAAATATTCCAAATCTCTCTCAGAATTGTATTATCAGATATTTAATAATAGTACAACCTCCTGTCATTCCACTTTTTAGTGAAATTGCTTATCAAGTCCAGTTTTGGAACAAATCTCTCTAGATTATTACACTAAAACTTCAGCAACTGTTCTGAAAATAGTTTTCCAGCCAGCTCTAACCTGCTTCATATCAGCTTCAATGGTCATAATTCCCTAGATTTCTTAGAAAAAATATCTCACAGTATTCAAAATCCTTGTGTATTTAGTCTGGCTGAGCTGGAATTAATTTTCTCACAGCAGCCCTCCCAGTGCTGTGCATTGGTGGCTGGAAAGGTGCTGCTGACCCAGAGGGGTTTGGGTACTGCTGGGCAGGGCTGGAAAGGGGCTGCTGACCCAGAGGGGTTTGGGTACTGCTGGGCAGGGCTGGAAAGGGGCTGCTGACCCAGAGGGGTTTGGGTACTGCTGGGCAGGGCTGGAAAGGGGCTGCTGACCCAGAGGGGTTTGGGTACTGCTGGGCAGGGCTGGAAAGGGGCTGCTGACCCAGAGGGGTTTGGGTACTGCTGGGCAGGGCTGGAAAGGGGCTGCTGACCCAGAGGGGTTTGGGTACTGCTGGGCAGGGCTGGCACAGCAGCAGTGCTGGCTCTCAATATCCCCCCGACACGAAGGGGCTGGAAAGGGACACAGGCAGGCCAGCTGACCCAAAGGCATAGCCAAAGGGATATTCCATACCATGTGACTTCATCTCAGATATAAAAGCTAAGGAAAGGAGGAGGAGGAAAGAGGGGGTGTTTGTTATTTACAGTGTTTGCCTTCTAGAGCAAACCCTACGTGTGCTGAAGCCCCTGCTTCCCTGAATATAATTCGTTGAAGGGAAGTAGAGAATAAACTTTCTTTCTTTCTTCTCTGTTTCATGTGTGCAATCTTCCACTTCTTCTTGATTAAACTGCCTTGTCTCAACTTATGAGTTGCTTTCCATCTTATTTTCTCTCCCCTGTGCAGCTGGGAGTGGTAGAGTGGTTTGGTGGGCACCTTGTGTCCAGCCAAGGTCAACTCACCACACCTTGAAGAAGTAAAAGTATATCACACCCTCCACCCTCATTAACAGTTTTACATTTCTCTGGTTATTTGGTGTTGCTTTCAGCAATGGTAAAGGCAGTGGTCTCTGAATATTTTTTTTGTTTTGTTTTACTAAAAATCAAACTGCAGGGCAGGAAGAACTGAAAGAAACAAAATAGATAGTTTAATCCTTCTGGAAGTCTAAATGCTCCTTATACTTTGTGGCTGCTGGCTGCACAGATGAGATTAATCTTAGATGATGAAGATCTAGTCCTATTTTCTACATTCCAATTTACAATTAAAGAAGGAAAATGGTAATTGTATAGACAATTACCCTCATATATTAGAGCTGCTCTCTACCTTCTTGAACAATTCCTTGAATATGGAAGTAGAGTAACTTTCACTGTTTTAGTGTTTGTCAAAGGTCATCTAGGACAGAAAAGGGAGGTTTGAAAATGGTAAAAATATCTGGCTTTATTCAGGCTAAAAGATCACATATCATAGCTCAAAGGCCACTCGGGATGGGATCCCCAAAACTCCTTCTTCTAATTATGATGATCATTATTATTATTATTAATAACAATAGCTTGTACAGTACATGTCAGAAATCCAAATTATAAACTTAGAGGTACATTTTAAAGTCCTTCACAGGTCCAGCATAATTTAAATAGAGTTCAGTTGCATCAATAAAGTAATTTGCTTTCCAAAATTTAGTGAACAGCTTTTTGCTTCTGTCTTAATGCTTCCCTACTCTGGCGTGATAGTGTTCCCAGAAAAGACGGCTTCCCCTGCTGTTTGGGGAAATGTATCTATAATGTCTCGATCCAAGCATTTCATATTCAACAGATGGTAATCTTGGCTGCACATTCATTCTGGTTTCTCTGAGCCTGAGTGCTTAATACTTCTTCCTCTGCCAATCACTTCCTAACTAGCAAATGACTCCTGATCTGACATGTACCATTGCTGGTGTTCTCGCTCACCTTTAGTGAACACTGACACCTTCAGACATAAATCTGAGACGTGTACTTTACATCTGCCAGGTGAAGGAGGAAGTCTGCTACCCTGTTCTTTAATCCTGAGTACGGGCAGGGAAGAAGAGAGGTCTAAGTTTCTACAGAATTAATATTTATTTCTTCATCAGAACATGTTTGACAGCCTGTCCTTCTACAGGTTGAAAAGCTGCCCCCTTGGCCAGCTGATCTTTTAATCCCAAAGACAAAATCCTATTTTAGAGACAAGTTTTTCCTATGAAACTTAGCTTCATTTCTAAATCTGAAGAACACAGAAGAATGAATCTATGGGCTTTCTGTAACAGTATTTTAAATTTTGGTGGGGTTTCTTGGTTTTTTTTGCTTTAAATTTGTTTTTACTTCTTATTCAACTGACTACTACATAGATGGAGAAGGAAATAAAATACAGTTTTACAGTTTTAAACAACACAGACAATACTGCTCTAAACCAGATTATCCAGAGAGATTTCTTGAAATGCAAGTTCTATGTGACAGTTTGTAGGTTTTTTGTTTGCATTGATGCTCGCTTTTTCTTTTAGATCCTTGAGCAAAATTATTTTTAAATAAAGTGGGAATGACACCAACAGTTATTGACCCATTTATCTTTTGTCTATACAGGAAGTGGTGAGGCAGAGCATAATCTGCTCATATTGATAACTATTTCAAGGTGGACTTTCTTGTTGTTGCTGTTGTTCTAGGATTTTGTTAGTTTGGGTTTTTTTTTGTTAGGTTTTTGGTTGCTTTATTTATTGGAGCAATTTGGGGGGTTTTTGTTTGTTTTAAATTCAGGCTAGTGGTAAAATCAATTCAGAATTCTGAAAGCAAAGACAAAAATGCTAGCCTCTGTATAAGAAAAAAAGCTGTTTGGTTAACATTTCTAAAACCACATATATGATTAAAAGCATCTCATGTACATGCTTGTAGTTTATGAATAATGTAAGGGCATCTCATAAAATCCATAAGGGAACATCTCTTTACAGAGAGAAATGACTTAATAAATAAATATGTGAGGATACAACACAATTTGAGGAGATATATCACCCAAGCACTGTTTCCTGATATATCATAGACCATTTTGTCAGATTCTTTGTAAATGGTGTGAAAAATGAAACATAATTTTATTACTAATTATATATTATAACAACTACAATTCTAAAATTATTAGCCATATTAATGATATATAATACTTTAACAAATATTATTGTCACACCTCCCTGGATTTTTGTCTTCTTCCTTGCTGATGAAGGAGATTGAATTTACTTTTGCTTTGTAAATACAGGAATCTAGTAAACTAACAAATTCTGATCACAATACTGAACTATAGAATGGGGTATGAAAACATTGAACACTTGGCTTACAGAGTAGGAATTCATTTTTTGTTTTGCAATGGTTGGTGCAGTATATCCTTCTATTTAGATTAAGTCCTGTGGCACTTAAATCTACTTTCCAGTATAATGAACTTACTGTCATCATTAATTAGCATTATTCCATGCACAATCACTATTACTTAGCCTTCAGTATTCAGATTTTTCATGATGAATGAGCTTTCTGGGAAATCTGCAAAACCAATGTGCTGCACATTGTGTGTATGGTCTGATTAAAGATCTAAATTGGACAAATTTAGAGGTTTTGAGGCCACTATTTGTTTGTTTTTTTTAATAGGTATATTGCAGATCTTAAAAATCTGAAATTTCAAGCACTATCACTCAAAACTCTACAGAAGCCACTGTTCCTACCTATTAAAACCTAGATAAGAAAATATCTATATTAATCACTTAATTCCTTTTGGTTTTCCCAGTGATGGTTTGAAATTTTGCTTACTTCAGGAAAAAAAAAATTCTCATTCACAAGATTCAATCACAATTTTGTATTCACTGTGGGAGAAAATTCACAAGGATAATTTATGGTTTAAGGATATATTTTCTTGTTTTGCATATCATATAATTCAGATGAGATGTTAAGTATCATCCTCATCATCATCCCTAAGGCATTTTACATCATTATTCAGGTATGAAAAAATAGAGCATTTCAAACTGTGCAGCTTGCCAGCTTCTATTAGAGCTCATGGCATTTGAGTTTCAGTTCCTGTTTAGTGAATATTTCAGAACACATTTTGTGGATTCATTATTTTTAGACTTTCCAGCTAGAAAGAAACCTGAAGCCTTTTCATTTACATTCTTGTCTAAATGTTGGCTTTTAAACTCAATACTATTGTTATCTACTGTGATTTTCATTACTGGCAAGATATTTTGGCATCTCCCCATTTGAAAACTGTAATAATGGATTAATGAATGTAATCAGAACAGGATTTTTGACAAAGTGTAGAGGTTTGACTTCAAATAATTTTCTCACTTTTTCAGTAACCTGGAGGAGGTGAGTGGAGTGTGCAGTTATCAAGCTTGCAGATGAAATCAAACCATAGGACCAATTCACATGCTTGAAGGCAGGACAGGCATTCAGAGGGATGCAGGCAGACTGGAGCAACCATATGAAAATCAAAATAAAGAAGTGCCAAGTGTGAGAGCTGGGAAGGTAGAGTCCCTGAGTTGATACAGGCTGGGACTTGATTGGCTGGGGTGGAGCAGCTTTGGAGCAGCTCTGCTGAAAGGACTTGCAGGTGCTTGTAGATGGTGAGGTAGGTGTGAGTCAGCAGTGTGTCCTGCCTGCAGTGAAGTGCAAGAGCATCTTGGGCTGTGCCAAGAGCAGCGCAGCCACAAGGTCCATAGGAGTGATTAGCACCTTTCCTCAGCCCCTGTGAGACTGGAGTCAGGGGACCAGTTTGGGATCTCCTGCTCAAAATGAGACACTGGCAAACCTGAGTGAGTTCCAGCTTGGGGCGCTTGTCCTGTGCAGAGAGGCTGAGGGAGCTGGAAACTCGAAGGCTCATCAGCAGCCCCCAAAGTACTTATGAGGAGGTGATGAAAACATGAGAGTAGACAGCTCACAAACACGGAGGGAGGGTAAGAGAGAATGGCCAGAATTTGGAACAAGACAGAATCCACCTCAATAGAAGCTGAAACCTCTTGACCCCAAGGACAGTCAAACAGTGGGGCAGGCTAGCAGAGAAGTTACAAAGCCTTTGCCCTTGAGAGTTTTCAAGACCAGACTTGGTCTTAGACATAAAGAACTAAATAACTTATCTGACCTCATAGATGAATCTGCTTTGAGCAGGAGGCTGGACTTGAGATGTCCTGAGGTTTCTTTCAATCTGAATTATTGTATGATCTCATGATAAAGAATAAAGCATGCTGATACACACGTATGACCTTCAACTGCTGAAAACCCATCGCACTTGATCGAAGAGATAGAAATAATTGTCTCAATAGTGATTCTTTGTATAGATCCATTAGGTAGCTTGCAGTATCATTGCATTTGGGAATATTAATGCATACACAAAAAGAGTCATTAGTGTACATTTAAAGCCCCTGAAGAAGAAGATAATTTCCCTTTCCATTACTTTCTGCTCATTTCTCTCTATCCTTAGAATTATTGAGGTAATTTGGGTTGCTATAACAAAGGGAAGATTAGACTCTGTCTAGAAACTAGTGTCAGTGAAACTTGCTGAGATAATGCCCTGTTTTATTATATTTGGTTGCCTACAAAATATTAGCTTAAATTATTTCTTGTATTAAAACTTTCTACACCATAGGGACTTGGCATAGTGAATAATAGCAGAAAACACAGATGTGATATCTGTTAATTATATTAAAATAAATTAACAGCCCTCTGTTTTTCTTCCTGTTATGGAAGGAAAGATTAAATCCAGAGACTCTGCTTTAGCTTCTGGCTCTACCATGGACTGAGCTTTGATCTGGCAAGCATTGGTATCCCAGTAAATGGATTGCTTAGTCTGTGAAATAAATCTTTTCAATTCAACAGTTACTGGAGCACTTATTGGAGTAGGAAGTAACTTATGAGTGCTATTCTAAGAACATTTTTAAAACTTTATTTCATTCCAACAAAATATTTGGAATGCAAAATATCTAGATTAGGTTAAATTATGAATTTACCTTACCTAATGTTTTCACCATGAAGAACAAAAAATATCAGTGATTACATATTTATGTGTTCATATTCTTTTACTCATAAAAGAAATTTTCCTACTTATCAGAACACAACACATTCTCCATTCATCTGTTTCCTTTTCTTACACTAGTGAGTACAAAGCTAGTTAAAGAAAATACAAATATAAACCCTCCAGGGAAATATTTTACTTTTCCCTCAAGAGGTTAATATCCTTTATTCCAGACATAAGGGTAATGATTGCATATTAACATCTTGAGAGAACTTACAGCAGAAAGATATTAAAAAGATCTCATAAAGTTTTCAAAAAACTGGCCTGTTTCATGGCTACTTTAAAAGTAGGTATCATTATTAACAGAGTAAATGTATTCATATTTTACTTTGTTTTTTCTGGCTAAATTGTCTGACAGACTGGGTTCATCAAAGTATCCCAAGGTTTAAAACAACATTTTGTGCAGCTAAAAAAACACAAACAAAACAGGATCAAAGTTTGAATTGGTACAACTTTTTATGTATACATGCTGAAAATTTTGTTTCTCATTTTAAATTCTCCCATCTGCTCTATTAACATTTGTACATACACACACTAAATAATCACACAACTGCTAGGACATTTTCTATACTTTCTGCATTAAAGGTTTTAATAAGCCATCTGAAAGCAGTCTAAAAAGGTATTGAATCACTCGTAATAAATGAATGCACTTTCTGGAGAGAAAAGCAGGATAGTAAATACAGGATAGGTAATTTCTCATATCTCTTAAATACTCTTAAATAAGAGTATTTAAGTAAATACAAAGCATACAAAGAAAATCTAGTTTTCTTTCATAGACCCCTACTTTTTTTATACTCAGCTTTAAATCATAAACTCTAAAAAGCCTCTTGCTTGGCTCTTAGCTAGCCTAAGAAGTCAGTAGGTAGTCAAGTGGTCAAGAACAACATGATCTTGAGATCTGCTTCTGTTCCTAACTGACAGGCCTCAGGATAAACAGCTGGAAGTATAGCTGAGGTTTAATCCATGCATTTCACACATTCCCTGTAGCAACAACAATACACAATCAAGGCATTTTCAGAGCACATCTGCAGCTAAAAAAAGTGATGCACTGTGCACATTTCCCTGTACAATTCAGTATTTTCAATAGTTATTAATACCACTGAAAAAACACATTCAGTTACATCTTCTGCTCAAAACATAACCCTGTTTTCCAGTCTTCAGCTATTCTGAACTTAGTGTTTGTGCACTTACTCATATTCCTACCTGATGAATGCTCTACATTACATAAAAAAATATTCATAATTTTCCTCCTTTGGCCCTCAGGGGAATAAATGTATGCCTCTATGGCTTACTAGTGAAGATATTCTTTTCTTATGAAAAATAATAAAATACATATTGAAATTGGGCTAGCAGCACAAGTTTTTTTTTTTTTCCCCTCACAGTAAGAATTCTGGGCTACAGTGACATGTGATATAGCTCCAGTGCTCAATCACATGAATTATTCTCAGCCATATAGTAAGGCTGCACCAGAAGAATTGTAAGTCTACTCTGCAACCAGCCTGCTAGTTATGCTCCCAAGGACTAAAGGACTATTTTAAAGCCACAAAGACAGAAACAGGAAGTCAACTCATGCCATCAGTATTCTAAAAGCTATAATAGGAAAATGAAACATCTTCGCCTTTCACCATATTTTAAAAATGACAAAAAATGCACAGGAGAGTTGCCTCGAACAATGACCTTGCAGAAGGCATTCAAGCCTTTGAACACTTACTAGAGATATACATCTCAATCTTAGGTCTCCCTGACCTGAGTAATTCAAGTACAATTTCTCTTACTGGATATGGACTGTAATGATCACCTTTTGGGAAACTTCATGTTCCCTATTACAGGAGCAGTGGGTTTCCTCTGCAACAAGCTACATAAAAGGTAAAGAGCTATACTCCAGCCTAAATATCTCATTGTATCTACCCCCATGTTTTAATTGAAGGGGCATCAGAGTATTTTATGAAATTGTATGACCTTCCCATATGTTTAGTGCACACAGAGATGAAGGGCATTCTTTCTGTTCACTAGGGATTGCAGAAGAAAGGAAATTCACAGCAACATCAGTAAAAGTTTATCTAAAACTCTTAAGCTCATACAACCTGCACTAGATGTAAAATAAGAATGGAAGAAAAAAGAGAAGACTAACTCAGGCTGACACTATAGATCATTAATAATTTTGGAGCAAAAATTAATAGTGAGTTCAGTAACTGGAACAGAGACTCCTTTTAGACTCATCTGCTGGATGGGGAGCTAGAGAGTAAGGCACAGTCATTCCCAATTTAATGCATGACAAATATTTAGAACAATTTGAAGTGGTTTGAGGGTGGAATTTTCCCTCTAACCAGGCCACAAGATCAAGTGTCTGCAAAAAGACAGTTTAGAAACTCCTCAATTTCATATGAATTAGGACTATTCTATGCCACCGAATTTCAGTCTGAAAAGGCTTTGTTTGTAAAACGACACTGGAATATTTTTTCATATGCCATCTCTTTCATTTTATTCTTGCGATCCAAGGAGAAAAAGATAAAGGAACATGTTTTCCTTAACCTCAAGAAAGATTCAAATTTATATTTGGTTTCAAAATAAATAGTTGGTTTGGTTTTTTTAATCTTAACTAAATCAATTTTTATGTTCTTGAAATGAATCAGATCCTGGCACAGGGTAAGAATCCTTCTATAATTCATTGTAATTTCATACTCTTATGCTATTCAAATAACTCTTTGGAAACAAGGAGAGAGATTGTGCCTCTTCATCCATTCTAGTAATGGGAGCACAAAGAGTCAGAAAATAACCCATTCAGAACTTTTTACCCTCAGTAACAGAATAATAAACAACAAGTCACAAGTCCATAACATTCCCCAGACTGCTCCCCACTGGCCCCTTCAAAACCAGATGAATGCTTTTTTGCATTACACAATAAAGAAATCATAAAACTACTTCATAATTTTTTCATAAAATTATTCTTTTACTAAGCTAAGTTCTTTTACTAAGCAAACACATCCAAAAAGGGTAGTATATAAATACATTTTTAACCTACAGTTTTGCTAGATGAAATATAATTCAATTTTGGTATTGATTGATACTTCAATTATTGATATTTTTATCAATGTATAATCAAAGATAACAAAATTTCTCTCTTAATACCAAATAACATTTTAGCATTTCAGTTCATCAAATCTAAAGGCAATACAGAGATTTTTTCAAAATTACTGTTGGTCATTAAAATAAAACTTCTATTAAACATATATATTTCAATGGCTGATCATTGTAAGGAACACCACGGCCAAACTTAGCTTCCAGCTGATGGATCTTGCGGTGCTTTATTGGAGGGTTTCTATTATATATATATATTTTTTAATCAGGATATGGTTAATTTATATTTATAATTTTTAACGGGTTCACAAGTGTGCTTTACCACTTATTTACTTATTTAAGATATTTTTTTCATAAAGGCACAAGAAGAAATTGCAGGTTTCAAGATTGTCTACAGAAACAATAGAACAAAATATTCTGCTGCATGAGAAAATGAAATTAATTGTATTTCAATTCCAGTTATAACTAGAACTCACCATAAATGTTGTGCTTTTATCAGCTACAAGTTGTTTGTTATGTTTTACAGAATAATTATTCCACACCATTTACTATGTCTAAGCCTGTATACTCTTGTGAAAGACAGACTATAGAAATATTTTTGTGTACCAGCAAATTTTTAATTTGTTTAGCAACAAAGGTTTACTTCTTTTGATGTTTGAGTTACAGAACTTTAAACACAAATTCAAAGAAAAGGAGTGCTTCTGATTTACTAATTAAAGAGAGATGGTGTTAGACTTATTCCCAGGAGTAGATTCACAATCTGGAATAGATCTCGGGCCACTGTTCTTATCAGGATCTCTCATGATGCTTGGTATTGTGTAGGTGAGGGTCTACTGCTATGACTTCTCAGTCAGGAATTTTAAAGGGATGTCACTGTCTGAAATGTCTTCCCCTGTCAGCCATGATCAAAGAGAAATCAGTCTCAAAGCCTCTGTTCCAGAGACCATGACAATCAAACCGAGAAGGAACTTAGAATGGTATTCCTTTAGTAATATAAAACCAGTAAAAAAAAAACATTTATTCTTGGCAGGTGGCTTATACTTAGCCTTTCACTGGGGACAAAAATGGTGCTTGTGCAGATCCCACACATGCAAAAAAAAATTTTTACGTGTTTTCAATGTTGACATGCCAACTACTTCTTTACACTACCAAGAGTTATTTCAAAGGAACAGCATCAAGAAGAAATGTATGAGAGCAGGAGTTGAGAGGAGGGATAGATGTTTACACCTCTCTCTCTCTCTCGCTCTCTCTCTCTATTTTCATTGGACAAGGAATAAAGAGTGAAAGACAAAAAATATTCTACAGTGTTCCTAGCCCCAGGGAAAAAAAAAAAAGGCTTTTAGATCTTCCTTGACATTTTTATTTTCTGATTAACTTGTGCTTTGCTTTCTGAAATCACTAAACAAAGAAATAAACAAATCCCATCAAACCCCGCTAAAAATTGTGCTAGATTAACACAATAATAATTAAAACCCTTAAAGATGTTTCATTTGAGAAATAATTCTGAAGAAAGCATTTCTACTCTTGTAAATAAAAGAGCTTGACTCAGGAGTTAAACATCAAGTGGCAGAGATTTTTAGTAAGTCTCCTAATAAACACAATTATTGATTGACCTTCTGGATAAGAAGAGTATTTTACTTCTTGTTTAGTTATATTTTCCTTGACTTCACAATCACTATACACCAATATGACATTATTCTCCTAGATTTAAGAGCTGTCTTCAAACAGGTATCTTTCCATAACTTGACATTTCGAAACCACCTTCAAGTCATTGTGATTCAGAATTAAATCTAGTAATTATCACATACAAGCATTACTGTATTCATCAGAATATTGAAAATTTTAGCCACAGGAAGGCACATCCTACAACTGGATATTAATGTTTTATTGTGAACGAGTGTACTTTGAACTGTCTCATCTACCTAAAAGAGCTTTGAATACATTTTTAGGTCAGAGTTGCAAGTCATCTAGAAATTTTCATGCTTCTGTTGTCGTATTATTTCTATTTGTAATAAGACAATTAATAAAGTGTTTCTCATTTTTACCTTAATTAACCTCGTGAATCAATCCTCCAATAAGTCTAGGCTTGGCCTGTAAGAACACAAGCATCTATGTGCTTGAGGTTAAAATCTGGAACACAGACTCAGCATCAGATCAAGTAATGAATTAGCTGTATTTGTAAGCATAGAGATAAGCATAACTGTAAACATAACTCCACAGATGTGAAAATTAAAACATCAATCTACAACCCTCACTGAACACTGAAAATATTCAAAAACCTCAACAAATTTTAAAGCTAAATTAATGGAAAAGAATATAGACTGAACATGGATTAATTTTGACCTTGAATGAACTAGGTATTTTGTCAGCTGACAAAACTTAATTGCCACATAAAGTCTATAATACCCTTTAATTTATAATAAACTTATTGGTAGTCCATCAGCTGCAATGTATGTAGTACTAAGATTTGCCTGCATATTCCTGGAATGTCTGGGTTATTTTCTCAGTCTACAAAAGTAATTATAGAGTGATATCATCATGGATGTGACCAGCTTTAAAACTAATCAATGGTTGTCAACTAATACTGTGTAATAGCTTTTTCCATACTGCCTGTCTCTGGCCACACCAAGTAATAACGATTTTCCTTCACCACTATGCAAATTTTGTTTCAGATAATCGATATATCATCCTGCTTGCAAAGAAGCAAAACTCCCTACCACCTACTTAATGCCATGAAACATATTTCAGTGAGAACTGGCAGCCTTCTTACAGATGGATGCTTACAGTCTGAATGGACTATATGAATGGATAACTTGCTCCAAATAGATTAATGCTAAAGCCTCTTGATGCCCTTCTATAAAGAAAATGAAGGGATATTTTCTCCTCATAAGGATGTAAAACAATTCTGCTTGTGAACAGGCTTTGAATTACTTCGCTTCTGTCAAACCCATTTACCATCCACACAGACCGTGTCTTTAAAAGCAAACACAGAGAAGAAAGGTTTTTCCACTCACTTCAATAGAACTAGGTTTTTCTCACAGACAAAAGGTGAGATTGAACACATTTATAGCACTTAATACAAGCTCAATAAACACTGCATAATTCTCTTTGTTGAAGTTTCTATTTCTTTCATTTTGACCTTGCAATAATGGGAACTTAATTTAGGATTATTGATTTGAGGTTTTTTTTGGTCTATTAAACCAGCACTTAGAGAAATTCCAATTTCAAGACATACAGATGTGACATGGTTTTGCATATTTTGCAGTGCTTTTCATTTTTACTGGCAGTACTTAAACTATATTAAAATGTCAACCTCATTATGACTAAGAACAAATGAAATATAGTTTCTGTATTAACATCTTTAACTAATATGTCAATTTATATCTTACTTTCTTGGGGAAAAATCTATTCCCTTACAATAGCTATCACATTTTTATTATGTACATTTCTGTGAGTATTTCTAGGTGCATGGTCTCCTTGAAAAGGTCAATCCAAAACATCAAAAATTTCCTTTCACTAATAGAGCAGCATATCCTACAGTGATGCCTAATTTAAACTGGAAGTATTTCATCATATAAAATTACTGAATGTGATGAACTTTCCCAAACTAATTTGAAAAGTATTAATCATCATATGCTTGTCCAAATACTTTAAAAATATTGTTTTAATGAAACAGTTCAAAAATTATGTTGCTGGCTGACTTTTAGTATGATAGATCAATCACCCTGTAATAGACTCACTCTGACAGACAAACACATGCTGAACATCTAGAACCAAAGAAGCATACTGGACTTTTTTTTGTTAATTAGAAGAAAAGCTTTGACTAGATCATGGTTAATTTACCAGGAAACTGTAAAATAAATATAAATAAAACAACCTTTGTCTTTCATAGGACCGTAACATCTTTGTTACATTCATAAACTATATTGTAATCCTATAGAATTTCAGATTTTACATTGGAGTCATTGAACACTACATATATAAAACTCTGCACTTTTCCAGTGATATTTAAAGGTAGATAGATAGATAGATAGATAGATAGATAGATAGATAGATAGATAGATAGATATAACCAATTTACTGTTTGCAAATTCACTCTCTAAATGAAAACAACCAAACAAACCCCTCCCCTAAAAAAAAACCCCAACAAAACAAACAAACAAACAAACCAACAAACCACCAAAAAAACCCACAAAAAAACAAAACCAGCAGAAATGTCAGGCTAGGAAGAGATTTGCAGAGTGTAGCAAAAGTCTGCATAAACAAAATATTCTCATAAGATATGCAAGCAGCAAGCCTGGAGCTAGCAGCTACTTCTCCCTCGCACAATGTGACATGCACAGAGGTTGATTGACCAGTGAAGTTATGCTTACTTGAAGGAGGGTCACAGCTGACCTGCAATCTAACGAATTTCCATGCTGCCATCAGCAGTCTGTAATGCCATCATCAGTAGGAGCAAGAATAATTTTCCCTTTTCAATAAACATACAACACAGTACACTCACTCTATTCACAGCACTCTGCTCTTCAGACATGAGATGTAACACTTTTGGGACACATTCATCTCCTTTGTGTATAAATATTGCATTTTATTCTGTCCAATAGCCAACATTTATATACTAGGAGTAAAAATAAATACAGATATATTACCACTAAACAGCATGGCATAGGCAAAGAGAAGTTGTTACCAAATAATCATCACTGTCTATTTAGCAAGTTTGCTTCTCATATTATCTGATTTTTGTATTTTGACAATGTTCTGTTATCTAGAAAGCCAAACTATGATAACTGATGATTTTTTTTTTAATTAGGCAGCACAAAAATAAAGGACTAACCCCAATGTCTGGGGCATTTTAGAAATTAATCGATGGAAAATAAATTTTATGAAAAATCTTAGCCAAAAAAACAACCTACATAAAAACTGCATTCTTCTTCTATATTTTCCTTTATAATAGAGTAACTATGCTTTAGAATCTTTGTGGGAACTATAAATATGAGTTTCTTGATTTAGTTCAGAAGACAAATTTTAAATAAGAGGACAAAACATGGATGTCTGTGCACAAAGGCATAACTTCATGAAAGGAAGGAATTTTAAATAGCAAACATCTCATTAATGAACAGAGCATCTACAGTTTTGCATGTCTGTAAATCATTTAGAGTTGTATAAAGCTTAGTTTCTTACCCCCTACTGTGTCTGTTTTGCAATGTTCCACTAAGCTGCAGATCCAGCAGCTCAACGATTGTCCCATGGAGTAAAACAATGCTTCATTTACTCTCTATGGCATGGCCTGAGTCCCTCTGCCAAGTTTTCTTCCTTCCTTTCTCCATTAACAATATCTACATATTTAAAATGTAAGACAAAATGTAAAAGCTGCCAACAAGTTTCAATATTCAGGCTTCTCTCCCTTTCTCAAATGAAAAGGCAAGATTTAAAGTAAAAACAAGGAGAGACTGCTTTTTCTGCTTTAAGCAGTCCATTAAGCTGAAGTGGATTATTGGGCATGAAGATAAAATTAAAATGAAGAAAAAAAGGAGGCAGAAAAGTAAAAAATCCCATAATGCTAAAAAATAGAAACCATACAAGTGGAGCACCAGAGGGATTATGGAGGAATGAACAAAAAGGTTAAAACAACACTGGTATGTCTTGATGCAGATGTTGTCCCTTCACCTTTTCCCCACCTTGTCATCTGCATCTCCCTACCTACAGAGCAGGTCCTTTATCAATGCAGTAATAAGTTCATGTGTGCAGCCATCTGCCTGGCAGATGGGGAGGTGCTGGGCACCGTCGCTCAGCAGCCTCTGCTCGCGCTTGTCATGATCAGGAGCTAACAGACTTCATGGCAGGGGTGAGCCTGCTCACAGCAGGAACAGCAGCACCTTGTGCCATGGTTGTTCACCCAGCCTCTCCAGGGGAAAAGAGGGTGGTAAGGAAGGAGGAGGCAAAGGAGATAGGAATTTTTTTCATCGAGCATGTCATTACACAGCAGCCAGTAGGTGTTACCTCAGCTTGTTAACAAATGTTACCTCTCCTGTGCAGCACATCCCTTCCATCTGAGTGGTACACCTTTGTACCCTGACCTCACACAATGAAATTCTGAAATTGTTAACACAAACTTATCTGAACATGTGAACAACACTCATTTATTTTGTTTTTGGTTTGGTTTTTTGTTTTTGTTTTTCCCCAAATGTAGCCAGATTAAAAAAAAAAAAAAGGAAAAGAATAGAAAAGAAAAAAATAGATACGTTTTCAGGAAAAGCTGGGGGGAAACCCCATCTGATGGTAATCAGCAGATGCAGAAATGATACTAGTGGTAAACAGACAAAAGGACCATAAAAGGGAAGATTTATTTTTTTTTGTTAGATCTGAATTCCAGTACTTATTTCTTATCCAGACTAGGTAACACTGAGTTTCAAGAACTGTCTTGTTTGTTTCCTCTGCAGGTTTACACTTCCATTATGTATTTGATGTGGCTGTCAATAAAAAGTCTACACTTACTGTAAAGAATCCCCACAGAAATCTGGGAAACTTCATAGCTAGTGCAATGTTTCTCACTGAGGTGTCAATGAAACCTGCTGGTGACTTATTGTCCCCCCAGAAAAGCGCCAGAGGATGTGAACTGTTACTTAGCACTCTTTCTGTAACTAGAAACTGTAGCTCTCATAATCTGAGGAAATTACTTTCTCTGTACATTTAAATGATTGATTACAGAGAGAATTTTTCATTTGGAAAGATGCTAAAATAAACAGAGAATATACACTCAAAGCAGAAGTCAGCTATGGAGATGTTTCTCGATATTAATGAAACTTATTCAGTGCTGTTTTGCTTTGGGGTTTGTTTTATTTTGTTTTTATTAGCATATCTTTAAAATGTTATTTTTGGGGTTTTTACTAGTATAATGTTTTATCACATAAATTTTATTTTATAATCAAATTAGTCAACCATCTAACAAAAACCAATTTACCAAAGGCAGGGTATCTTGCTATATTTAAATTTACTTTACAGAAAATATTGTCACCTTAGTTACTCTCCAAGTATGTGTTTCAAAATCTCTACTTTTGATACTAATGCCTTATTTTGATTTCATCTTGCCCACAGAAAACACACCTCTTCCAATGGAGACTAGGAATTACATGCTTGAACACAGGGTAGATTCTTTCCCCCTAATGTCGAAGACTATATTCTTCCAAATTTTCACCACAGATCATATCACTGACTTTGATTCCACTCCTGAGCACATCTTTCCTGTGTGGTATGATGACTCACCAAAAAACAGTCAGTTGGAGACTTGTACAATTAAAAAACTCTAGATTAGAGCACAGCCATTTTAGTGTTTAAAGAGAATGCAACTGAAAAATGATAATATTTCAAGCCTTTATGACATCCCAGTTGCTTTGTAGAAAGCTCCAGCTGACAGATTCATCATGTGAGCAGTCTTTTTTTACTGCTAAATATTTACATATGCACATAACTATTATACATATATAAAATCACAAACACGCACACTTCATGTTCCTACAAGATACTTTTTTGCTGATTTTTCTATTAATTATATTGATTTCAAGAAGCCTACATCCTCCAAGGAGGTTTCTAGATTGGGCATCCAGAAGTTTATTATTAATAATATACAGAAATATTTTATACCATGCAAAGTACTGAATAGGACTTCATAAAGTCTCCTACAAGTAAAGATTGCCAGTGTATTTTCAAGTTTTTTCTTTTCTGTTAGCTCATAAACATCTGCAACTAATGCAGATTCTTGCATCTATTTCTCATAATAGCACATTTATCTCCCTTCAGAGTCACACAAATATACTCTCTAAACCTCATAAGTATGCAGGCTCGGACTTAACCTCATTTTGTTGACTCCTATGACCCAGAGAAAAAAGCTTGAAATGTATACCAAAGAGATGAGCAACAGCTGTTGACATTCTGAGTTTATCAGTCCATGAAGAAATATATATTTTTTAATTTATGTTGCATGCTCAAACTGACACAAAGACATTAAAAATTTAAAAGAGAAATTGTGTGCTAGGAATTCAGTCAGAGGAGAAAAATGAATAAATAAATTGTTTCACTGTATCTGGGCCCTGTGGCATTTTTAGAAAGCAGATCCAGAAAATAAAAAGGATAAACCAGTGAAAAGTGGATCATGAATGGAGATGGAAATTTTTTCTATTTATTTTCAATTTATTATGAGCAAAGGAGCCCCTAACACAAGGGTTATGTTTATAAAAAGCAGGTTCTGCGTCATCAAGAGTCTCTACATGCTGTCCAGGCAGAGGTTGTTTCTCATCTTTTAATTACTATCATTGTCCTGGTGTGAATCCTTACAGCAAAAGAAAAGGGAGAATTTTAATAATAATAATAATAATAATAATAATAATAATAATAATAATAATAATAATAATAATAATAATAATAATAATCACAACAACAACAACATCAAGCATCTGCATTAAAGGAAATGGGGGAAAAACATCCTTAAGATCTTTAGATTATGGACATAAACTAGTATATAGTGTGAATAGTATACAGAACCAAGTCCATTCCCTTATAATATGTAATACTAATATTAGTATTTCACTTCCAGGTAGAATTGGAATCCCAGTGTGTTAAATGTTACACAAAGAATATAGTGAAGAGTACTCATGTGTAGCCTTTTTCAGCAATTAATTATGTCATCATTTTTTTCTTATAATCACTGGGGTTTTTTGTGTAAAATTCTTTGCTGGACTGGACAGAAGAATCTTTCAAACCTTTCACTGTTTAGTCTGCTAGAAGATTTTGGGCTGGGATCATGCTGATAGATTGCAATAGCTCCTGTGCCTTCAGGTTTATGGGTATATAGTGCAATGACTCTTTGATCTTTTCCTATTTAAACCGGAGACATTAAAGAACTGCAGCTACAAAAGATAATTACTATTCTCCTTGCATTCTTGAGTTTGCAGATAGCTTCACTCTACAAGATCAAGACTCAGTCCCAAGGCCTGATTGTATCCTCATTTACATTTATGTACACTGAGAATAATTCCACAAAGGCCAGTGGAAACTTAGTGAGGTATAATTGGTGTGAAGTGTTTTGTGAAGTGAGACATAAATTCATAGGCTTTGCGTAATGAATTGCCTCATCTGCAAGAAAGCATTTGAAATTGGAACACTTCATAATAGACAACAATAATGCACTATGTATAATTTATTTTTTTATAATAAAATAAAAAGTGGCTTTTTTCAGGAGTGTTTCTTATCTCTTGGATGTTTTATTTTTTCTATTTCTATTCCCTTTCCACTTTGTTATTAAATGGTTGCAGTTTTACTGTCTTTCTTAGCAGCAGGACACACAACAATAGAATTTAAAATATTGGAAAGGAAAAAGATAACATACATTTGTTCTTGTCCAGAATCTAAATTTCAGTTTTGAATAGAGGTCACAAAAAAGGTTTTAGGCCTAGGTTTAGAAAGCGTACACAATCCACTACCTGTAACACTTGGAAAAAACTGAACTGAAAATCATACAGGGTCTTGGCCTTAACAAGAGAGCTGTATGCTTTCTAACCAGAAGCAACTGAAATATAAGATGACTTCAGTTACATTTACCTGAAACCAAAGAAATTTTTAGTTTTAACACAATTTTCTCTAATGATCAAAATTATCAGGAGAAATTAATAGTCTCTGATTCTATGTAAAATCTAATCTGTCTCCCAGTTTTCTGAATGGATATCCCTTGAACATGAATGGCCACCATAGTGAATGAAGAGAGAATGAAGACATGTGTTGCAACCTGTGCCACATAAATATTAGTACTTTAAAAAATATTTATAAGTTAAACTGTGTATTAATAAATAATTTATTAACTTTTTTCCTAGGACAAGTGCAGGGACACCACCATACTCCTCTCAAAATAGAAAAAAAAAATAGACAAAGAATCAACTCCTAGAACACACTGCTTTCCTCCAAATATAGGAGGTGCTTCTCATCTAAATAGATGAGGTTCCCTTTAGCAATCATTTCCCCAAGCCTCACATCTATGCAGTATACTCAGCATCACCTTGTCTAAGATGTGTACTACTTCTTAAAAGGTAGATATACATATTGGACAAAAGGAGATAACATATTGGACTCCTATTTACAATGCTGGGGAAGAAAACGAGAAGTGAGCTAACAAACAGAAGTCACAGAGCACCTTAGAACTGGAAGATTTTAGTAAATAGGTGCCTAGAAGTTAAACTAAAGACCATTCAAGATATATGAAATGCATGTATGTAAAACAGTGAAAGGAATCAGAGGCAGATGGGTTTAATAGTCAATTCCTCTGTGTGAGTGATCCCTCTGCTTTCCAAGTGACACAATATGGGGCTGAAGGAACTACGGCTGGGGACCGACCCAGCTGTTACAGCCGGCTTGGTGATTATGCACTGTGCTGTGCTCTAACAGAGATTAGTTGTTTCTAAAGATATTTGGAAATTCTCAGATCACAATCAAAATTTTTACCAAGAGTGTTGTCAAAAGCATACTAGCTGCATTTCACATATCTAAATTTTTAGCATTTTGGATTTAGAAATGTGCTGTCTTTCTCTTCTTCTCAGATGATCTTTTTATATAAAATTATGCAAGGTATCACAGCATACATATATCAATATGAACTAAATATGAAACTGAAAATAATCAGACTCTTTCACCACATAGTAAGACAGACTGAGGGTATCATGAAACTGCCTGATAATCTGTCACCTAACAGTGATCAAAAAAATGAATAAATAACAGAATTAGAGACTGGCTAATGTTGGAAGGACCTTGGGATTTCTTCTTGTCATAAACCCCTGCTAAAGCAGGGCCACCTGCAGCTGGTTGCCCAGGAACACATCCAGCTTTTGAATTTCTCTAAGGAAGGATACTCCAAAATCTTCTGAGTTTATTTTTATTTGAGGAGAGAAACTCCTCCACATTTTGACTAGCTTAAACTTGACAATGGATTTTAAAAAAGACTGTATAAATCTTTTATTTTTTTACTCTTAAAGACAAATTGAAGAGCCACAAAAAAGGAAGACATCTGAGAGTAAGAGGTTTGTTGCACGCGTTCTACCAATAATGCTAAACATTAAATTAGCCTATAGGAAGAGAAATATTAATTTCTAAATCATCCAAATATTACCGTCTTCGAAATAACACAATAGAATAACAAGAGGAAAGGTCCATCCTTTCTTCATGAAAACAATTTAACTTTGCTATGTGGGGCAGGGCAAGCATTGCAAAGAAACATAGAAAATACATAACTGATAATTACATAGGTAAATTTATTAAAGAAGAACTGAAAGGTCGGGTGAATTAAATAAAAATATGTATGAAAGTTTATTATGTAGGCAAGCCAGATCTAAACAGAATTTAATTCTGATGTGGCCTGAAGAAAATGATCTTTTGAAAGTATATTGGTGAAACTTATGCTGACAGGCAGTACTTAATAGTTTGAAGAAGAGAAATATTTAACAGCTTGTAAAATGTTTTCATACAGATACTTCCAACTTTTGAGTATATAGATTGAAATTAGAGGTGGGGTGGGAGAATGTTTTCGAACATTCTGTAAACAAACACAGGCATTCAGCAAACTTTGCTAATAAAAAATGTTTGCATATTTTTTGTAGATTTTACAAAGCATTGCTATACTTTTGAGAAAGCATGAAATACAACCGTGTGAATCAGGAAGCTGCAATACTTTTAAAGAGTGTTGATGAAACAATATCAGATAGTCGTGTTGGAAGTGTTGGAGGAATTGTAACTAGTTCAAGATTTTCAAGGTGGGAAACACACTAGATGAAATAAGACAAGCTGACAAGATCAACCATGTCAAATTCTGGAAACACATCAGTTCATATGGAACAGAAATTGAAAATGCGTTCATGTGTTATTTCTGAATATATTCTGAAACAACGTAACTCCTTGATTTCAAAACGAACCAATTTCATCTCGTAATAAAGACTGCATCATTCAAATTCAAAACTTAAGGTATAATCAAAATACTTAGATTAGCAGCAGTATAGATAGACAATGGGCAACCATATTACAGGAAGACAAAAAAGCCCAACAAAACATCTCAGGGAAGTCAAATAACACATATTAGCATGGATAGCTGTAAAATTATGCTAATGTAACTATGTAAACTCATGCATAAAATAAATATGCTACACAGCATGACCTTGTCTCTATGACTGTGCCATTATTTTTCATGCATTTCCATATGTATCAGTCTATTACTGTATGTTATCAAGCAAAGTTTCCCTGGCAGTTCAACAAGAACTATACTTGTAATAGTTTTTGAGAAATTCCTTGATTATTTAATTTTCCACAACATCCATTTTTTATTTAATGAGAAAAATATTTAGTAGTGCAACTCTAATGATAACAACTGCTCTGCTTTTTTCTTAATTTGTTTGTTTATTCTTTCCAAACATGTCACATGTTTGGAAAAGATTGTAAATTCCATCTAGAATTCGGAACTCAGTCTGGTAGTTCTACTTTCATTGAACATTTTCTGTGAGGCTGTACATTATGGACTTAATACATAAGGCTAGTATATTCCTGAGAAGCTTGCTGTTGCCTGAGTCTTCTCTTACAGATGTAGAAAGCCTAATTCTTCTGCATATTTCAAGATACATAGTGAACATGATGCAGCTGATTTTCCTGCAACAGAAATATCTTAAGACGTAGATTCATCTTTATTACAGCATAGAAATAATAATTTCAGATTCACATCTTAGATTGAAACTGTGGATCAGGAAACAATATTTTGAGTCATGTAAGGACTCCCAAAACTTTCAAAAGAATGAGAATGTATATAGGATATGCTGCTTTACTTCACAAGAAATTGAATTTATAAAGCAAAAAAATGAGCAAACTGCTTAGGGAGGGAAGGGGTGTGTATATGTGTGTATTAGAAAAACAGGGCAAACCAAACAAGGCCTGCTTCATAAAATCAGACAAGTTACATGCATTTCTACAGAGGATGATTCACCACCTAAGTGCCAATAATCAAGTCAAAACTGCACTGGTATGTTTCAGAACATCCACTAATTGTAGTCAGGTATGAGAGCCCACCAGGAAGCCTGGAATCGTATAAAAAGCATGTGAACAGAATCAAAACCTACATTATAACAAATCAGGAAAAGTGCTTCTGAACTTAAAAATAGATGACTTGTTCACAGACCTGAAATGATAAATAACCAAGACGATAATAAAACTAAGCCACAGAATGAACATTTTAAATGCACCTTCTTCTTACACAATAAACGAGAGAAGCAAAATAACCAACTCTTCTCCTCACTTCAAATCTACAAGATTTTACAGACACAAGATAGAGTGGGGACCTTGCAAAAAATACTGCAATGAAAAGATTGCATCTAGTCTGAAGTAAAAAGTAGCACAAAAGGTTAAATCTGAAGGAAAAAATGTGTTACTCCAGTCTAATATGTGGGTCTATTGTAGCTGAATGTTAAATATAATATTAGACTAAGACAAATTCAATGTCATTATATTATTTTCATGCAGTAATAAAGAAGGAGTACTTTTACTAGCTCCTGAGGCCAAAGCACAACTGGAAACACTCTATTCAGACTTTATGTAATTTAAATCACACTAAAGAAAATATTAGTGGGCTATGTCTCCCACAAGGACTGATATAAACAGGTAGTGGAGGTAAGATATAATCTAGAGATTTATATAGTGCTTTAGAGACTTTCCTATGATCTAAGAATATTTATTGAAAATGTGCTCATCCACCTCCTGCTGCGGCTTTTCTATTCCAGTACTTTCTTCTGGTGTTCAGATTTGCATATCCTAACACTGCTCACTACAGCCATTATACACACACTTATACCCTATGATACCTATAAAGACCACTTTGGAATTATGGAAGTTCTGTCATCCACCAGTTTCAAAAATATGTTTTTAATATAATGGATTTTAAAATTGTAGCGATGAACCAATATAGGTGGTATTACTACTAGCACTGTAAGTAAAATATCAATGTCTGAAAGGAAGAACACTAGCAACATAATTTATATTTTATGTAATTTATATATATGTAAAGTAAATGCATTTATTTGAATTATTTTTTTAGTATATCTGCTATTATACTACCACCTAATGGTAAAAGATAATTAATATAGCACACAATTACATGAAGATGCCCTGACAAGCTCTGCAGTTCAAGCACTTGCAAGTAGCAACATCCTTTTCTCTGTCTTTTACAGGTCTCTTATTTCTCCTGCTGTTAAGACTCCTTGTACTCCTTTGTCCATAATTCTATCTTTTCCTGCAATTTTTACTATCTGTCTAGGCTGCTCTCCTTATGGGTGGGGCACCACAACTGCACAATAGGGAATATGGGGAATATGGGGAATATGGGGAATATGGAGAAAAGAGTCAGATTCCATTGGAAGATGCACATTAAAAAAAAAAAAAAAGAAAGGGAATGGAATTTGCAGCAACAGAAATTCCAATTGGATATTAGGAAAAAAAACCACAGTGAGAGGAGTCAAATGATTGGAGGATTATGTGATTATGTACAGGCTTATGTTGTGAAATATCCATCATTGGATATGTTTACTTCTTGCTACATTTTTTCTATATATACACAAAATCTTGCCCAGCTTTTTTTTTAATATGACTCAGCCCCACCTTCTTTAGAATGACGATTCCTATTTGTTTTTCCCTCCATGTGCATCACATATTAGGCTACATATAAGGATGTTGTGGTTTCATCCCAGCTGGCATCTAAGTACCACACAGATAGCCACTACTTCACACCTCATTTCCCTATTTTCCCTCCAGCGGAGTAGGAAGGAGAATCACAAAAAATTAGAACTTGTGGGCTGAGATAAGAACAGGTTAACAACTGAAATAAGAGTAAGAGTAAGATTAATGAAAAGTAGAGGGAAAGAGAAATAAAACCCAAGGAAAACAAGTGATGGACAGTACAGTTGCTCATCACCCACTGACCAATGCCCATCACTGAGCAGCAATTAGCCCCTTCTGGACAACTTCACCAGTTCATATCCTGAGCATGTTCTGTGCTATGGAATGTCCCTTTGACCAGGTTGTGTCAGCTGTCCTGGCACTGTTCCCTCTCAGTGTCTTGTGCCCCTGCTCACTGGCAGAGCAGGGGAAAGTGGAAAGTCCTTGGTTTAGAATAAGCACTGCCCAGCAACAACTAAACCACTAGCTTGTTTTCAAATCAGAGTACTGTACCAGCTACAAAAAAAAGAAAATTAATCCTATCCCAGCTGAAACCGGGACAAAAGAAGACATTTTTGATAATGAGAGCTGTTAAGCACTGGAAAAGGTTGGCCAGAGAGGTGACAGATGCCCCATCCCTGGAAACATTTGAGGTCAGGTTGGATGGAGCTCTGGGCAATCTAATCTAGTTAAAGATGTCTCTGGTCATTGAAGGTAGGTTGGTTTTGATGACCTTTAATTGTCCCTCCCAACCCATGATCTTATGACAATAACTTGGAAGAAAAAAATAGAATATCACTGCAGAGATAGAGCAATTTTTATTTTGCTTTAAAAATTTAACAAAAATAAACCCCTAAAACCTACACAAAGATGACAAGATTTGTTTACTGAAACCTGTTCCTTAATAACACAAACTGCAGGGAGATTTAACCTCAGCTAAACAGAACACAGATTAATTAATTCTGCTGCAAATTAGACTTCTTAAAAAAAAAATTATTCTGTTCACGATTGTACACACATTTTTGAAGACGGATGATAAAAGCAAAAATATGACACATAACCAATATTTAATCTCATTTTAAATTCCAATTTTTTATTTACAGTTATTAATCTGTATTAAAATTAAACTTTCAGAATAAGAGCTTCCATGATTTGTGTGTTAAACCTCAAATATGTGATTCATTTTTCAATTCAAGCAATCACTACTGCAATTACAAAACATGGATCTCTTTTTATCCATTTTAGTATGGGGGAAATATACCACAGATAGCAACCACTTTCAAAAGCTAAGCACTAAACTGAATACACTTCTCCCTTTTCTCCAGCTCTGTCTCAGTATTTGAAGAAAGCAACTGACTACTGAAGTTTTAAATCAAGTTAAAAATAAAAATTCCAGATTATACGAATAATATATAAAATACATTTCTCTAAGATCTGTATAGTATTATAACAGAGCTATAAATTAATCTTACACATTAAAATTTTATTTAAAAAATTAATTATAAAATACAGAAGGTGCTAATCAGATGATGCAGAATATCAGTATTGCACAGTATCATCATTTTAAAGAAAATGACTACTTAGATGAATTATCACGGTCAACATAAAATGAGCTGACAACTTAAAAAATAATTCATCTGCATTTTGCTTGAATTTCTCTGATTCACAGGCAAATCTAAATGCAGCTGGAATTGAAATCAGTGCTCTTAAATGTTTTCTGTTTTATAACCTCTGTTTTTAATCTGAAACACACATCATGTACTTGGTTGTCCTTCCTGTGTACTGCTGCCTTCAAAATTCTAAGCGAGTACTCTGTCTTACTCTGTTGATGTCTGTAGAAGATACTTTGCTAAGACAACCTTCAGATTTAATGTTTCTGCTGTATCTCTTGGCTGAAAAACTTAGTGTGCACGTGGCTATGAGCATTCCCTTTGCTGCAGTGCAATAATGCCCTTCTTTGCTGAATTAAGCATCCTGTCATTTTTAAAGCACAGTTTGATGTTTTATCCTATGAGTACAGTATGTAGAACTAAGATCAACTGTTATTAGTAAAAGCTTGAGGCTTATGACCACTTCTGTTGAATTTACCTTTCATTCCCCATAAAGTAAATGAGTTGGAATTAACAGGACTGTCCTTGCAGAAGTGAACAGGAAGGCTGACAAAGTAATTCCCTGGTAATCACAGCAAATTAGTCTTGAAGTCCACTGACATGGAAATATTCTTACTGGCATCAAGCCTTAGGAGTAGGCATAATCCCTGATCATAAAATTGTAATATTAATTGTGAAATCTTAACTAAGGAGAAGGTCCCTTTTTCATTTAGTTTTTTTTTTTTCTTTCTATTTTTGTCCTGGTTTAGAGACACTCTTGGCTAAAAACGATCTGTACATGTACACAGTATATATACACATTAGTCAAATTTTGAAGACATATCCACAACTAGAACACATCTACCTACATTTTTCTTTGGAGCTGTGTGTGAAAAAGAATAAATCCATACCTACCTATTATGAATCTAAAATAGTTTTCTTTTTAAAGACATAACATCTCACAATTACATGAGATCAAAATGTTGCCCTTTAGATATGACAACTTCTTCTGAAAGCAACCTCAAAGCCCTTGTTGGGGGAACAGACCAAAACCACCAACCCCTGTCAGTAGAAGCAATAATTTCAGAGTTTTCCACATGGACCTTGAAGCTGTCAATCTCACACTAGGTACTAATGCTGATGAATCAACTGTGGAAGAAGCAGCAATTAGATCATTACAAGACAGGCATGCCAAGTTATTCTTTGAACTGTGTGCATGTTCCAACGTGTTTTGTAGTTGTGGAAGCATTCCTGGTGTGAATCTCTCTGTATTTGTCTGCATGTGTGTGGGACCTTAGACATAGCAGAGCCCAGTGACTATGGTGAGTCACACAATAATGCAGAAGCATGACATTCCTTTCTACATCATGTAAATGCAGTATTTTGAGTACTCAGAATCGGTGCTATTAACTGCAGTAAACCAAAATTCATTACAACATTTTTGGGGATTTTTTTATGATTGGTCGGTTTGGTTTGGGATGGTGGGCAGGTTGCTTGTTTTTTGGAGGGATGTGTGAAGCAACACACACGGCTAGCCAGGGTGACCACCAAACCACAGCTGAAATGCAAAGAGAACATTCATTTCAATACCTCCCTAACAAAGTCGGGCTTCAGAGAAACACGGAGACCCAGGCTTGTTAGGCTCAGTTTATCCTATCACCCAGCGGGGTGGAGGCAGGGCTGCTGCCTGCCCTGATGTAACAAAATCTTCTTGCAAGCAGAGTTTATGACAGGGCTGTGCTTTAATGATCTCCCTTTCCATCCCAGCAGGAGGCTCAAGCATGCCTATAAATCTGTGTTATCTCTACACAGGAATTCTAATTCTCAAAACAGTCAGAGGATGAATGACTTAGGCATGGCTTAGGAACGACTTAGGCAGGAGTGACTTATCCACATTCCTTGCATTCCCAGAATTTTACTTGGGGTGAAATTATTCCCTCCCTCACCAAAACTTCTTGTTTTAACCCTTTCCTCCCAAGAGGGTGTGTTGTTGTTTTTTTCTTTTTCAAAGAAAAATATTGGGAGTGATATTCTTACAGCTACTTCTAATTGTTGCATTGGCAGGAGTCATCTGGAAATCAAAGCAAGAATTTTAAACTCTTAGATACCCAAAGTTCATTCAAATTGATGGACATATGGATAAGAGTTTACACACCTGATACATAAGTGACTTCATTATATATATATATATATGCAAAAAAGTAAAAGCCTGAATATATTCATTATTGGACAGAACCAAAAGGCTGAGGCCTGAAAATGCAAGGCGGTATGCAACAAGAAACATTTTTTGCCTTGCAAAACTTACAGTTAAGATAGAAGAGTCAACAAAAGTAGGCAAAACACAGAATGGAAGTTTATGCCATCCAGGGTTAAATACTAAGTATGCACTAAATTGACACCATAAAAATACCCACACCATAGGGGTTGTATCTCAATGCTCTCACAGTCCAAAGTTAACTGCCTATCATCTCTGCTGTCTTTTTCTCCTCTCACTTCAGTACATCCATATCTCCCTTGTAGTGGGGAGCACAGACTGGGACACAACACTCTAGATGTGCCTCACCAGAGCTGAGCAGAAGGAAGGATCACGTCCCTCAACCCACTGGTGATATTCTGCCTAATACAGCTAAGAAGGATTTTGGCTACCTTTGCCACGAGGGCAGGTTGCTGGTTCGTGTCCAGCTTGTCCGCCAGGACTCCCAAATACTGCTCTGCAGAGCTACTTTCCAGCTGGTCAGCACTCAGCCTATTCTGGTGCCTGGGGCTAATCTTCCCCCAGTTGCAGGACTTGGTATTAAACATCATCTGGCTTAGTGAAGTTCCTGTTGGCTCATTTCTCCAGCCTGTTTGTGTGTAGCCTCTGAATGGTTACACAGCTACCTGGCATATCAAGCTTATCTCATGTATATTAAGTTTTGGAACAAAGTTATGAATTCATTGAAGAATGTACCTCATTGAGTTAAAGTACTTGAAAATTAGCTGGAGTTACTTACTCCTTAAGTTGTCAGTTACATATGGCAAACTTCAACATTAACTTAGGGCTTCCACCCACCCCAAAACTACGAAAATCCAACATGTCTTTGATCAATATGGAATATAACCATGTCTTGAGTTACTGTGAGTATTTGGTGCTATTGAAAATTGTCATAATTGATGATGCTATTATATTGACTTAAGACTTATTATGTTGTTCATAAATTGTAAAATTCAGTGAATTACCTCAGAATTAAAAAAGACCTGTCTATTTATTCTCTAATTTTCAGAAGAATATGAACAAATTTGTAGAAGAAATTCATGTCTCCATGACCAAGATATAAAGTAGTATATTAATAGTAAAAGAAAAATTATCCTTGCCAACCTATATATACATATATGCTTTCCCAAACAAGTTTCATATATCATCATCATAAAAATGTAGAATATCAGGAGCTTCCAAGGATAAACAGAGAAGAGATCCTACTATGTCTTTTACAGCTCTAATTCTGAAAAATACTTAACTACTTATCTATGTAGATATCTACTCAACATAGTTTTTGCAATTGCCCAAGACTTAATTCAGTTTGCTTAATCTACAATTATGTGATTTAAAGCAATCATTGAAATCCTTATCTTCCTTCTCCAAATAAGTACTCCAATTGTCAACATATGGACAACAGAGCTTGACATGGAGAGAAGAAACTGGGACTCCAAAAGGAATTCACACCTCTGACAAATTAACTGCTGAAAGAAAAAAAAGAATTATGCATCTTCCTCTCTATCCATATATTGAAAAATTGGGTTAAAGGGCTTAATTCAAGGTGGTGAATTTTGTAGTAGACAAACAAGTCTGTGACACCGCCTCACACCCCTCCAGTTATTTCCTACTGACAAACTCAGGGGAGTTTCACTCAGAATGCTGCCTTCTGTGAGTTTCCTTCCTTAGCAGACAACTGCACGGAGAGAGGCATAAATAGCTCAGACACAATAAAAGGTGTTCTCCACAGACATCAGGCTCTCAAACAAGCTGGTGGATGGTATGATACACTTTTGTAGATCTGTTGCTGGGTGCTCAGCCATATTGACACACAAATATCTCTGAAAATTATAGCTCGATAAAGCCAAATCAAGACAAGGTCATTCATAAAGTGTCTTCAATGTCAAACTGGTAAGAGCAAAAATAAAAACACTGAACACTCAAAATTTTTCATCAGGTGGATTTCATCACTGAAACTGCTTTGAAAACTAAAGGCCAGAATGTCAATAGAGTGCCAAAGACTTCCTGCAGAAGTACAAGATTTAGGAGAACAGTGGTAAAATAATAAGAAAGATAAAAAGTTTCATCAGAAGTGTAAAACACATGAAATACAACAATGGCTAAATAGAATGGAAAAGGTAAAACACAGATTTCACTGCAAACACAAGAAAAAAACAGAGAAGAGTGTAAAAAAAGGTGACTAATATGGAGAGTTTTAGAATCAAGGGTTGAGAATGGCTAGTTTTGGGAGAGTGGGAACATGTAATGTAGTCTTTAGAATAGGAAATTGCACTAATATAGGTATTGGGTAATTTATGTTCTCATCTGTAATGCATCTTCTGCCCAATAATTACCTTCCATAAAGCATAGTGGAAATGAGGTTTGCAGGTAATTTTTGAATGGCATTGCTATACATATACATATACATATACATATACATATACATATACATATACATATACATATACATATACATATACATATACATATACATATACATATACATATACATATATCACAAAGTTCTCATGTTTCAAAAACAGACTGCAATGTCAAGGTTAGTAACTGGTATTCTGCATCTGGAACTAATTACTGGTCTGTAAATGATAATACAAACAAAATAGCCCCATTTCATTATCCCATTCCAACACTACTGCAATCAACACACAGACCCTCAAGATATATAAGCAGCACATATTTGAAATTAAAATCCCTCTTCTAAATGTTTTATAGGTATATTTGTATCATGTCTATTAACCCTTGTCACAACCACAGGAGAAAAAAAAAAAGCTACGTCAAGGCTCATGCTTTCCATAGCTTTCACTTCCAATGGAGAGGAGAAAAAGTCTTACTAAACTCCCACCACTAAATGACTCTGGTTACCCTTCCCTGAAACGCGCTTAATGTTTGCTCCTACTATTCATCAAACATTCTTCACTAAAGAAGGACATGTTCTTTGCCAGACAACTCCTTTATTAAAACCAGGAATGCTTACAGCAGAGGAGATACAATCCTTTGTCATGACAAAAGCTGACAAATAATCAATCATGTTGCAATTAACAGAGAAATACCATTATCATTACCAAGCTTTCTGGTCTTGTATTTCATAAATTAGATGGAAACCACACAGGAGAAAATAGGTCAACAGCTCTACCACCCAGGGCTTGGGTGTTTACCCTGGTATCCCAAAATATGAATATTTAAAAAGCTGACACATCCAATATCCCAAATGGGAGGAGTTCTGATGATCAGGCAGACTGGTGGCTCAGCATAGGTAACACATAATAACCTTTTAAATTAGATACGTTACTTTTTTTTTTACTTTTTATACCCCAATAAGCCCCTCATATTACCACAAATAATCAAACCTTGTTTCACAAACAGCAGTGCAGTTGCTCTGCCTTGTTAAGTATTTATTTATTCATTCATTCATTTATTCATTCATTCATTCATTTATCAGAAACATTTTAAGCTAGGGGGAAAGTAGGAGAATTTTAAAAATTATTTTCTTTTCTTAAGCACATTCTTAATCCTGTGGTTTTATTCAGTTACTGAATTGCAAAACTATGTACAAGCTGAGATTGCACATACCTTAAAGGTATCAAGTATCAAATTATATAAGCGTATGTGCCATGTAACATTTGCGAAATCTCTCAGTAGGTGTTTTGAATTTTTCTTATCGGTCCTTACATGCAACTAATAGTACATATAAGCAAAGACTAAATTATATTTTCAGGCTGTTACTTGCATTTTAAAACAGTTGGTGACAGGTCAGTGGTTAGCATAATTCTCTTACTATCATTCCATGGATTCTCTTCAAGAAGGGATTTTTGTGCAGCCTACAGCACACTGAGGAATGTGGGTTTCTATCCACCTGTCAAGAATTTGTGACCATAGTACTTAGTACTGACTGTGTTTTGACATGCTAAGCATGACCATCCTTCTTAAAAATGAGAAGAATTTCCAAGAAGTATCTTGGTTTCAGCACACTTCCGTGCTGTGGAAAAGAGAGTCACAGTATTGTTATCTGGTCATTACCATTTCTATCAGGATTCAAAGACCTACTTTGTGATAGTTTCATTGATCATTCTCAAAGAACACCTCTCAAGCAAACCAGAAACACAATTTTGTGTATAGTATATATCATAACTACTGCCGAAGGATAAACATTGGCAGATTCATTAGTCAAAATTTTCATGTCCTTTTTTGACATGTCTGAGTAGAATACAGTAATTCTGTGCAACAAATAGGGCTTTGCTTTCAGAACCTATATATTTTGGTGAAATCCATTGCATATGAATCCTCTTAGAGGCACTGTTGCTCAATATTTTTTGTGATACTTCTTTCCTGCCTAATAAAATTGCTTCAGTACATTTGAACACATTGGCCTACAGGTACCTTGGAATATCCTTGAAATAACAGTGTTGATACATAGGAACTCTCTGGAAAGAAATTTTAATCCCAGCTGTGTTTTTAGAGGGTTTTAAAAATTTGTTTGTTTTCCTGTCTTTTGTTCTTTTTGTTGTGTAGAAAGGAGTTACACCCTTGCACCAGTAAATACAGACAGTAAACCAGTATCAAAGTTTTATCCAAAGAGATATCTGTATTACATTTCAGAAGGGAAAGCAATCTTTATAGAGGGCAAGTATTTAGTTCTCTCTAAAGAAGCCAGGTTTATAAGCAACATGCCAGACCGGCTATCTCAAAAACAGAACCTCCCAAACCAGTAACCATTCTGAAAAAAATTTATGTGATCTTATTTGGTAGGCAAGACTCATCTACTTAAACTTGGACATTTATAAGCTGCATTTCTGGAAACAGTTTAACAAAAATCTAACTCTGTTTCCAGCCTAAAATTTTATTTTCCGTGACAATGGATAGTTTGAATTCAAAACATTGTGTTAATTGGGCTCTGGAGAAGAACAGATTCTAGGGGGAAAAGTAGTGCTTAGTCAGCATTTCCCATTTTCCACAGCCTCCAAGTTGCATTCTAAAGCACTATGGTAGGGGGAATAAAGATTCACGGGTCTTTTATTGAGAAACATTGCCTCTCCTGCTAAAGGTACAATTCTTCAAATCTCACTTTGTGGCATACACAAAATATTAGCACAGTAGTGTTAAGTACCCTCTAGTTGAGAAGGAAAGAGGAAAATCTGGAAAAGTTGCCGATTTTGTCACATAGAGAGTACCCAAACTTGTTTACACTCTAAGGAATCAAGTGTTGAAAATGTCTTGATTTTCATAAATTGCAGCATAGGCTTCCAATAGAAAAGGAATCTTAGAGGAGAAAGAGAAATATATTACCCTTGTCACATCCCTGTCCACCATTTTCCTATATGCACGAAAATAGGCATATCATATACCACAATTGCTTATATTCCTGCATGTAATTCTAAAGTGCATTGGAAATTCCTGTTTGCACTAATATTTTCAGAAATATCATCTTCACTACCCTGAAAGTGTTTTTGTGTATGTAGATCTCCGTACAGGAAAATACATCATGGAAACATGAGACATTAGCTACTTTGTACACAAAAGTCTAAGTAGCCAATAGCTAGAAACTCAGAGTTATAGCTCAACACTTAAAGTAGTGAAAAACCACAATATTCTTTCATCTGTGTTTGCTGGGAGAGAATCCTACTACTGACAGAGCCCAACCCTTGGAAAAGGATAAAAGCTGTAACTCTTTAACAGAAGCATTTTCTTCTTGTAGCATGGGCATTCAGGCTCTTAAAGGAGTTCAAGATTGAAGTCTTAGTAATATACTTTGAATTTCTTATCAGCTAATTCAGTAGCTGACTGTTGCTGTCTGCTAATTGTTCAAGAGTTCATTCTTATTCATCTATGCTATGCATTGCATAGGAGGCTGAGATGTTTCACATAGGACTGTGAATACAGTGACTAATTCTCTAAAGGTTTACACAACACAGTGATTTCCTAGTTTCAGTCCAAATTGCTTTAAATCTTCCCAAGAACATATCTTCCTTTTCCTCTTTGCCTTTATTATTCCAGCAGCATAATGTTTGTTTTCAGAACATGGACTGAAGTTGTAGTGATTTAAATCTGCAGAAATTTTTACTTTTGTTTCTTTTTGATAACTGTTTCCTTACAGATACAAAGATGAATTTAAACCACATGGTGATCCCAGGACTGGCAGATGCAAGGGAAACTTCAGTATATGCAATACCAGTAAAATACAAAAAATTGTGGAGTTCACATAAGCAAAAAACCATGCACCGAACTATTGTAGTTGAAACATTATCAAGAGTATGGACTTATCATTATTACATTATTAAAAATAAATATAAAAATTATGAAATGATAAAAAGAGTCTATGCACCAAAATAGACTTAAAGCATGATACTCAGCAGAAATTACTCAGTGTAAGCAAGCAAATTTGCAGGTTGTCAGGTTTTATTAGCTCAGTTCTCATGCTATAGTAAAGCAGCATGACTATTTTAGACTGAACTGGATCTTGAAGGCATCATGACTGCATTTGTACAATGCTGAATCTGACCTGGCAACATGAGAGCAGATTGATGTCATCTGTAGCACAGTTCTCTACAAACCAGTTCATCTACTCACTATTAATAAAGAATTAACTGTTTTAGGAATAAATAAAAAAGCTGCAAGTTGACCCTTTATAACTTGAGCTGATTCTTTTGATAAATTACATTCTTACATGTAATATTTATTGAAAAATACAGAAGAAAATAAGTTGGAGTGGGAAATTACAGCAGCTCTTAGTTTACCACAGAGATCGTTACCAAGATGAGCACTGTCGATTTTCTTTTCTGAGGGAAAAACTATTTCACAATAAAAGAAAATAGAGGTTATCTTTTAAGACACTATTTAATTAAGGACTTGAAGATGTCTGTCTGCATTCTTTTGTGCTTCTGCATTCTTTTATGCTTCTGCATTGCTACATGGAAGAAAGAAAAAAGGGTGTTTCCTAGGCTTGTTATTTGTGTGCTATTCTAATACTCCTCACACAAGCAATTTGTTTTAAGAGACATACTATTTGTAGCTTGACTACCACATTACAGTTGTGTGAAGAAAATTGCAACACACAAACCTCCTTAACCTCTATTAGTCTTCAGCTGTATGGAATGCATTTTAGCCTGTCAGATCTTGTGTTCTGCTGTTCTAAGATCAAGCCATATGTAATATTCATCAGTTTAAATAATGTCGGAGACAAACACTATTCACAGCAACTTCCTCAAAGACTGAAACAAGTAGCTGGTGTTGAGTATTATAATACCATTTGTTATCTACCTCAGCAATAGAGTTCATTATTGGACAAATTAGCTTCTAAGTTACTGATGCTGATCCATAAAGAATTGGAAAAAGCTGAAGTGTTCCTAACAATTTTTCTGCTGTGCTTTTACATATATAACTGCTTGGAATGGGTAAAAATAATGTATTTCAAGAAAAATTTTTTTCCATATACATTTGTTTTCTATCATGTTTACTGCAAGCTATATAATATCAGGTTTGTCTTGTAAATGAAAATGAGGAAACATAACTTTCTTTAGTATCTCAAAAGTCTCTAATGACAGTTGAATAGGTTTTTGACTCTCTAATGACAACATGTTTTATGAAGGTAATGGTTCTGCTAACACCATTGTTTTGAACAGCATAAAGACACTGTAGGTACATGCTGTAGTATTTTATCAGGCAGTTAAATTAAACATGGTAGGACACCAGGATAAGGTGCATAGTTTTCCTTCATTAAAAGTAATTTAAAAAAAACTAACAACAAACAAAAAAAAAAAGTAAAAAAATAACTTAAAATACCCCAAACAAACAAACAAAACAAATAGCCTTAAACAAACAAACAATGCTACCTTGTCTTGAACTACAAAAAGAAAACTAATGCTATCTTGCCTTTGTAGATGACATGAACTGATACAACAGTGAAAAGCAGCGACTTCTGCACTGGCACAACAGCTGTGCTTCTTTTGGTCAGGTAAGAAATTCTGTTTCCTGATAAATTCATATATGCTCTACTGATCTAAAAGTTTATACACAAGGTCAATGAAAATTCATCTTGAACTACTCTCCAAGCTAACAAGTGATGTTATATCCCTCAGTTAGCTGAAGTTAGGGTGAGGATGTAGGAATGAAGCCAGTAGGGCATGGTGTGTAGTATAAGCTTGGAAGGCAAGAAGCAAAAAATTCTAAAAATTTACAATATTTTTTAAAACATGGTAAGAAGAAGATCTTGTGTGATTACCTGTACAAAGTGTCATGTCAAAGTCAAATACATTCATAGTTAATCCTACAAAAGCTGGTTAAAAACTACATTCTAAAACAGTCTTAATTTTTTGTAACTGCTGTCTGCCTAGTAAATGCTTTTTAGCCTCTATTACACTTCTACTGCAAAACAGCTAAGAAATTGAATTGTCACAATTAACTAAATTAAAACTTAGTAGCTATCTGATTACATTGATCCTACTTTTCTTACTTAATTCTTATTAAATATTTACTATCTGCTTCTGGAATTTTATACTGCAATGACTGTCATTTCCTTGAACCTCCCATGTTTTGTACCATGAGGGAGGTTGGAAGGAAGAAGGAAAGGCTAGTATTTATCTTGCTCCCTCTACAAATTTTCTCAACAATTTCAGAGGCACAATACCTTCCCAATTCTGTAAAGAGGATACAGGCTCTATGTACCATATAGGTTATTTATCTAATCTCATACTTCTTATAAAAGGATGGAAGGCTATCCACAACTGGAAATCAGTTTGTCTAAAATAAAAAATATGTTCTCATCACTGTGAAAGACTGATTTTATTACAAACAGTTGTTAATACCTGCTAGTTATATTTGTAATTCCATATGTTCTAGAATTTTTTACATCTTACTTCAGTCACAGGAATGATGAAGCAACGTACTTAAATGGGTTATAACCACACTGTAAGAGTCAGGTGAAGATGAAATAAACTTCTTCCAACTGTTACTCTGGTAAAATGTGACCAAAACAAAATAATCCACACACAGTTCTTCAGCTTTAAATCTAGCCACTTAGAAAATAAGATATGAACATTCCTTTGCATTAAGACTATTATCACATGTAACTCTCAAGATAGACTTCTATTTTATTCTTTTACTGAAATCTATTGAAGACGCTGATAAAGTAACAATACTGGTACTAAAATAAATACTAATAGTATTTTTATCAAGACAACAAACAATACTAGTTGACTATATTCAGTCAGGTTTTGCAGCTCCATTAGCATTAAATATTTACTTTGCTCCTCTGAAAATTCAGCATTTTAATGAACACCTTCATGTTTTCCCTGACAACGCCCACTGTCTTACATCATAAAGTTTGAAAGTAGTATCAAAGGTTAGTGTTTCCCCCATCACACTATATTCATATAATTATATTCATATCAGATAAGCTGACACAGAAACTGTAGTTTCATATAATTAGGTCTCAAGTGACTTTAAAACACACGCAGTATTCCCAAAGAAAAACAAAATAACACAATGACAGATTAAAAAAATATTTCTTCGCAATTTTAAAATGCATACCAGGATTCTTATTTCAAAGCAGTTTCAGATTTGATCATTTCAACATAGTCATTATAAAGGAATAACCAGGTCTAAACATCTCCTTTTACTCTCTGGAGTAGACACCTTGTAGTAGACTCAGTTTCAGAGGGGCTTCTACATTCCAGAAGTAGGTGAGAGGGGAGCAGATGTGAAGTGTAGCGCCTGAGCAGATGCCACCTCTCACATTATGTACAACTTAGCTACTGGCAAAATGTTAGTTTGGACTACACCTAGATTTTTTAAATTGTCTGCCTGAACCAGAGAGTTAAAGGTGATTTGCACAGATGGAGACCAAGAAATAGAACACAGCTCAAGATATGACCTTAAACAAAGCTGATTGAGGTTTTCAAAACCCAATGAAAAAATAACCAAAACAAGCAGAACTGGAATTTCAGAACAAATATCACAGAGAAATAATAGAACTCATCATTACATGAAAATATTGTGTGTGGGAAGAGGCAAAAAGTAGCCTACAATGCAGAGGGTTCTGCTTTAATTTTTGTGTTCTTGCACGGGGGCAGTAAAACATGTACAAACAAATACACATTCCAGATGGCTAAGGCAAGCATACTTGTTCCTAATAGATTCAAGATATTGTTTAGTAGCAACTTCACTCTTGTGGAAGCAGAATTATCCCTGCAATGCTGCTAAGGTCAGTGAAAGCATAAGATGCCTGCTGTGCAAGTACCACTGCACAATCAGAATGGCCCAAGAGATGCATGCTAGGTAAGTGTCCCTGTTCACATTAAGCCATCTCTGTTCACAAATGGTGCCTGTGTAGACATTAGAAGGACCATAACTAAAGCACAATTACATGGAAATTGAGCAATAATTGAGCATAACTAATTCATAAACAGACAGCATATACATCGTGGTTTTGTCAAATCTTGCCATCTGTTGCATATGTTGTAAGTAGAAAAAAAAAAAAAAAAGGAGCTGATTTTTCCCTTACAATGATCAAACTCTTCTGAATTCTTTCATCGCGTTTCAGATTGTAATAAATAGAAGTTCATTGATTTGAGGCAGTTTTGCAAGTTTCTGACAGCCAAGAAAAATGAAAAAAAGGAAAATATTATCATCTGAAAGGATGCCAAGAATTTGAAAACAATTTAAAAAAATAAAATGCCTCTTTTCTTCATTTTTTTTTCCAAATCTGTTTCAAACCATACTATCTTAAGAAACAAGTACTTTATAAAACTGTTCATAACATTTGTTTTATTTGGTGGCAGAAAAAACCTCTTTAGTAAGCAGTCAAATACAAGAACAGAAGTAAGTTATCAAGGCTCCCATATTCAAGAAGGAAAAAAAAAACATGAGTAATATCTTCATATCAGTATGTCAGTAAGGAGTCACTTTAGGCTAATCTAAAATTAAACACCAAATCTATTTACAACTTTATACAAAATGAAATGAAAGAAGCATGTTGCCATGGTTTTCTTATACCTTGGAATTATTTCAGAATCCTTCACTAAACAAATAAATATTTCTATAATATTTGTTCATATATGCATATGTATGTATGTGTACACACATAAATACATACACAAACATATTAAAAGTCATTATTATGAATGCAGGTGCCTTAATGTAACAGACATGCAGGAAGAAATGGTTTCTTTACCCTTTCCTTCCAGCAGAGGCCTGGGAAAACCAAACCAGATAAGGGAAGAACACAAAATAAAATACTATTTTTATATGGAAGTAACAGGCTAGAGTTTAAAGCTGAGCATTCAGGAATGAGATGTTGAGGCTGCCATAATCTTACTTTAAAAGTGAATAAATCTGTCTTTCTCTATACCATCTCATAACTTAAAAAATAACTAAAGAGCAAATGGAATTAGAAAGAATTACAAACTGAGAAAGAGCATTATTGTACCAATGAGTATTTGAATGGCTTCCTCACCATTCACAGTCCTGTACTTGCCACACAGGGCTAGGTGAGTCAGTATAGTAGTTTTTAGGTCTCATAGTCTGGCAGTACTAATAGGCAAGCATATCTATTCACAGAAACAGATTATACGCACAGTATCTGGTTTTTGGTGCCTACTTCTCCAGTAACTGATCAGTGAAAAGCTGTAAATAAAGCCATCTGCTGATGTCAATATTTTTTCTGAACCAGGTAATATTTGTCTGCATTAATTGTTGTTCATTTCCTTTCAAAGTAATTTTTCAAGGAGATCAAGGTGGTGAGGGCGGGAAACTCAACAAGTTTTAGCTTCCAATTTCCTTTACAAAGTGCAAAAACCTGTTCTGGGAAGGTAATCCTCCATGGCATTCCCATTTACAACTAGCTAAACAAGCTATTGAGTGTGGAGTGTCAAAGTTTTATAGGCCTTGGTTTCACTAGGAGCTTAAAGACAGACTCAATCTGCAGCCTCCTGTGAAAACAGCCACATTGTAGCCTGAAACAACTGCTGGCTCTAGTTAATTTTTAGCAGATTTATGACATGTTATAATGCAGCTGCACTCCTATTAAGTCAGAATGGCATTTTCAATTATGCTAAACAATTTTTATTGATCAACTTTGGTTTCTGAAAGAAAATGGTTTCTTCCAGGAGTAAACAAGGTCTTTATACAAGAGAGCACATTCAGTGTCAGCTTTTAGGAAAAGTTGTATTTTTAACTCCATCTCTTAGCAATAACATAAACAATGTTTCCCAGCAAACCTTTCCTAACCAGACTCGAGGATTGTGTATGTGGGTCATCTTGAAGATTAGGCTAGCTTCTGCCTTTCCAAGATGTTTGAAGCCTACACATGACACTTTTTTGTCTACACAGATATTAAAATCTACTATCATATTTGGCATGCCACAAAACTTGAAACAGAAAGCAGTTAACACTCAAGGCTTTTTAAAGTCATACCTGCTGTAGCCTTAGCCAACAGGTAAGTAGGCACAATCTACACAGCATGATATATTTATATGAATGGCCCTGAGAGTACAAATGGTTACATGCAATATGCTGCTGTTTATGCACACATATTTTGACATAAAAAGATATCAAAATAAATGCTTTCTCAGACAGAAAAGTATCTAGTTAAACTGATGTTCTGAGACAGTGGGTAAAACCTACAAGCACATCCACCCTATTTCAGTCACCAATGTTGTTATAACAATTTCTAATTCAACATTAGCCCACTTAACACCTTCTAACATCTCAATGTTATTTTTCCAAGAGTTCAGCAATGACTTAAAGTGAAAAAAGCTATAGTTCTCAGTAAAGGAAAAATGAAGTACTTTATTTTCAAAGGAAACAGAATCCTCTTATAATATCTCTGTAAGGATTAATGTGTGTGCAATACGTATTTTACTTCATAGCATTTTCATTGTGCCAGCAAAGCTGCCCTTGAGATGCATCACCCCTAAAATATATTTTACTAAGAATACCTTCAAGGCATTGAGATCCTTGTAGTATAATTCATACACTTCAAAAGAATTACATACAGGATGGATGTGGTCCACAGTATCTGCTACTGGCATTGTTTACCTCCAGGTGGAATTGAATTCCCTGAACTCTGAATAGCAACATAACAGTAATGTAACATATGTGCAATCAGGTCATTTGGCCTCTACCTGTTCTTTAAAAGATCATTCATCAGGAAATTACAAAAAAAAAAAAACCTTTAAAGTTACTAGGTGCATAAATTAGTCACATTTTTCTGTGCTAAAAATATATGAATTTTGACAGCTTTGAAAAACAAAAAAAAATCACTGCTTTCATGCTATCCTACTATTTTATCATTTCAGGTCAAATATTTTCCTGTTTACTATTTTCTAATAAATCTCAATGGGTGCAAATACATCAAAATATAGTATATTAACGTTTACTATTCTTACCAAGAATTTAAAAATATTTTATATGGTTGCATATATTCTTCCTAAACATTCTATTATACCTATATCTACTTTTCCCAGAAGACAGTAGATCTTAAACATTTCTAGAATCACATTACTGCTGCAGTAATTTTCCAAGGAACAGGAAAATAATAACTTCTAAAATACATGCTGATGGTTCTTGCTAGTGTTACCTTTTCTAATTAGAAAGACATTTCTAAACTCAGGAGTTCATGAAAAAGGAGGCTGCATCAAGAATTTAATACAATTCTCACTTCTATTTTTAATTCCATAAATTAGGAAGGTGTAGTTGCCAGGGATTTTTTATCCTACTGGGAGGCTTATTGCATTGAGTCATCCCTACATAAAATCACACAAATACCAGATACAGGGAAAGGGAGGAGTCAGTACTTTTCAAGTACAACTGGCAGTGAAATTAACTCATCTGGAAGCAGAAAATACTAGTCTACCATGGTTGTAACAAGGATTTTCCCCCTGAAACAACCTAAAGGCAATAAATAAGAACTGTTCCAAACTGAAGCAAAGGAGACTGAATGAACAGAAATTTTTTTGTGTTCCTAAAAAACTATTTCAAAGGGAAAGGGGAGGTAAGGAAGAGTGGGAGGGTTGTAAACTGTTTCCCTGGTAACACAGAGTGAGAGTACAATTTGTTAGGAGAGGGAAAAAACAAACACAAAAAGTTTAGTTTTCAACAGAATTATCTGAACCTTTTCACAAAAACTGAGTAGGTCAGATTATAAGTATTTGTACTAAAACAATGTCCTTGGTTTTTTTTGTTGCTTATTGCTTTATTTCCCTCAAGTATGGGTTCTCAGTTTTTATTATTATGATTATTATTATTTTCCCCTTTCCTTAAAGAAACAATCAGTTTAGAGTCTTTACTTCCTCCTTTAATGAATTTTAGGGAATCAGCATCTGGGGTTTAAAATTATTTTGAGCTGGACACACAAAAGGCCATTAGATACTATCTGAAATATTTTATCTCCTCTTCCAGCTGCAACCTGTTAATTACAAATAGAAAAGAAAACAAACAAACAAAAAACTAATTCAGTTTTAAATTCGAATCTTGATGTATGACTGGCCAACAAAAATCAAAGTCTTTGTTCTCCTGGTTACAACACATGCAAGGAGTGGGGTGGAGACTAAACACCCAACCAGTTCAGGTTGTCTTTTGAGCACAGGGCTGTTTCCAAAGTTAGATAGTTGTGCAACCAAAACAATAAGGACTAAGGGGACAGATTTTTTCTTGCTTTCTAAGGAGCAAAATTTCTCTTGCCCATGCCTAGCAGAAGGACTCGAGGCTTCCAGCCCATGTGCTGTTGGGCGCAATACTGTGCAAACTCTCGCTCAGACTGCAATCCCTACTTGGAGTCTGCTGCTTTGAACAAACAGTGTATGACACATGCCAACTCTCCTCGGACAAACCAGAACAATTGCAAGAGATTAACAGGTTTAGACCAGTACCATCAACTCCAAAGTGACTGTGGCTTGCAGTTATCTTGAAAAGCGTGATCTAGAAAGGGCACTATGATGTTAGTCACGCCAATACTTCAGGGCTCTCTCTCTCTACCACAGCTTCAGTCACTCCTCTGAACACTCCAGCATGGCATGAAAAATCCAAACACACATAAAAACAACATCATCACAGTGCCTCACAGAAGTAGGAAATCAATAGTGCTGAATGACTTATTATTCAACAGTAATTGCAAAATCATTTTAAAATTAAACCGGAATTGCTGCAGCTATTCTTGAGTTTCTCTGATTCTCTTTATTCAATTCCTGTGGTTACCCAGGAAGCATTAGAGTAACAATAGACATATGTAATGAAGCGAGTATGTTTTTTTTCAGATTCTGTGGGAGGTGAAAACATCTAAATGTGCTTAGCAGATTTAGTATCTCATTATCTGGATGTAACTTTTTAAATCCCAGGAAAAAGTATAAAAGATAGCCCTAAACACATGGTATAAAAGTTATTCAGATAGATACACTATCACTAGTGCACTACATTTGCAGTGTAGCTCTAAATTCACAATTAGCAGAATGCCTTTCAGTTGGAGTCCCAAACATGTCTGACAAGAGTCTAACTACCCTCACCACTGCATATAAACATTTTTTGTAAGTACTTTACTCTTCATACAAACTAAGCTTACTTAGCAAAATAATCACCCAGCTATATGGAGAGCACACCAAACATTTACATTGTTAAACAATTTCCTCTGGGTGACAGCTGTGGTCAGTGAACTACAATAGCTAATCTACTATGAAGATTGTTTATGCCCCAATGGATCACAAGCTGGCTACGCTAGTCCTCTAGTAGAACTTGATAGAAACAGAAGAGCAGCTGTTACCAGGGTAAAAAAACATTTTTTTGAATGCACGAAAAGCATGTTTTCCTGAGAAGCAGTTTCCAACTTCAAAAATATCCGATATTGCAGCAGAATGCAATCTTAAAAAGTAACATCACACAGCCACTCACTCACAGTCCCCCAGTAGGATGGCAAAAGGATCAGAACAAAAGGTTGAGACGAGAGAGTTTAAAAGGACAGAAAATGGAGGTCAAATAATAATAGTAATGATTGTGTTAAATAATATACAAAACAGTGATGCACAATGCAGTTGCTGAATAATCACTGACTGATGCTCAACCAAGCCCTGAGCAATGGGCAAGCCCAAACTTCCTCGGTTTTACTGCTCAGCATGACATCATTCAGCATGGGATAGTCCTTTCATCAGTTGGAGTCAGTTGTCCTTGGCTGTGTCCCTTCCCCACTCCTTGTGCATCCCTACCCTCCTCTCTGGTGGGGTGGTGTGAGGGGCTGACTTGCTGTCAGCACTGCTCAGGAGCAACTAAAACATCAGTGCATTATCAACGTTATTCACATCCCAAATCCTAAATACAACATTATATCAAGTCCTACGTAGAAAACTAATTCCATCCCAGCCGAAACCATGACTAACCCACAATGCAAAATGGAAATATATCAGCCAAAAAAAAAAAAAAATTCCATCAACAGGAGGACCTATGAAAAGAAACTTTAAAAATAATCCAAGTATGAGAACAGTGCCTATCACTGCTAGAAATCACTGAAATTGAATGGATGGATCTGTATGATCAGGTAATGTTTTGATTCATCATTCCCATTGACTTTATCACATTCCTTAACATTTCCATTTTCTCATGTCCACTCAGTTTGTATAAGTCATTATTTTGTACCTGAGATACTTCAAGTTCTTCCAAGAGATGAGAAAATAAAAAGACATAGGAGGACTAAATGGATTTTGCTTACTCACCTACAAAGAAAGCATAATGTTTCCACTGCAGTTTAATATTTGTAACCTAAATTGCTATTAATAGTGTTTTGAAGTGACTTGAGTGATTTTCTCTAGCCACAGTCTGAACACAGATAATTTTAGGCATGAAGGTATCTAAACTCTTCCTATGTTCTGCCTTTAGGATTTGGGATTAAGGATGAAGTGTCACAAACAGTATCTTCTTCATCTGTCTATTAAATTGCTAGACATACAAAGCCCTGGATTACCACAATCATTTCCTGCCTAAGAAGAGATGTATTGACACATCTAAACTTTAAGAGTGCTCTCACTCTGAGAGACTGAGACTTAATCTCTTTGCTCACACCTATCTGCTTTCCAGAAAACATAAAATCATTAGGGAAAACAAGGGGATTTTACTATGCCCTAGTTTTAAGACTTATTTAAATTCTTTTGGGGGAACATAAAGATCAAATACACACACACACACACACACACACACACACACACACACACACATATATATGTATATAAATTTGAATCAAGCATTCATTGAATGAAGGGCTGGGATACAAGTCTTCTAACCAAACCCACTACCATTTCTCCTTGAAACAACAATTTTCCAAAATACACAATGTGATAAAGAATACGAAGATTAACTGTGAAGATGGTGTTAGTACTAAGGATCTGCAGTGCACCCAACCAATACAAATAAAAGGCAGTCTTTCTTAATATTTGTATGATGTTTTAAGAAACAGTATTTCACACAATTTCTTAAAAAATGTACACTGCAGCATAGCTGTTATCCATGCTGATAGCATTTTTTTGTTGTTTTACAGAAATGGCAATATGTCACCACTTATATCAATGCTAGTTAAGACTTGCAAATCCTTAGGCTAATTTACTCTGACCTTATCCTCATTGACTACACTAGGAACTCTGGAGGTTTACTGTACTGAACATAACAAATACCACTTCCAAGTTACTGTGAGGATAATAATAAACTCCCCAATTCATAGGAACATATTTTCTTGCTTACTGTGTTTATATTACTGAAATGATTTGATGATATCATTCAAATTCAAATTCAACATCTACTGAAGTTCACAGAAGACTCTCCACTCTGTATTAGTGGGTGATATTCACAACATCTACACTCAATTTACTAATGTTAATGGGAATGGTCTTAGTTTGGAAAGCTCCATAAACATGAAACAAACTTCAAAAGTCACTGGCTCCCTCACTGGTTCAACATATTCAAGTAAGTATTTTTAAGTGAATCTGAGTTGAAATGTATGGGAAGTACTATATTGTGTCTTGGGTATTCTGCAGCCTGTGACATTGCACACCAACATATTACTGGTTCCAACTCATCTCTGCCACTGCATCAGTCTGCATATGGGTCAAACCCTAGAAAGGAAGTTTTCAGTAAACCCAGGTGCCAACCCATCACACCTGGGAGAGTACAGTATATCGTAGTGCTGTGTGATACAGTACAGACTAGGAGTATTAGCAACAAACTATAAAATACAGGAATTATGATTAGGTAAATCTTACATTAAAGAAGCAGCAATACTTACTGAACTTTTTTAGATTTGTTAGTTCGATTCACCCATATTTCATTTTTAAAAAGTATAAATGAGAAATTTCACAGGTTTGAATATCTTTTATTTCTTTCTCTGGAAGAAGACTAAGGCCATATATTTCTTGTTTCAGTATCTATTGTTAAAACTTTTCATTGCTCTACAATATTTTTACATATATTACAGCCATAATTCTTTTCTTTCAGAGATTTTCAGATTGATTTTGTTCCAAACCTCAAAACAAACCTGATTTGGAATTCTTGCAAAAGTCTTGGTGAAATACATTTGCTTATTTTTAGTGTTTTGTGAGCAGGGTAGTGTAATTTTACACTACTACAAACAGGCAAGTGTCTTACTTAATTTAGTTGGATTTAAACTTTATTTTAGGATTATATTTGCAGAGATTGAATCAAGATGTTTCTTGTTCTATATATACTGTAATGCTTAAAAAATATATCTAATCCATGGCACCTTACAATAACAGTTGCCCTTGCAGAATAATATATTCTCATTAGAGATCTTCACATATCTTTTAGTAGAATTTAGAATTAGCAGATTTGAAGAAAATTTGGCCTTTACATTACTATGTATTCTCTTGACAAAAGTGTTTATTCATTATATCATCATTTAAATTAAAGTACATATGGAGATCTATAATTTTAAATGTTGTATTTTATTTGTTTGGATTTCTTTTCTGTTTTGTAGTGATTTTGTCAACAATTATGCAAAAATACTGTAGATCCTTAAGTGGGTTTTAAGATCAGTTTTTATGATTTTGGGTGAGCAATAATAATAAAACAAAGCAAAATCTTACCTAAGCACAGTCTGTGATCCTAACATGTATGTAAATATAGCCTAACATGTATGGAGTCTCGTTGATTATTTAAAAAAAAAAAAAAGTTTATTCTGGAGAGATACTATATTTAGATTTGCTAAAGTATGAGACACACAAGCAGAAAGCAAAATAAAAGTTACTCCCTTTGAGCAGCATACGGACGGTTCTGAGTAAAGCACATGTAACTGGTGTAATCTGACACAAACAAACCTCAACAGCCACATAAAGAATGAGTATGAAGTATCCAATTATGGTATTGAAGGCTTTTTCATTGAAAAAGATGTTTCAGTTTTTTACATTGACTTCTTTTACCACATTATTAATGGCAGGTACAAGATCAGTGTACAGAAACACCTGTGTATCCGTGTACAAGTAATGTTCTTTTTCCCCCCAGTTTTCGATACAGATTTAAGAACTTGTCGGACGAAGACATTGCAGCTTTAGTTTACACAGACAGGGAGTAAGAGAACAGCACAGAGTAAGAATGGAGACTAAGTTATACCTTCCCTTCTCCTTAAAAGAGAATTCTGAAAATTCTTACAGTTTCCAGCTGGTGCATTATACACTGTTTTTTCCCTCTAAATGCTCCAGAGCCAATAGAAAAATGAAGTGTGTGGCACAGCTCCGAGCTGCCCCCCTCAGTGTGCACGCCTGTGAGCAAGCCAGCCATTCAATACACTCCTTGGGAGATCACACCCTCCTCTCTCCACAATTTCACTTAAACCCAGATTTGGATACTTATAACCACAAAATGCTTCACTGAATTAAACATTACCAGGACACATAACAATTAATCATGGGCAAGGACAAGGTACCATGTTACAAGAAGTACTACTGGTTAGTATTGTCATTGATTTCTTTAATAAAATTCAGATCTGATTATAAACTGTCTCTAAATGCTATTGTAAAAATAAAAATACTTTTGCTAATATTCATAAAATCTAATTCTTCAGGACATGGAAAAAGACAAACTTCTCACTCCAGTTAGAGGAGCAGCTGCAACAGTTATTTCTGGTTTAATTTGAATTTTTTTTTTTTAGTCAAAACTTACTTTAGTTGATACAGGAATAATTTAGATTCTAAAGCCTGATAAACTTATTTATATATCCAAAGAAATCTCAAGTAGGTGGTGAAAAGCAGAACACTAAAAGAGAAAACTCCAATGTTATCCTTTTTTCAAGTCTCTTTTAACTGCTCTATTTATCTGACTAAATTGAGGGGGGGAAAAAACATCATGGCCTAATATTTGTTCAGATCTGAAACACTTTCAAATAGATACTGAGAAGCGATGGCAATCTCAAATTCCATTCTAAACAAATAAGTAAATACAGAGCATGGATTTGGATAGAAGAAGACATTGTTTTAATTTAAAAAGAGTTTAACTTTTAATAACTACACTAACCTCCCATAATGAAAAAATTCAAGAGCGTAACTGAGCTCTATCAGGCTATAAGAGATGAAGTTTTACAAACTATTTTTCTTTCTTCTGGTGGATACAAATAAAATGAGGTCCTAGTCCTGTGAAACACTATTCACATTCTAAATGGAGCGTAGTAATCCCAATTCCCATTGACTTCAAGTGCTCATGTTAAGTATTATTTGTTGCTCAGAAACATTTTTCAGTCTCAGGAGGTTTAAGCTCCACTTGAATGAATAATATCCATTTTCCCATGCAACTGATAGATTCAGGGAAAACTGTTCTTCATGCAAATTAGGTTACACCATGAATAGAATTAACCTAAAACAAAGGTATAAAAATGTAATAGAAAGCTTCTCTTCCATCTCTAGTTCAAATACAGGGGTGGGAAAATGATTCTGTTCCCTGGGTGAACTTCAGTTCTTAATTTGGCTGCTCTAAAAAAACTTGACACAAACTGTAGATCTTAATGTCATATGCAGAAAATCCTTGAAGAATTATTTCCCTCTTTATTTCAGAGTAGTGACAGAAGAAAGCAGTTTAAACATATATTCAAGCATCCCCTAGTAGTAGTATAATTTCTGGCTACCTTTTCTCTTTGCTTTATTACAACTTTTGTTTTCTTGGAAGAAGCAAAGTGAAAATACAGATAGATACTAAATTTCCTAAAACATCAAGTTCATTTCCACATAACTTGATGGGCTCTCCAGCTCCCTTTAACTGCCACAGGGTTATAGTTCTAAAGTACAAGTAAACACATCTGAAACCATTGTCTAATGTAACTGTGAGCAATACTCTATATATTGTTATCTTACCCTAGTGAGGGGAGGGCGAGAAATACACTTTGTTCAGTCTTTGGAGAGATTTACAGTCAGTGGCAAACAGAGGAAATCAATTTGTCCAAAAGAAGGTAAAACATTACCTTCAGTCCACTCTGCCACCATCACTCCTCCAGAAGTAGCTCAGTGTAGTAAAAGTGGAGGATTAACAATAAATAGAAGAACTGGAGAATGAGTGTACATATTTCCTTTGCCCAGCTTTTTCACATTACTTCCATCATTATGCAGTATCCTTCCCCCATAGCACAAACGCTTTATCCAAGTCTTCTCGAACAAAAAATGAAGCCTCTACTCCCTTTTATTATGGTTTAGGAATGGCTTTTTCTATCAGAAAAAGAGATTGTACCAAAGATTGTCCCATTTTACTCATCTCACATTGGCACAGGTACATACAGCACTAATTACGACTACTTTCTACCAAGCAAGAGATGACGAGGCAGGATTAAAGATGACGCTCTGCAAAAAGTCTGTGAAGAAGTGCACTCTAACTGTTCTTTTTAAATTCTTTTTATCTGTATCCAGTGCAGGTGTGTCCTAATTGGCATACCAAATTCAATTAAGAGGCCAGGAAATGTCTGCCTCCAGTTAAAACACACACAGAAGGGCATACATCATGTCTTTGGACCTTTTCTGTGGAGTACTGAAAAACTCAAACATATATTCTAAAGTGGGGGGGAAAAAAGGAAAAGAAAGAGCAACATAAAAGAAATTCCAAGAGAAAGTTTGAAATGGCATGTTAAATCATAGAATATATCATCTAGAAATGACACTATCTTTCACAATAATATTTCCTTTGTTGTACTGCTGATTAATTTCTCATGTGGAATATTTATCAATGTATATTTGTATGCATACTGGTAATAATGTGGTAATTGAGATCAATATTGAAAAAATGTCAGTTCACTTGTCTTCTGATCCATTAACATGGCTTGCATCTGAGAGTTACTGTTAATATTTGCTTGAACCACAAAGTATTCTTCAGATGTTTCCTCTCTACTGCCAAGGATTCCTTCTTTACTTGCACATCTCCATATGTGATATGTGACAATATTCTAGAAGTTAATACAGATAGATATGGCTGTCTTTTTTTCTCATTACTATGATCACAATGTTTTCTAAAATATTATTCTACTGTTATCTTCAAAGTAAACCAAGTTTTATTCTAAACAAGCTTCTACAAGTGCTCACAGTACTGGGGAGAAGAAATCCTTTATCCATCAGGATACAGCTTGGCAGACCTAGCAGTAATTTACAGACACTTTTCAAACATGTAACCACTAAATCACATACAGCCTGTATGCACCTGTTCCTGAACTCTGTTTAAAATTTCAGGTTTAAACTCTCCTTTGTCGTAAATATAGCTTAGTCATCATCACTGAAATATTCAAAAGCATTTCTCAAGAGAGGCTTTTTTAAGTGACCTATATTAGATGCAGTTTGGAGTGAGGTTTGACATAAATGAATTATTTGCTGCAGTACAGGGGAACATGTTTATCATGTCTTTCTCCTTGCATTGATATATTGATATGAATTTGTATACTTTAGTCTGAAGGTATAAGATATTTTTGAGAATTGGATAGCATCACATGAGACTGAAGCACTAAATGAAGTGCTATGAGAGAGGAAGTTATTTTCTGAAGTGCTGCAGGTTTAATCAGAGGGTAGGAACTGTGTTAGACCAGACAGAATGGCATTTGGACTACACAACAGTTTCAGTTAATATCACAATACACATATTTTGGGCATCATTTTCACAGCATTAAAGCCAGAGGTCTTTATGTATTTGCACAACTCATTAGAAAAGTTGATTATGCATATTTAATATTTATCAGTGCAAAAATGTCCTCAATTAATTTTTTCTTACAGCATTTACAAAAGTAGTGGATTGACCTTGATTCTCAACTCCATGAAACCATGGTGTTATGCTTCTCTTCCAGGAATCACTTAAATAAAGAGGATGGGTCAATCAAAGCATGTTTATTATCTTAGGCACTAGAAACACTTATTATCTGTGTGCAAATCCTTTAATTGATAATATTTAATAATTTTTATATTAATTTTTCTCATTAGTTTTCTAAACAAATGCCAGGGAACTTCAAAGTATGGCATAGACTGATGATAGAATTATGTGTTAGACCAGTGCACTGTCTGTATGTCAGAAACATATTCCATCATTAGACTCTAGAGGGTTCAAGATTGAATAAAACTGGATAGAATAACAATATAACTGAGAGGGAATGGGGAGGGAGTATGGAGAGGGAAAAATACTTTGAAAGACTTGTGAGAAGACAAAGATTAAAAACTTTTCTTTTTTTTCCTGGTATTTGTAAAAAGATAAAACAGAAAGTAACTGGACAGATCAGGAGGCAAAAGCTCTGCCAGACTGTGCAGGCAGGATTAGGAAAACTGAGCCAGTTTATTTACTGAGAATTACTGCACAGTTTAAAACCCAAGTAGTGAATAAGGTCAAAGATAGTGCAGCAGTGCCAGACCATGAGAGAGTGGACAAACAATTCAGAATTGAGAGAGTCAGGCAAAAAAAATCAACATATTTTTTAAAATAAGGTACAAGTCTTTATACTAATATTTAGAAACACAAGCCCCTTCAACAATTAAATAGCAATGAACCAAGACCATGTAAAGACAGCATTTGGACCTTGTTCCCAGACTGATCACGCTGCTGGAAAGGTTTTTCTATAAATAGCATTATGCCATATTTTATATTCTAAATTAGTCCTGATGACAATGCATCATCTAAAAGGTTCAGTAAACAACAAAAAAATAGCTTTTTATAAGAGCATAATAAGGAAAAAGTTGTTAACTCTTTTTACAACTAATGTTTAGGTAGAATTTAAACTCCTTAAGCTTATTTTTATATATTAGTACACTCCATTTTTTTCTATTAAACTGTTATAAAAAATTGGTTTTTTACTTCTCAGCCCCTCACACTATTTTTCAGAAATTCTTTGTTGAATGCTTTTATACCACATTTGCCTGCCTTTCAAAACATTATTGTGAACAAAAGGAACCGTATTATGTAAGCCCAAAGCTCTGACCATTTTGATAGCTGATACAATAGACTGCCACCAGTCTTTCTCCCAAACTACAAAATAAACCAATAATTTTTCCTGTCGGAGTGAAATCACAAGTCACCAAAAGATGAACTAGAAATTCAATAATAATACTGTATATACTGCATACAGTTTACACACTGAATTTGAAAGCAGCAAAGGAAAATAAAGGGGAACAAAAGAATATTGCCTCACTGAAGATCTCACATGGGAATACAAAGTTTTTACACTATACAAACAGTTTATTTTATGTTTCAGAGATAGAATCAAACCTTAATATGTTTAGCCAGTGGATATCAGCAGCTGCATATCAGCTGGAAATAAGACCCATATAAGATCCGATAGCTTAGCAGAAAACTCAATGCAAGCTTAAAAATTTACAATTAGTGCTTACTCTGCAGAAATGAAAACAAGGCAATAAAGAGAATAATTTCCTCACTTTGTCAGTTGGTGTGAAAGACAAATGCAATTGGCATACATCAATTCTCAGAAGTAAAAGAGTTTCTTTTGACTAGTGCCTTTAACAGTAGTAGTCAGTCAAAGGGCAAAGGAAGTAAGTGCTGCTGAAACAATCACATGGAAAAGAACTTTGTCTACAGCTTCAGAAGATATTCCCAGAGAAAATAACACCTGGGTGTTAAATATAGCTATTTGCTTGTAACATTCCTGATCTATTCCAGGACTGTATAAACCAGCTAAAGTCAGTTGTATAATTCTACTGGAAATAAAAGTTGGTTTAATTATAATTTAAAATAATTTTTTGCCTTCCCTAATTATGTCAGATCTTTAAAAATAAACAAACAAACAAACAAAACCAACAAAACCCAAAACCAAACAAACAAACAAACATCGACAAAAAAACCACCTCCAGGAAAGTTAGAAATAATTTATATACACAATTTCTCATTAAAATGACACTAATCTCTAAAATGAATCCCCCTGAAACAAAAATTCCCTGTTTCTTGTAATCTGATTTATTAGTATAGCAAATACTTTGGTGTTATTGTGGTGTAAAATTTTGTTTCGAACAAATGACAGATAACTTAACAATAAAAATAAATGTTAAAGGGACCTTTAGTAATCACTGTATTAGACATTATGATGTGGTTCTCCTAGATCCATTGTACACAGTTATGCCATTGGTTTGCAAATTTTTTTAAGCTTTCTACTAAAGTTCAAAAGTTGATTTTTAGTTCTGTTAGGCTTAGAAATATTTTGATATAAAAATAATTGTGTGCTTCACAGAATGTTATAACCCAGCCTGCTATAATGTTTTGTGGAAACATCGCTGGTTTTCAAAGTACATAAATAAATCCTGATGAATTCTATCTGCCTTTTATTTTTTTCTTAGGCAGCATATGATATCAGAACCTTAACACTATGATAAGAAATGTTATATTTCAATTTTACCCTTAATTTCTGAGCATCTGGATTTGAAGCAACTTTATACATAGAAAATACAAGATCTGAAAGGTAATGGTTATGGATCCACCTCCTTTGGTAATCTTGCTCGCTTTATACTCCTGTCCATGGCCAGAATATGTTCATAGGTATTCTCAGCACTGAGTCAGAGTTGATGCAACACTGTCTTGCACTGCACTGGTATAAACTAGAAATTTATAAATAAAATATATCTGTCTTAAATGAAAGAAATATTCTAAAACACAAACAAAAGAAAAAAGGTAAGGACAACAAAGGTAAACAATAAATCATAAAAATATATGAAGTTTTTATACACCTCTGTTCAGGAGATAAAATCCCTTACTGTTCCTGGAACACCTTACACAGTCATCAACTAGAACAAGTCTGGCCAATTGAAGCCCTGGTTTAAACTATTTAGTGAACCTCCTTCTTCTCACTCTGCCTGCAGACAAGATGTTTGTGAGTTCTTTTATCTTGCACCAAGCCAACTACACAGCAATGGCCTCTGCCTTTGGGCAAGTCATCTGCCAGCTTGCTAAAATATGTTGGATGATTTAGCAACTTTCTTACATTTCTCATGGGGCTATTAAATCCTATCTCCTTTTCATAATTCACTTCCTTGTAGCTGGCAGTTTAATTATTTTACTGCTAAGCTTTTAAGTTCATGTGCTGCACCCTGGGAACCCCACAACACACATAGTGTTAATGGGCATTTGCCCAGGCAGGTCAGGTCTTTGTAGTTGTTTACATCACTCTTCAATTACCTGGCTGCTTTAAAGATAGTGTGTATCAGTCTTGAAACTCCACAGACCTTAAGAGGCATCTCACTGAAATACGATGCCTCTCCTACAATTCTCTGTTCCTATAGTGCTTTCTGAAAACTGAGTCAGAATGATTCATGTTATATCCCCAAAAGAACACCACCTTTCCCTCTCAGTGCAGTTTTGTACATCTAGTTGAACCTGTTTTAAATTGAAACTTTTCTTTCTAAAGGCAATTTATGTATGCATTATATCACTGTTCTGAATTGTAGCTTTATTATTAAAAAGAAAAAATTTATTCTTGTCAGAAGGCACACAGGGAAAAAAAAAATACAATACCAAAATACAAAAAACCACAACTCTTCTATGATTCTACCCTGGGACTAGACATATCAGTTTTATGTACAAGCTCTACACTAAAAATATTCATAAAGCTATAACCATCTGATTAAATCTAGCATTTTTTAAGTGTACAGTGAAGCATGAACCTATTCTGGGTGTACTTAGTTTACAACAAGCCATGTTCACATGCACAGGAAAGAAAATAATTCCTCCTAGCCAAAAACAAAAAAAAAATTTATTGCACTAGTCCTAGACTTCTCCATAGCGTTTTGTTGTGTTAAAAAGAAAAACAGAAATCAATCACTCCTAATTCATGAATACTTCTCACCTCATTATCTGTATGTCTGGTTTCTTTGTGGCAGTTCTGTTACAATAATCCAGCTCAATGTACTCTGAGTAAACATGAGAATTTATACAATACCTATCTAACAACAGCCATTTTTGATTGGGCCAAGGGTATATTTGCTGCAATCGGAGAAACCAAGTTAGAATATAACCCAATGAGTTATAGAATGGTTTGGGTTGGATGGGACTCGAGAGATCATTTAGTTCTAACCCCACTTCCATGGACAGGAACACTTTCCGCTAGATACAGAGAGAAGGTCTCTTGAAGAGACTTTCAAGATCATCGAGTCCAACCCAGCCCTATCACCTCAACTAGATCATGGCACCGAGTGCCACATCCAGTCTCTGTTTAAACACATCCAGGGATGGTGACTCCACCACCTCCCCAGGCAGACTATTCCAGAACTTGATCACTCGTTCTGTGAAAAACTTCTTCCTAACCTGCCTTGGACATTTCCAGGGATGAGACAGAAAGCAAAAGTATTACAACAGGCCAGAGGACACAATTATTGAAGGAGAACAACAAAAACCCATAATACTTCTGAATTTGCTCCAGTATGGGGCATCTTGACTCTCTTGACACTTCTCATTGACTTTCCACTTTGCACTTAATACAAAACTACTATTTTCTAGTAGTAAGTTTTGATGTAGGTTTTGATAAATTTTATCAGTCTCACAAAACTGAGACTACTCATTACATCTTAGTAGTTATCTAGCAAACTAGTACAAAAATGTTGTAGAATACCTTTTTATAGCTACTTTTATTTAAAATTGCTTCATTAAAATAATAACACTACACTCTGACATACAATTTACATAACCCTTTTGGTACTACAGCTATTATATGAAGAAAATAGGATATAAAAAGTCCAATCTGGGGGAAAAAGAACTGAATTACAAAAAAGTCTTTTGCCATGTGACTGACCATGTAAAAAAGGCATCTCTATCTTTACAGTTACACTACTACACAGAATTTGAAAAGTGTGCTGACATCAATTAACTCCCAGGGAAAAAAAAATAATGCACATAGATAATAAATATGTTTCATTTGTAGATAAAAATGAATAACTCTTATTTCAATTGCTCCGTGCTGAAATTCTGGGAATTCATTAAGCGTGAACCTAAGCCTAAACCTGAGCCATTTATGTCTTTAATGACAATATAAGGTTGTCTAGTATTCTGTTTGTTATTTTTCTCTGAAAGAAACTTTAGCTGCACCTCAGTCAGTATCATCAAAATTATTTTACAATTAGAATTTGAATTGTGTAGTTCAGAATGTGTCAATATATCATTAGGATACTACCTAGCAATGTAATACATTTAAAAGAAATATCCTTCCAAAACATTTTAAGAAACTGTCATCACTAACTGAATTTACTTTCAATGACCATTGTCTAATTATCATTAGAAGTAAAATATTTATTCGGTATGTTATTATATATTAAGATATGAAATCCATTTCAGAGTCTGCTTTAAGTTCTTTGCATAAAAGTAACTTCCACAGAAGTATCGTTTAAGAAGAAAGTAGAAAAGCAAAGAACCCTCTTACAAGTAAACAAACAAAAACCCAAATCACTCTGTATCATGCACATCATGATGCCATTTGTGGGAAAAAAAAAAATTCCCCCAGAAAGTTGTACATCACTAATACTCCTTTGTACAGAAAAGGTTCTGCCCTGCAGCATATCTACCCTATGACAGCTAGCTAACAGTCCCTGTATATTTTCTCTGTTTGTGATAAAAAGTAGTTGGTGGAAGTCATTTTACTTATTTGTAGATATAGTATGATCCAGTTAAAACACAGATTGTATTTTGTCCATTCATCCTGATGAACACCTAGTTTGGCAAAGTGGTCAGTTCACGTTACCTAATACCTACATCCAGAACTTCAGTGGGTATCTGTGGAAGTGCAGTGGGCTGCAGGAGAATATCTTAAAAGACAGATCTTGCCAAGAAACTTTGCTGTATCTAACTGTGCTAGGACAAAAGGATGCCTGCAGGGTTAATTCCAGCACTGGGGAGCTAACCTTCCTTCACACCTGCACCTTCCATTTTTCTTCAAAAACACTGAACTTTCTCCTTATGTCTTTTGCACTGTGAAATAAACAAGTGCATTATTTAATTTGCCTGCATTTAATATGCTCCTAGATTTTGAATAGTGACAATTATCTGGGCAGATGATTATTATTTAGTCCAAGCAAGTTCCCAAACCTAATGTTGAATCAAGACAGCATCAGTGTAATGCCCAAGCTGCGTTTCCCTAAGCTTAAAATAAATTGTAACTCTTCATGCCCCTTAGCCTCAACCTCCAGTGCTTCAACAGAGATTTATTTCAATATTTAGAAAAAAATGTTTTACCTAAAATCACGTAGTGTAGGTATTCTAAAAATACAGTTTTTCAGATCTCACATTGACAGATATATTTTACTTAAGGAAATGTAAGGCTAACTTCTGCAGCATCCCTTTGAAATATTGGCTGAACAGAAAGAAAATTATGAAGAATCCTTTGGAAAAAATGAAACTGCTTTTATTTTAATAAGTGTTCATGGTGAAATAAATAAATACTTCTCTAGATTTTATAGCAGTCCATTTAGGGATCATTAATTTTATTACTTTAGTTCTCTCTGGCAATTAAGAACTCAGATAGTTATGACCAGAGTATGAAATAATTGAACTGTTTTCCCTGCTTTAAATTAAGCTGTTTTCACTGCAAGAGGAAAGAAAATAATTCAAGCTGAATTAAGCTTACACATAAATACATTGTGGGGTTGTCTTCAATTTCTTTGGATAAATATTTGTGTTTTAAAATCATCCTATAAAATTTAGTAGAAGCTACACCTACACTACATGAAGAGATCTAAGCGACCTCAAATGTTGCATTACTTCCCTAATTGGAGGAATCCTCAGTGTTTTCACTCTAAAACAAACCTCCAAAACCCCCCTTGACCTTATGCCCATGAATAAGAGTCCTACAAAAGAGAAAGAATAATGGAAGAAATCAATCCACAGCCTTAATAAAGACAGGGAATAGAAAAGAGACCAAGAAGAGATAAATTCCCCTTGTCTGACATTATCTTATTTGCCTCATGTCTTTAACATCTACGGAACTACAGACACACACACAAAAATCCTCCTTGTGTGATGATGAGAAAGTCTTTTGAATCTAGATTCAAGAAAGACTTCCTAAGTTACCAGCAGGTAACTTATAGAGATCACTCTATAAGCATAATTCAAAATTGTTTACTTCAGCAGAGGGAAGCAAACTTGTTATGCACATCCATGTATTAGAAATTAATTATTTTGTGGCCTCATGGTGTAGAGCAGATTTCATTAAGTCATTATGTGGAAAATGGAAATGTTAAATATTCTAATTAATTATCACTTCATTATCTAAGAAAACTAAACCTATGTCAAAGAGTTAACTACTTTTGAGAGAGAGTTTGAAAGTATCTGAGAGAATAATCAAGAGCTTGTTTTGTAATACCCGACATCCACTTTGGTAAAATCAAATACCACTGGACTGAAAACAGAGTTTCTATCCATCTTCCTTGATTTTAAGTTTTTGATTATAAAGAACAAGAACAAGAACTGGTCATTTCAGATCCACTAAAAGTGATCATCAAGACCTGCATTTAGTAGTGGAATTTTTTCAACTTTCACAGTGCAAGTGAAGCTGTTCCTTTGAACACATAATTCATTTACTTCTGTGGAAGCACTCTGGGTTCTCTCCTGTGTGTTGTATGAAGCAAGACCTTACTTTGCATTAGTGGGAACACCTAGGGCATCACTTGTAAATCATATCCATAAAAGAAATAATTCAGTTACTTGACATTTATTTTTCCTTAATTGATTGTATGTCTGAAACCTTATTCAGGTCTGTCAAGGTGTCACCCCAGTTGGTAACCAAGCACCTCACAGCTGCTCACTCATCCCCCACCAGCAGGGTCAGAGACCAGCATAAGGTCCTAAGCAGCCAAAAGAATTTTTTGGTTTTGTTTTGGTTTTAATATCTTTCTTTGTCCAACTTTTAGCTTAGTCAGTATTTATCACATACCCTGATGTTAACTTTTTGAAGATAAACAGCATTACATTTTCCTTAAGTGTACAGGCACCAAGCTGACTTCTAAAAATTTAAATTTTTAGGGATAGATATTTATTCATAAATGTCAAAAAGTGCATGCCACTAATTTTCTGCTAACATCTAATTGCATCTTTTGTATCATCATATTCTATTCTCAAGTCCCTAACTAACTATAGTATAATTAGCTTTGTTAGATGTCACCACTCCTTCATCTGTATAATAATGTCCTTTGTAATACTGACATATGGAATAGTCAGCAACTACAAACATCCCATGGGTTAGCATTTATAATTTATAAGTTATGAACATGAAGGAAAGTCTACTGTTAACATCTTTCATTTCATTCTTTATTCTCTTTACCCCCTGCTCTTTTTCTAAATATGAAATTGCTTATGGTCTCAAAATATCAAAAATGCTCTCTTATACTGTATCAACTACTTTGTCAATACAGAATCCATTTTCAGAAATGCTTTCTTGTACATTTTAAGCCTCAAAATCTGGAACATCCTAAAGCAGCTGGCTTTAAAAAGAATGCACACTCAGTAAATTCCAAATATTTTAAAATGTTGTAAAGTTTCTCACAGATAGACATTAAAAACAAATGAAAAACCACTATTACTTCAGAAAAACAAGAAAGAAAATCCTTATTCTTCATCATAAGACATGTATTTGTGTTAGGAAAATATCCAGCTAAAATAGAAAAGAACTGAATATGAATATGAAAAAAAAATCTCATAATACTATATACATGATGATAATACTCATCTAGTCTGAGATTTCATATGTTTTTTAACAAAAAAAGAAAAGAAAAAAAAATGCAGACATTTCTGCAAGAAGGGCTGTAACATTTCTGAGACTCACATTGCTCCCTGAAGAAAAGATACATTTCAGTATCATTTCTTTGATCCCTACAAATGGCTTCAGCAAAAAAACTCAGGCACCTGCAGAATAATTCCTTTATTGTCACATCTAATTAGTATATCTGCAAACCTGCTTACACTATTCTCAAAGGATCTCCTACTTTTTGTTTTCAAATGTTTTAAATCCATAGAAAACTAAAATAAAATTTTGTGGAGGGATCATAAAATTTTGGTGTTACTTTTCTCTAGAAATACAAAATACATTTGATTTGTCATTGAGACTGGGTCTCAAAAAAGTTCAAAGCCAAACATTTTAAAATATTTTACAGATTAACTTACATTTCTTACATGATATAAACCAAATTTTGCACTCACGTGCCATTTCTCAATGCTTATTATTTAAATATCTAGAGTATGTTTCAGTATATTGCTAATGCAGATTTCTTTGTAGTTTAAAAATTCTATTTTATTCCTCCTGTCTTGCCAAACTGGGGCAAAAAATAAATTACTCAAATGTCTAAATAAGATCTATTTTCCATTATTCATTGATGATGTTACATTCCTGGCTAAATGTTTACATTCAAAGGTATTAAAATTAATTAAGGAATATACTTTCAGTTGGTGATACACAGAAAAATAGCTGAAAACATTTTTTTGAAGAGCTCGTTTTTATGTACTCATTCTATAAGATCTAATGTTTAATGAATTTGGGGTTAATCTACATTTGATCTGACAATATGGCAGTTTTCCTACAGATTATATGTTCCCAAAACAGGATGAGAGAGACCAAAGAATTCCTCTTATTAAGCAAAACTGGAGTATGATTCAGTTACATTTGACACTAAACGAGCCTACAGGCTACAGCAGAGATCATAAGATCAGCCAGTCATAAAAGAACTTCCTTTCCTTAAATCATTTCTTCCTTTGAAAGGCCATCAAGGACTTGCAGAATATGAGTTAATTTAATCTGCTTCTGTAAATGAGAGTAGAGCTATATTACCCTGTAGTGTGTGTACAGAGTTAAGAGTATGAGTGTTATTTGAAGAGGACACAAAGTTGAGAAGGCACTTGCCAAAGTAAGCCAGAAGCAAGTGTCAGTAAGGTGTTGGTGTTTAACACCAAATTCAAGTTGTATTCAATGTCCACATTGAATCATGTAGAGTAGTTTGGGTTGGAAGGGACCTTAAAGATCATCTGGTTCCAGCCACCCTGCCACAGACAGAAACACCCCTCACTGGATCAGGGTGCCCAACGCCCCATTCCGCCTGGCCTTGCAGACTTCCAAGGATGGGGCATCCACTGTGTCTCTGGGCGAGCTCTTCCAGTCCCTCATAACCCTCACAGTAAAACATTTCTCCCTCATAGCTAATCAAAACCTACTCTCTTTCAGTTTAAAGCCATCCTCCCTTGTTCTATCACTGTGTGCTCCTGTAAAAAGTCCCCCTTCAGGTACTGATAAGGTCTGCTTGAAGCTTTCTTTCCTCTAGTCTGAACAATCCTAACTCTCTCAGCCCGTCTTCACAGGAAAGCTCATTGCTTGGACAAGCTCCAAGCTCTTGCTTGGACACCTTAGGTGCTCAGTGGGGAAAGCCCTTTTTGAAGGGAAGGCCAAATGGTCTTTGCTAATCATCCAGCAATCACAGGAGTAAGAGAGATTATTATGTCTCTGCCTTTCCAATGTTCTTTATAATGACAAATTATTCCGTGAGTTTGTAGAGTAGTAGTGTGTCAACTGTTTTTACTGAAACATCTAGACCACTCACCTTCAGTGTGAAAGTTTCAGTTTCCAGTCTTTTTCCCTGAATATTTAATGATCTAAATAAATATGTCTGAGCACAATGGAATATGATGATCATGTTATATTGATCAGGGGAACCTGAGTTCTAATGCAGAAAGCACAGTGAAATACCATTTATCTTGATGACCAGCCCAAGTGAAAGTAATGGAAGACAGATTCAAAAGGAATTAGAACAAGTATACATGTTCTCTACCAATAATTATGAGTCTGGACTGAAAATTCAACTTAAATCAAAGGAAACACACAGACACCAAGTATTGTGAGATTCGTGGTAAATTCTGAAGAGTTGGTAAGGCTGGTTGCAGCACCTGTGGAAGGTTAATTAGCACATACACTTACAGGTATAGTACAGAAACTTGTAGACACACTACAGACATACAATATTTGCATATAAAACAGACAACATGCACTGCTGCAGGCACACTACAGGTGGTAGGTATTACAGCTATAGTTAATGCTTATCATGTAAATAAGAAATTGGCACATTTCTAATTAAACATTATAATAGATGAAAATTCCTAATCATGGAGAAAAATAAGCTACCGCATTAGATGGCTACTAATTTGTTTGTTTACTGGCAGGTATCTGTGTTTTTTGCATTTGAGAAATACGAAGAATTTATAGCTTAATCTTTCTAATGTGTCAGCCATCTTTTAACTGCAATTTCTTGATTTTCCTGTCTTATCTTTGTCCAAATAATGCGGAATTTTATGAAACATAGGTATAGAAAGCCATTTGAAAAAATTGTGTCTACCAAATGTTAGAAAATCTCTTTCAGATTAATCAGAATTTATCAGTTAACTCGAAGTGTTTTATGATCATTTAAAATAGAAAAATAATAATAACTAATATAACTCACTTTATTGTACAAAGACATAAAGAACAATGATTTATCTCACTGAACACATTAATCTTTCTGCAAAACTTTTTCTGAGAAAGACAGTGATTTGACTGAGCCAGTTTAAGAGGTAACACAGAAAAACATGCATTAACACTACCATTGCTGTAGATAGCCTGCAGGTAAACTGAGGTCTTCCATTCCCAGTTTCATTTGACATCTTTAACTCTCAACGCCGAGGGTAGGATTTTCCAACACTAAGTTCTAGCATTCAAATGATCGAAGCTGTACTAGTTTTTAGTGTTGCAAATCTCAATCTTGTCAACATAGTATGCCTCTGTGGCAGTTCTATATCCAATATTATAAGAAATCAAGATTTTGATTATTTGCCTCAGAATTTGTACTGTCTTGTCATAAAACAGAATGGCTCTGGTTGAGCAAATACTGCACAGATAGCAAATATCAAAACAAGCGAGAAATACTTTAGTTTGTTTTTATCTTTTGTATCTTCAAGCCTAGATTCATCCAATACTAAATGTTAATGGAACATGAATATTAGAAAAAGGGATGGAATATGACAGTGCATATGGAAAATATTAGGTTTCCTTTTCTATCTGAACTTTGTTTCAACTTAATTCTGACTAGAGTGTTTTAAAGACATAGACCTGAACAGTTAGAAAAGTGACAGTCTTTATATATTGAGTGTTGGAAGTAATCTGTTATATAGTTCAAAAAATTTCACTGCTGTTTATGGTTTTGTTTTAATTGTACAGTGGTGGGCACAGAATTTGATTTATGAGTCAGGGTTTTGGGGTTTTTTTATTAATGCTTTTTTTAGCAATTCTTCAGTTTTGTCTAAAGGAAGCTCTTTTAGAATGACTAACCTCTTTAAAGCAATCTGGTGTTCCTTAAAACATTTTGTGACCTGCAGCTTTATAATTTTACTCACAGAAAATAAAATTATATTAAATAGTTTCTTGTTTTAAGGCCTTTCAATCTGGGGGCAGCCCATCTTTGCTTGTTTGAGAGCTCAGCTTGATTTCACAGGTTTTTTAATTCTCAGAACCCTCACTAACTAAATGTGGATTTGGGAATGCCTAAGAGTTCTAAAAACATACCAAAAAAAGTCTTAAACATGTTAAAAAGGAAGAAAAAACCCAAAAGAAAACAAAAAATGAAAAAAAAAAGAAGAAACTAACAAGAACAAAAAACCAAACCCCCTCAAAAAAACCAAAACAAAAAAAACAGGGAAAAATTATCACACAAAACCTTATCAGTAATTGAAAAGATGAAAATTAGAGGCTTCTCTTAAATGCGTGTTCTGCAATGTAGTAAGTTCTATATTCTGAGTGGTAAATCACAAAAAAATTAGTTCAAGTCCTTTATTCTACCTTGTTATTTGAGAAATAGCATATAATATTCCTTTAAAGTGAAGAAGTAAACTTCAATGTAATAATGCACACAACAGGGAAGTATGTGGGCTTTGGGTGACACACAGGTCTCTGCCCTTCATATTTCTGAATACCAAAATAGAAAGGATCAAATTCTTTACAGAATTTTTAAAATTACTAGATTTTGGGGCAATATCTGTATGAAGAAGCAGGAATAATTAAACTGCAGAAGCTTTGCAGACTGTGAAATCTTTATGTATTTACAATTTTATCATGACTGCTTAAACCTACCCTATTATATAACATTTAACTTTGCTTGTAAGAAAAAAATAAAAAAAAATAACTGTGTGCCAGAGCATATTTACATTGTATTGGGGTTTTTGACTTTCATTGTCTTAATAATATTTGCTTATAGCTCTCAGAAGCTTCCTCAACATGGAAAATATCTATGATTATTTTAAATCACAAGAAGGAACAGTTTCATTACATTAGCAGTATAGCACAAGTCTGTAATGGTGTACATCTACAGACAAATGCAACTATGCTATATTTGATAAATGAAGTCACAGTAATTGGTTTCAGGATCTTATTCTGGCGAAAGCATACCCAGTAACACTTTTGGATATGAAATTGCATATTTCAAAATGTCAATTTTGTTGCAGTTCCACATGGAATGCATACTGATTACTGTGACTTTATAAATATACGTGGCCTAATAAAATCAAAATAGTCACATTAAACTACTGCAGGTTGTGAAGTTTGTCAAAGTGCAATAAAAATAAATAAATAAAAGGATAAACATATAGCATAAAAATTACTAAGCTATTAGTTTTTTTGTATGAAGAATGATAAAAATATTTTCTAAACATGTGGAAGATTTCAGTAGCTGTGTGACTGAGATCTATTAGACTTTTTTACTCTCAATAAAAATAAATAAATAGAAGTAAAACTAGGTTTATCTTTAGCCATATCTATCGGGTTAGATTTTTCTAAAAACAGTTACTTGAGATCTCAGTTTTGCTGTCCATTGTATCCATTAGTACATATTTTGGAAAGAAAAAAGACAAACTACTAGTATTACTAATCATGCAATTGAGATTAAAAATGAAACAAAAAATATAGGTAAAACTTCTTCACTATTATTTTTTTAAGAGGACTGTGTATAAAAATTAAAAGCTCTTTCTTCTCAAAAACCTCATCACTTTTTTCACACCATTACCATTTGCTTATGAAATTAATCCAGTCTTGTATTATTTTAAAATGTCTGGAATGCACAACTTTTTTTTTTATCTTTTTTGCATTTTTACTTAATGACCTTTATCCCAATTCTATAGAAATGGCCACTGGAAAAAAAAAATGGGAGATGAAAATAATCAGCAGTATTTTGTATAATTTTTTAACATTTGGACAAAGATTGGTGGGGTTGAATTTTAGATTTAAAGGGACAAATTCCAATTCTGGAGTGCAACTACCGATGGCTACAGCCTGTTCCGAAGAGACAGGGGAGGAAGGAGAGATGGAAGGGTTGTCCTCTACAATGAGAGCTGGATTGAGTGCGAAGGGCTGTCTCTGAAGGAGAGCCATGAGCAGGACAAAAGCCTGTGGGTAAAAATCAGAGATTAAGGCAACAGAGAGAACCTTAAAGCTGATGTCAGCTACAGGCCACCGAATGCAGGGGAGCCTGTTGATGAAGCCTTCATCACTCCTTCAGGAGGCACGGCCCTCACAGGGTCTTGTCCTGCTGGGACACTCCAACCTCTCCGACAGCTGCTGGGAAAGTGGCACAGTGAGCTGCAGGCAGTCCAGAACAGTCCTGCAGCGCATGGAGGACAACTTCTTGAGCCAAGTAATAGACAGCCCTACTAGAGGGGAGGCCATACTAGGTCTAATCTCACAATTATGCAAGTTAAATGGAGATGTCAAGATGAGAGGCAGCCTGGAATGCACTACCATGCACTGGTGGAGTTTGCAGTCTTGAGGGATATGGATGCGGCAAAGAGTAAAGTTAGGTCCCTGGAATTTATGAAAGGAAATTTCCAAACCTTTAGGTTTGGATCCCTTGGGAAATTGCCCTCAGGAACAAGGGAGTGAAATAAAGCTAGCAGATCTTTAAGGAAATCCGTAGAGTGCAAGAGCTGACAATCCTCAGGAGCAAGAAATCAGGCAAGGAATGCAAGAGACCAGTATGGCTGAGTAGGGACCTGTTGGTCAAATTAAAGGGAAATAAGCAAATGCACAGACAGTGGGAACAAGGACAGGTGACCTGGGAAGAGAACAGAGAAGCAGTTTGGTTATGTTGGGGCGAGATGAGAAGGCCAAGGCAAAGCTGGAGCTGAACCTAGCAAGGGACACGAAGGATAAACAGAAGGGTTTCTATAGCTATAGTTAAAAACTTTCTTGATTCAGTCTTCAACAGCACTCTCCCTTCCCACACCTCTCAGGTGTCTGGACAGCAGGATGGGACTGGGGGAGCAAAATGCTTCCCACTGTAAGAAAAGATTGGGTGCATTGACCAGCTGAGGAAAGCGAGTGTGCACAAGTCTATGGGACCTGATAAGATGTATTTCAGAGTCCTGAGGGAATTGGCTGATGTAGTTGCCAAGCCAGTCTTCATAATATTTGAAAAGTCATGATAGTCAGCTGAAGTCTCAGGATAATTGGAGAAAGGAAACATTGTATCCATCTTTAAAAAGGATAGAAAGCAGGACTCTGGGATCTGCCATCCTGTCAGCTTCACCTCTGTTCCTGGGAAAATCATGGAACAGACACTCCTAACAAGCTGTTCTAAGGCACATGGAGGACAGGGAGGCAATATGAGACATCCAGCATGACTTCACCAAGGTATAATCCTTCCTAACCAAACTAGTGTCCTTCTATGATGGAGTGACTACATTAGTGGACAAAGGAAGAGCTACCAATGCGGACTTCTGTAAAGTCTTTGACATTGTTGTCTCACAATATTCTTCTCTCTGAATTGCAGGGAGATGTTTTCAATGGTAGACTGTTAGATAGATAAGGAATTTGTTGGATGGTCACAAATGGAGGGTCGTGGTCAATGGCTCAAAGTGCAAACAGGCATCAGTGACAAGTGGTCTCCTTCGAGGGTCCATATTGGGACAAATGTTATTTGATACCCTCATTAATCATATACATGAGAGAAATGAGTGCTCCCTTAACAGATTTACATGTGACACTAAGATGAATGGTGTGATTGCCACACCTGAAGGATGGGATGCCAAACAGAGGGATCTGGACAGGCTTGAGAAGTGGGTTCCTGGGAATCTCATGAGGTTTAACAAGATTAAGTGCAAGATACTGCACCGGGGTCCGGGCAGCCCCCTGGTGCCAGACATACAGCCTGGGGGATAAACTGGAAAAATATTTTTGCATTATAACGCTTCCATGAGAGTTCAAGGCAGTTTCACAACCATCTTATGTGATGGAAATAACGTAACATACACCATAATATAATGCAATTCATATCAAGAGACATTAGTGCAAAGGCATACACAATGGTTTCATCATTCAGTTGCTAAAATACAGTATCTTTACTTACTGCTCCTCATGAGCAGATTGTGTAAATGTTTCAAAGAGTGACAAAGACCTGTTTTTTGACTTATGAAAGTGAGTCTTTGCTGCTATTAGATCCTTTGCTGGAATTCAGATCAGCAAACTCATATTGTTTTCAATTTCATCAATTCCTTTTCAGTACTGAAACTTATAACACTCATGAGCTTAATACAATCATCTATGTATTTTGTCATGTGGTAGAGATTAAAAATTACCAGTCAACTATTTTTTTTTCCATCTGGCTTTGCTACACTGTTCTCAGATTGGTGGCATCTACAGTCTGTAGGTTCACAGCAACTCACAGCACTGTCTACCATTCAATGCTCACTCTTTTCTGAAGCTAAACTTAAACTACACCCAAAACATATTGACACTTGTTCATAAAAACATTCTCATATATGTGTAGCTTTATTCAATGATTATTCTAAGTACAAGCTTGTAGCACGAAGGCACCAGAACAAACAAAACGTAACATAAAATATTCCGACCTAAGTTCTAGGCCATATTTATCACCTTTCATAATATGGAGACTAGAAGCCCAAGTCCAAGACTCTGTTTTACTATATATTGATTCCCTTTCAAATTCATACCACTATGACTTTGTTGCTCTTATGATCTGGTCAGAAGCAGGCAAATCATACCATACAGTCAGATAAAATGGTGACACACCCCTTTTATAATCTTGTAAAAACATCTAATTGCTTATCCTTTCTTTCTTTATTTATTCCATTAATCTTTCTTCAGTTAATTTGTTATAAAAGATGAAAAAGGTTTCATCATTTAAATACTGCTGACAATTCATTAAGCCAGCATATGTTACTAGCTCTTTTCACAACATATTCATGTCTCTTCACAGTTGAGTGAAATTTGTTGCATTGATGGGTTTAAATACCCTTATTGTTCATAAGAATACTTTTACCTCTTTTACCTGCTGCCACAGTTTACTTGAAGAGTGGGCAGATGTAGAGTCAACTCTTGGTATGTGACTGGCAGCTGTTCTCTTTTCTAATGAAGAACTACACATCACAGGTAATAGAATATACAAAATATCTTGATCTAAATGAAAAGCAAAAGATCAAGGAAGCTAAATGAGAAGTTAGCATACAATTCTCCGTTATTGCCTGATTCTTTCCTTTCAGGAAGGAGGGTGACTAAGCTCCTAGTCACTTTTTATTCAGAGTGAGTATACTCATTGAGTTACCATGTTCTGCTCAAAGGCAAAATATAGGTGTTTCTTAACATTTGAGTGTCCTTTGATTTGACATCATTGTGTTAATCTGTGATCAGTCCTACTGCCAAATGCATGCAGTATTAAAAACTAAGAATGTAAAGTAAATTGGACATTCTGGTGTTCACCTCAAGGAATCCATTACCAGACAAGGAATGGATTGATAAGGTTAGTCTACTGAAACTCAGGTATTTGTTGTTTGTTGCAATTGTAGGGAGTTATCCTCTAATTGCCTACATTTATAATAATCTCTTAACTCTGTATTAGGAAGAACTATTATAGTGTTCGATAGATATTGGTTAAATTTTGCTTCTGGTTTAGCTACATTTTTAAGTAATATTTTTATTCCCAAAATAAAAACAAGAATAGGCAGCAGACAGACACACACAGTGTAGACTTCACAATGCAGTCAAAATACAAACTCTAAGTTTTTTGATTCAATTCACTAATCTTTGTTCAGGAGCCTATCTTTGTTTAAACAAGAGGATGTAGTTTTCTTAGCATTTTTTAAAAAAATCTCAAAAAAAAATTCCATGTTCCATTTTCTTACACAGATACAGAGGGATTATGATTCTTAATTTTAAAAACTATTGTTAGTTAAAATATTTTAAGCAAATTGTCAGTCAAATGGATTAGATCTATCTATTTATTTTAAACAGCTAGATAGTGATAACCTCTTAGAGAGAAACTTGGGGGAAAAATCATAGGGATTAGGAAACAACTAGTCTCAAGGACAGAAAACTGAAAAATAAGATTCAGGATGAAAATGTAAAAGAAAGGGACTCTTATGTAGAAAGAAAAATTTTGAAATTATATAATACCAGAAGAAATGTATGCCATGGAACAAAAGCCCAGTATGATTTACAGCCCAATATATAAAGTCATCCCATTATAAAAGAAGCAGGATCACTTAATTCTATATATGACTAATATATTACACTGAAAAACTGCATTTATTTATGTGCACTAAAGTGACTGGAACCATAACAGGAAAATGTCACTTCATATATTGCTGTATTTTCTACAGACAAGGCTTTAAAGTACTGAATTCATGTAAGTAAATCAGACAGTCATCCAAGTCATCTGATGTATGCATATTTGTATGATGCTCAAATCATGGAAACTTTTATTAACTAAATATTTAATCAAAATCCAGGTAAAGAAACCCACAGAAATAAAAGTCATAAAATTGTAGGCCAGACCAGTATCAAAACAAGAACAGCCAAAATTTAAACACACTGCCATGCAAAAGAATAAATCATAACTGATGTGAACTCTACAATGACACATTTGGGGAATTCTATTTCCAGGTATGTTGGTCCTATGAATTAAATACCTACTACCAGCTGGGAAATGTTATGCTTTTTCCTGCAATGTATATTTTGTCTATCTTCACTTAAAAGGAATTCAATCCTCATGCTGCAGCACTGCTCTGCAACAGCAAAGCTCTTTAAGTCATTGCAGTCAGCAGTGTAAAGAATGCTCTTGCACAAAGTAGGATTCATACATAGATACACCCAAAATCCAGAACTGCGAGAGCAAAACCTGATTTGGTCTTTTGAGGCACTTTGTGTTTTAGCCCAAAGGTTTTAAAACACACCTCCAGGCCAGGCACGGGCAGAACTACGTTGGTTTTGACAGGGCTAAGTATGTATGAGCTCAGTGTCTGGCTGCACCTTATCAGTTTCTGGAAATCAGACGTTCCACCTACAAGGAGAAGGGAAGCATTCACTCCATTATGTGTGAGAAAGATTCAGTTCTTAGTCAGAGAGCTTTAAACACCATGTCTTCATTCCCCAGTGTTGACACACAAACACTGTGTCTAGTCTACTTCCAGAACCTTTGTCTCTTGCTAAAGTTTGGACATCGCTTATAGGAGGTCAGTCTATTTGGGCAAGAGAAAGAGCAAACACACAAAACATGGTTCCATATGAGTCATTAAAACCTCTGACTATCATAGAGGCAAGAATGGAAGTTAAATGGGATCATGTTCCATGTTGTCTTAGTATTTTATCCAACTGTGGGATACACAAGTAAAAATAGACATGGGGACAGGAATCATAATCTGAGATGTTCCCTTCCCACATGCAAGTACAGAGCTGCTCATAAATATTACTTTGGCATTTCTTAATAACTTTAGCAGGAAGAAAGAACTTGGCAAATTCAGTGAGCTAGATTTGGATGTCATTTATCTGAAGGCTATTCCAAGCCCATCTCCTGCTTCAAAACAATTTATAGTAGTAAATTAAATAAGCTTAATAACTAATGTAATCAGATCAAATTAAATGACCTAGTTTTTTCTTTATACTAGTAATGTCTTGAGGACTAGCACCATAAGTGCATTTTATCAGGGAAGAGTCTGATATATTAGTGAATCAGAGGAGAAATTATGTTGCCAACTCAGATAAAGCTGAAATAAATATTTCATCTGTGTTTGTCATGCACAGCATAAATTCTTCATGTACATCTCAAGGTGCTGCAAAGCATTAGGAAGTGCTGAGGTATCACAGCTAGTTTATCCAAATTTTAATGTACACAATTTGAAAGTAATTAATCTGTTAATTTTTTTCTTTTTTTTACTCCCCCAAAGGATGAGAACAAAACAGCTGAGTTGTAAAAGAGGATTAGTAAATTATTCTGTATCCTCTATCTACTTAACCATGCTGGGTGGTCTGCCCTCAAAATCTGTCTGCTAGCTATCCAGCTGGCAAGTACAAACCACTGTCTGTTGAAACTACAGCACAGCTGTATGAATGCCATGAAGGATTCTTTTTCTGCACAGATCACATCCAAGTTTCTTAGCCTACACTGAGCTAGAAGGAAATTGCATTAGACAAATGACAGACAGGATGTGAGTTCATGTTTCACATACTCATGGCTATTTACTGACATAATTTTTTTCCCAAAGTCAAGAAAATGGCAGTGAAATAACATAACAAATACAAAAGACAGAGAACTGTCGTGGTGATTATATTTGTACTTTAGTTGTGGTTTAGAGGAACTTGTAACAGTGCCTAAAAGTAAAAAGCCAAATTCCTTCACACAGCTTTCACAGCAGCATAAGTAATTTCACTGAAGACTGATAAGGACTGTTCATATACTCAGCTTAGTTTCATCCTTTGGGATTCCACAGCACTGAGCTCCCCATGAGAGAAAAAAACTTTCAAAGAGGAATTGCAAGTCATATACACACTCATGTCCAGAAAACACTCAGCAGAGCTCAAAAATTCAGTGCATGATGCTCATCCAGAAATGGTGAAGCACCTGTGGAATATTCATTTTACGAAGATTCCTTGGGAATAGTTGCTGGAGAAAGAGCGAGTAAAGAAGACATACAATTTTCTTTATCTGGTTTTTTTTTCTTTCACTGGGTATGATGACAACAGGCAGCACAAATAAACTACAAAGCACGAAATCTGTTAATAATGACCACTAAAGGCATGGTGCTCTTCTGGCAGATAGAGCAGATGGCCAGATAATGCAGTGTGATTAATAAAGAGAAGCTCACAAGGACTGAGGTTTAGCTGGGTACTAGAACACCTATGGTTAGCAAGTGAATGCTATTTTGATTTGATTGGGATCTTCTATGCTGATCTTTCTGACTAGCAGATTTATTAATTTTTTTTAATACCAAGAGTGGTAATGTGTTATCTCCAGGTGCTTACTCTGCTTCATTTGAAGTCAGCAAGTTATAATTCAGAGTTTAGCTTTCATACTTACACACTTTAGAGCTTTATTTTTCATTTTAAAGTGCGTTCAATGTTAATAATTTCAGAGTGTACAGTGATTATTTGTTTAGCCAATTTCTACTACTTAAAAGGACAAGATCAGTTCCCATTCCAGAACTCTACTGTATTCAGAAAAAAGTATGGAAGGGTAATCTTCAAAAAGGCATTCATTTAATGCAAAATTATATTCTTTAAGAGCAAACAGATGAGCACTGTCTTTATAGGAGGAACACTTCAGCTACCAAAAATATACTCAGATCTGCTGGAACTTTCTTTAACAACATGTCCTTTAAAAAAATAGCTCAAGGAGATTTATTTAACTGAAAAAGAGTTATATTGCTAAGCCTATGATAAGAAGCTGAACATCTGTCATGACTGTAAAATAAGAAATGAATTTGATGAATTTGGAAATTACACTTTATATGTCACTATAGAAAAAAACTATTTAATTAACACATAAAAGTTTTTTTTTTAGAAAAATTGTTCTAGAAAACTAAAATCAAAAAGAGAGATATGAAATAAAAACTAAAGAAGAAAGGCACAAGAAGTATTATGATTACTTCTGGTTTATGCCCCGTGTAGAAGTACATCAACCAAAGATGACTGCTTTCCCTATCCCTTTCATATTTTCTCTTCTCAGATGCAACTTTTGTTCTTTTATTCTTGTTCCAAATATGACACTCCTTTTAAAGTTTTTTTTTCTTTTTGTTTTTTTAGAAAACTCAGTGTATGAGATGTTTCCTTCACACCTGATATCAGCAAATACAAGCATGGTTTATTCCACAGGCTGTAAGTTCAGATAGAAAAATTAGGCATCTATTTCGCAACCAAACCCTTTGTAAGGCAGAGTTTCCAGCTGTTTATGACAGAAATCCTTTCATAAGTAGAATTTACTAGATGTCCTCTAAGATCCTTTCCAACTAAAACCATTCTATGATTCTATGATAAGGAAATCCTTTCATAAGTGGTGTAAAGAAAGCAAGTATTTTTCAGGAATTATAATATTAATAGACTAAAGGAAAGATATTAAAGGGAAAACTCCCATTGACCCTCTTTATGAAGGTAAAAGCCTACCTACAAGTATTTAATATTTTACTTTCATCAAGATCTGTCACAACCACGAAAGGTTGTGCTATCCATCAAGTTACAAGATAATCTGAGGAAATTGTGAAGGACTGTACACTGGGTGCTGTTGTTCTATGGTAAAAATACAAACACTTTAAAGTAAAGACAAAACACAAGACTGAGAAAGCAGAAATCAGTGTCCTAGTGCTAGATTCTCAGCTGGGTGAGCAGAACCCTTGTTCTCTGGAAATTCTCTTTACTTCATCTCATCATTGTTGTGCACATATTACTGACCCAATCCTGGAAGAGAACTGACAATTTGCCTTTGATTACAGCAGTTAAAGATGGGGAATCTTGTATCCCAGCCCAGCAGTTTTTTTTCACTGTACTCAATGCAGTCACGTGTTAATACTCGGTGGTTTAGGCACTCCCGGGGTTTATGGGAGTCAGAATTTCAAGATTCTGTGAGGAAAAAAAAAAAAAACACCAAAAACCTTGAATCCCAGTTTGTCTTTACAGTTAAATTCTTTTGTCATTGATCTATGCTGGGATAAGAGAAATCCATACAGATGCCTTAGAAGACTTTAAAATAAGCTAAATTAATCAGGGAAAAGAAAGGGAAGGAAAACACTTATTCTGAGAATCCTTCTTCACATTTTTGGGATTTTGTCTAACACCAAAGCTTAAGGGTGTAGAAAGGCAGCAACAGTATAATGACTTTGTATATCCACCAATAAGAATGTAAATGCTTAAAAGAAAAAATTCAGCTGAGTTGTTTTGAGGCTATCAGTGACACTAAAATGATAGATGAGCACTTAAAGAAAGGAGATAAACAACTATGTATCTTTGAAAAATCTTAGCAGTGTTTGCAAGATATAACTATTTATCATAAAATAATTCTAGAAATGCCTACTGGGTTAACAAAATAGCCTTCAAGCAAAGGGTGTTCCTTGCTCTACAATTACAAATGTTCATATGAGGCCTCTATCTCTTCTTTCACAAGAATATTCTACTTCTTTTTATCTCTAAGCGCAAAAATCTTGGCAGTTAATTTTCTTTCTCAATTTAATGATAAGAACTTATTTTGCATCTGCCACACCTAATTTCAAGCCTTTTAACTGCCAACTCATCTAAAAGACGAAACAGGAGATGGCTGAATTTTTATTAACACACTAATGTTATACAAAAAGTGCAACACAGTGGCTTTAGCCAGATAAAACTCGGGTCAGCATTATATGGGCCTGGAAGGCTTTTCTTCTCATGCATATGAGCTGAAAGTCTTCATCCAGAAAACCATAGAATTGAGAATATCCTGGGTTGGAAAGAACGCACAAAGACCATTGAGGCCAACTACTGGCTCTGCACAGGACAGTCCCAAGAATCACACCATGCACTGAGAGCATCATCCAGACATCTGGGACATTTCAAAGTGACTTCTGATATCTCTAGATTGGAAAATGAACTGCTACGAGGTAACTAAAGAAGAAATTACTTACCTTCCTTTTTTTTTCTATAAGAAAGAGGAAAAAGTGTTAGACCAAAGGCTACCTATGTCATGGTAGAATCTATAATGAAATGTTTTTTCTAAAACTCTTAATAATATGTAATTTAATGGGCTCAATAAGGAAACTAGAATAACACGCAAAAGTTAAGAAAATTTGATTTTGTCTAATGTTTATGACATCAGATTACAATAATTTATCATCACTACTTCATTCATTCTCATATATCTCCCTCATATGAGAAGGTGAAGGTTTATTAATAATTTTAAAAAATCTACCAAAAAACCCAATAAAAACAAAAAAAACACCCCAAAACCAACAAAAACCAAACAAAAAACCCCCCAAACAACATAAAACCAAAACAAAACAGGAAAAGCAAAATATAATTAGACAAAATGACCCCAGTGGATGCTGATATAATAAGGATATTTCAGAAAGTGTCCATCTGACCTTACTGGTAAACCAACATGAACTGTATTGAATGAGGATCAGGACTGGCTAAACAAATAACCTGACTGCAATTTTCTGCAACCCATTAGCTGGTATTAATGCAGTGAAGGCCATGAAAATTGAAACATGGTTCATTAACTGTGTGTGGGTTTTTGACAAGCAACTCTGAAATCTGTGTTCTCTCTGCCGACCAAGAATAATCTGCACTGTAGCAACCTGATGACGTGTTTCAGTGCACAACCTATTGACCACCTGCTGCTTAATATGCTACAGATGATACTTTAACAATCCACAAGAAGCTAGGAATAGACAGGGAAGAAAACCTCTCATTCCAGCTTCAATCCACATTACTGAAAATCAGCCAACTTATTTGACTGAAGAAGTCAAGGATGGTTTAGTCCATAAACCAAGTACTCTTCCCCATCCTGAACTTCAGAACAAAACCTTTGCTTGTGAATAATAAATAAGTGAAGGGTTATTACTAAAAACATAAGTTAATTTGCTGGAGGGCTTAAAGTTACTGAGAAGTGTGAGGCTTTTCACAGAAATGCACCGTGAGAGGCCAAGAGCTGGTGGTTACACAGTGAGACAGGAAGTTCTGAGTACATGAAAGGAAAAACAACATAACTGAAGATATCAACATTGGAGCAAGTACCCCAGTGAGAATCTGGAATCTGTTCTAAGAGATTTTCAAGATCCAGTTGAACACAGTCCAGATCAGGGCTCAGTCTGAATTCAGAGCTGATCACACTTGAGTATGAGTATGATTTCATTTTCACAAACGCTCGTCAGTTGTGAACTGATTCTATGAACAAGGGAATAACAATCAAAGACTTCTGAAATGTTTGAATTCTATTTTGTAAATGTATGATCTATATGCATATGTGTATAATTTTGACGTTTTTAAAAGGAACAAGGAAACATAAGCTCATTGTGGGCTACCTAGCACCTATAAAAGTGATTAAATAAATATTTGGTCTTCTATTCTGAACAGGGAAAGGCAGATTCCTACAGAGAATAATTCAGACATGAAAAGTTTTGTATGATGATCAAGTTCTGTTTTGTTATAAGGCAGAAATGCTTATCCCTACTTCAGTTTTAAACAAAGACAATTCAGATGACAAATAATAAATTAGAAATGGGCAGGATAACTTTTACACGACTGATTAACAATGATAAAGTAAGCACCAAATTTTTATAATTAAAATATTTAATTAAAAAATGAAGCATAACTATAACAAAGCTGTAGAATTTAAATGTTACTGGACTGAGTTTGTATCACTAGCAAATTTTTCACTCGATATTTTATTGTAGATCTCATGCTGTTCTCAAATTCTGTGAGTCTATATGTCTTTTTGCATGCAACAAGCTAAAGTTTGCCTGTAAAAAATTATTGCATTAATTTTTTATTTCATTTCCAAGGGCACTTAAAGATAATTCTATAATGTAAATTTAACCCAGATTTCTCAGGCACCTCTGGCTCCAGAAAAATACTATTCATATTTAAATCTTACCTATTGCTAAAATTATTTTAAAAATCTAAATGCAATATGATCACAATTACAAATCAAAGACTTGTTATCATCCCTCCAACTCCTATGAGTTTCCTAAGTGGTCAATTTTTTATATACCTGCCACCACTGCAAACCTCTCTAATATATTACTTACTTGTGTGCTACATTTGAAACTAAGTATTTTGTGAAATGGAAAATATTTATCAGATTTTTAGAAAGAAAAAGGTAAAAACCTTAGCCAACCAACCAAAAAACCACAACAAACTGAAAATAAGAACAAAATCCTTCATATGTGAATCCTTCATATGAAAATATGATTATTTTTAAAATATTAAAATAAGCTACTTTTATAATACAGTCTCTCAAAAAGTTAGAAGGATCTCATGAATTTTCTAAACATTATCTTGTAAACCTGTCCATTTTTATATAACCTTTTTTAACGCCCTTTTAAAAACATAATACAATTCCTTGACTTGATTAATAAGTGCTTTAAAATGAAATGACTCTACCCTTTTTCTTTCAAATATAGCTATTTAAAAAATGCTTCTATACTATAATATTTGATTATAATTTTTAGGAATTCCTTGCTCACACATCACAATAAAAATCACCTGTTATAACAAAAATATTCAAGACAGACTTTTCATGGTGCTGATTGGTGGGAAGATGAGAGGAAAGAGGTTTAAGGTAAAAGATGTTCCAACTGGAAAAGCTTTTACAACCAGTCTGTTTCCATGAAACTCACAGTTCTATTGTTCCTCACCATTGGAACTCATATCCTGCAATCAGATTTATCATAATTATCAACAGATTTATTACAGGAAAATTAAATGGCACATGCATAAAAACAAGAAGATGCAACGCAAGGATCCATCTTTGATTTGCTTCCATGTATAATCAAACTAAGAAGTAATTTCATCTATTTCTCCAGTTAAGATCAGGCTTAATGTCAATAAACCTACAGGTTAATTCATGCTATTTTTTATCTTCTATAGAAAAATACACTGTTGAATGTTATTTTTCAAGGAATTTACAGATGTTTATTTTACATTTTCCTAGCATCCATCTTAAGTACAGCTTTCCTCTGAATAACACATGCTATTCTAATATATTGCATTCATTAAGTGAAGAGTAACAGAAAAGACTACTTTGAAGTTCCTTTTCTCCTCCCTGGACATCAACTAATATGTCTCTAACACTGACTACACAGGTAAGCATTTAAAGTAGAACTTGAAAGCTGCTTCCCAGATAAAGGCTTTTCTGCCCACTTATTATTAGTTTGCATCACATTAAATTGAAAATCTCATTTTGAAGTTTTATAGCTACTACCAACTCAGTTCATAAATCTTAGAAGATTTAAGCTTGTGCAGCATTGCAATGATTTTCCACACTAGGACCACATGCTGCAACCCAAAATCTCTGGAATACATCTCCAAATAAACTACTGGAGTTAGTTTGTTATGTTTTAAAGAAGATAATTTAAAACATAGTTGAATCATCTTCAAAATAACTACAAGCTTCATAAAGTGAAAAAGTATTTTACTTCTATTGCTGTAATAATAAAGTTCCTAGATAAAGATATGCAAATGTTGATGTTAACACAGAACAATTTCTTCCTGCCAGTTTTATAACAACTTGAGGAGATAATTTATTTTACTGAGAATAACTGTAAGATGAAAATAATTTTGAAATAAATGTAATATCATCTATGTAATAGTCTGAAGGATTGAAGAAGAGTTAGTAAATTCTGTACTGTAATTCTCCCCCCCATTGTGAGTGTTAACAAAATCTGAGAATTTTGTGTACAACAGAAAAGTTGTTGCCTACCTTTATTAATAACTGCATCCTTGTTTTAAGCAGCAAGTAAGTTTTAATTGATGCAAATACAAAGTGCCTGCCTCCATCCCAAACTATAGAGTCCTTACATTACTATATACACTTCTGTTAAAGCAGAGAAATATTATGATACTCTTATGTCTCTTTCAGGAAGTTCACCTTAAGACTTCTTACTATACAGTGGGCAAAGAATTGAATTGTAAAGTTTCATCATGCTTTGACACATTAAATATAGTTCAGGAAAATAAAAGTGGAAAAAAACATTGCATCTTGCTCTGACAATCTTGTCAGATAGAATTATGTGAGTGGGAGAAATGTAAAGCGTGTGTATTTTAGATCACTCTGTGTTCATGTATCATAAAAAATTGTTCTCCAATATGCATTTGATGACTTGACAAAATATATATGTGTCTAGTCACAAAGTTAAGAAAGAATAAAATTGACTTGGTAGAGGGGTTTAGCCATTATCCTCTAATGATGCCTTCAATAGTCACACCTTTATGCTTCAAAATATATCTTTGTGGGGTTGTTGGGATTATTTGAGATTTTTGGTGCTTGTTTTGTTTTTTTCTTTAGGGCGGAGAAGAGTGAACCTAAATAATTATTTGAAATTACTTATGGAAACATTTCAGTTTGTATGTTGTTTCTACCCTTGCATAGTTAGAAACAATGAAATTCAGTGTCCTGGTAAGAGATACTCACTGAAGGAATATTGCATACCACCAGTGATCCATTCCAAAATTTTGAATAATAAAGTTTAAAAAGTGAGCTGGGAGAAAGACAAGAGAAGTGCAGAGTATGATTACTCAATCAGTTACTCAATCAGTAACATGACATAACATGCAAGCAAACTCAAGCATCCAATGAAAAATCTGATTTTCCATTCAGTAACCAAAATAAAGTATTTGCTGAATAAGTAATTAGGTAGAAATATAAGACATGCATATATCTTTCTGAAAAAAAAGTATATGCTATATATATCATGTGCAAGTTTCCCACAAAGCTTAACCCATGTAAATTTAGTTGACTTTTTGATGCCAAGGGCAATGAGACCTTCAACAATCTGCTGAGTGTGGGTCATCTAAGTTAGATCTGCCTGGAGTCACACTGAAATAATATTCTTCCAGGATAAAATTCAGAAAAAAAACCAAAAACAGAACAAAACCCCAAAAACCAAACATATTCACATCTGACAGGTTTTGTAAAACTCTTAAAACAGAGGTTACCCTAGTACAAGCATGTTTGCATAAAATAAATTTCTCCTCAATTTCTCACAAACTGTAGGGAAAAAAGAAAAAAAAAAAACCAACAGCAGTATGTAACCTAGAAACACTATACAATCAATTAACTTGTTTATTAATCACTAGTTCAGAAAATCACATTAATAATATAAATAATAGGTCATTTCAATAACTGGAGAAAAAAACCACAGCAAAAAAGTCTATCTTCACGTCTCTCTTCAAAAGAAAATCAAAATTGGTTACATTTACTGATAATATGAAATCTCAAATGACTTTTAGCCACACAACAACAGCTTAGTCAACATCTGGCAGGATATTCTACACTTAGAAACTTGGTCTTGGCTGACTCAGTTTAGGTATGAAGCCAAAAGAAATGGTGAATCACTCTGCATCTCATCCATCAGATATTGTTACATCAAAGGTTGGGGAAAGAGAGAAGCTGTTTGTTTAAAGCCACCTAAGAGTAATGGAACTAAATTGATATTTCCACTGTTTGCACAGCCATATTTTAGTTAAAATTTAAGTTTTAGTACTTGTATATATTAAATAGCTAATGGATTATGTTAAATGAGATGATACTTAAGTGAAGAGGTTTCTCCTGGAAACAGTGGAAATGATTTCTAATCATGGAAAATGTTGACATAGTTTTATCTTCCTTTTATTTTTTTTTCCATGAAAATTCTACTATCAGGACTACTGTGGAATTTATTCAAGTCTTTTGAAAAAACCCACAGTGAATATCCACAACAATAGTCATTTAGAAAGAACAGATACATAGGGCTGGACAATTGATGTAATTAAAATAGCAACTGCCTTAAAGGAGATTTAAACATTGCTAGTCATACAACAAAAATCCCAATCAGATTGCTAGTATGACTACAAGCTTTTCAAACTTAATTTAGGGCAACATTTAACTTTGCCCATATGTCTCACCCATGTTACTTCCTTCTGTAATGAAACCAACAGTCAAAGCTAAAATAATTACAGCAGACAAAAGCCTTCAGCATATCCAAGTCTTTGTTTTTCTTTCATGAAGGTTTCAGTTTGAATCTGAGAGTATTGGAGTAAATTAAAAATACAGCTACATAATTAGAATCTTGTTTATGTCACGAGTAGACCTGAACAGTTCAAGTTACAAGGTGAAACAGCAGTAACTTGATAGTCTGTTTCTTCAACATAAGCAAGAACTGTCTATCTGAATTAAAAAAAAAAAAAAGTTACAGTACATCCTATTTTTCTTGCAATTTTCAAATTCTTGCCTATTAGACATTAAATATTTTTCAACAGGTATGTCATGTGCTAAACATATCACTGAGACCAGAAATTTATAAGACAAAAATATAGTGAGAATACAAATACAGAAACTTGCATGAAAACAAATGAAGTAGATTTGGATAGCCTGAGAACCCAAGAAAGACAAATTTATGTCTGACACTAATTTCTGTAAATAGAATACAAGGTGCTAATATGAAATTATCTTGAAACATCATAACCATTTTGTATTTCAGAGCAATACTAGGATTTATTTTAGATTATACTCCTCATAGTTTAATATAAGGAAAGACAAAAATGTGCTCATAGCTTACTATCCACAAAAATTGGGTGTAGATAACTAAATTGTATTCCACAGTGAAGAGTAGCTGCCCTTTTGAAAAGTACTGTAAGAAATTTGTGTATCATCATGGTCTTATCCTTAATACTGGGAGATACTAAAGGGACCTGCAGCACCTTTGCTGTTGTCTCCTCCACGCTGATGGTTCTGCTCTTTAAGTACCATAACCACCAGTGCAATTGTCCTCCCATGGGCACTTTCATGTAAGCATTTTCTTTTAATTATATGATAAAATTAATTAAATAAAAAGTTAATTTGTTAAACTTTTGCCATGGAAATATTATTCCACAAAATGATAAAAAATATTAAGAGCACATTTTGATTTGGATTTTTGGCTAGGATGAATTTAAGTAATTGTTTTTCAAACTTTGATAGTTGAACTTTCAATTTAAACAACGTACAGACACATATTTTGAAGTATTACTTGAATTATATATGTGCATATGTATCAACACTGAGAAAAATTTTAAAAATCAGCATATATGAGGGTTCATTGCCCTAAACAATTTCTGATACCAAAACGGGGTGACTTTTGGTAAATGTTGTCATCTAAAAGAAGAGCACTTCATATGCTATTTGATCTGAATACAAAGATTTTAAACACTAAGAGTGACTGGAAGGTTTCTCTGCTGCTCTTTAAGTGTGTTAAGTCTTTTCAGATATTTTCATAGAAAAAAATCCTTAATTTTCTACTCAAGGAGCCTGACTGACTAAAAATGTTCAAATATGCTGTTTGAAGGGAAATGTAAATCTTTTAAACATATAAAACCACTCTCCCTGTGCTCACCCTCCCTGTGACACACATTAAAGATAGGCTAAAATTGATAAAGTAAAAAAGAAAATTAAAAGTAGATTATGCAATAGAACTGTATTTCACATCCTACTTTGAAATAAGAGGTGCTTATTCTTCAAACAATCCAGGCAAATCGAATTCCTTTCCATTTCAGATGTAATCAACAATTTTCAACACAGGGTTTTCAATACCTTCTGAAGTACTTCTGTACATTAGCCATTTCATTGGGGCATAATCTTATAAATTACTGTCTTTTGTGAGCAGTCCCTCAGTATGTGACAGAATTAAAAAATTTAAATGTTTCATAGAATCCTAGAATGGTTTAGGTTGGAAGGAGCCTTGAAAAGCAACAAGCTCCAGCCTCTCTGCCATGGACAGGGGCACCTTTCACTAGACCCAGTTGCTCAGAGCTCCTTTGAACTCTTCCAGGGATGGCGCATCCACAAATTCTCTGAACAAACTGTTCTAGTGCCTCACCACCCTTGCAGAAAACAGGCCTTTTTCTAATATTTAATCTAAACTTACTCTTTCAATTTAAAACTATTATCCTTTGTCCTGTCACTACACGTCCTTGTTTCTTCTACAAGAAAACCCTTATGCCTTTAAAAGTGTCTGTATTCTGTCAGCCTTGGCTGTCCAGCATGGGTTTTTAATATGCATTTTTATGGGTTTAGAAGCACATCTGAACTATATTTTAAGAAAGATAAAAGTCCAAGTTATCCTGACATTTATTTTTTATGAACACAACATACTAAGTTATTGAAGCTTCTCATTTGAGGAACTTAAAAAAACCCCCCAATCATAATTTCATGGTTTTTATGTGGGATTTTTCACTTCTTTCAATACCCTCACCAAATCTTGAACACTAAAATTATGAGCTTCTGAATGTGCAGTTCAGAAATCAGGACTCCCACCACCTGTGCAAGAAAGCTACCTTACAGAACTACATTTCTTTTGTATGTTATTTCCTCCAAGTTAATGGATTTTGTATTTCTTTCTGCATTGTGTCACATATTCAGGTGCAGAAAGATACTTCACCCAACCCTACTGCCTCCCATAAAAGAAGAAAGAAAGCTTGAGGAAACTTCAAATGGAGTTTCTCTATTTCCTGTGTAAATAATCTAATAATCATTCAGTAAAAAATATATTTATAGTAATATAAAATATGATCTTGGCTAACATTTTCTGCCTATTATTTTTAAATAATCTATTATGAAAAAAAAGGAAACAAAAAAAAAAACCAACAAAACCCAAAAACCAACACCAAAACACACCAAAAATATACTTACTATAAAGAAAAAACTCAATGCCCTTGTCATCCACTTTACCTTATTAATGTAACCTTAAAAATTTGAGGCACTGTAGATGTGCCCAGAGTTTTATATGGACTAGTTTTGGAGAGCTCGCTTACCTCGTGTATGGTGTTTTGGGGTTTCTTTGTTTGGGTTTTTTGTTGTTGTTTTGGTTTTGTTTCTCTTGTTTGTTTCTTTGTTTGTTTGTTTTGTTTTCCCTAGTTAATTTATTTGTTTAGGGTTACCTCCACAAAACAAAATGCTCTGAGTTTGGAAATGTACTCTTGATGGTTGTCTGAAGAGAAAAATATACAAGTAGCTCTTGTTCCTGAGTCTCCTATAAATTTTAGCTCCCGTGTCACTGGCCTAGTTTGTGCTACTTCTTTTCATTGCCTTTTTATGTCTTTTAATTTGAGCATTTCCCATACCAAGTTTATTACAAGTTACTAATAATACTATTTTCAGAAAGACCTGGCTGAGTGTGGTACTGTTCCCACTTTTATGCCTCAAATATGACCATTATTTTGATACCAGACTTGCACAACTTTTAGAGGTCTTTTCATGCTGTCTGTCTAAAATGTGAAATACCACTATTACTTCTCACCTTTTTTCAGTAAGGGAGGAACACAAAAGTGCAAGCCAGCAAAATTATTATCCTACTTGTAGCTGCTAGAGCCCTCCAGGGAGTTTCAGGTTAATTACTAATGACTCACTGGGACAGCTGTGGCTGATTACACTCAATATTTGGTTATAAACAAGCAAGAAGAACGATATTCTCCTGCAAGCCCGTGAATGAATTACAAAAGCTGGTATTGAAACCAAGGGAAAAGAACATGAAGAAATGCTGGCTCTACTTGTGTTGTAAGGTTCTGGCTTCCTCACAACATAGGTTTAGGCTCAGCCCCGCCTGTTACTGTTGATTCTGGGGTCAGGTGAATGTTGCAGCTGGAAAAACAACCCAACTCAAACTCTTTTGTGGGCAGAAGCCAGATGCAATTATTATTTTCCAGTAAAGTCATGTGCTTTTCTGAGTTAATAAACCTGCTTAGCTCTGCTAATAATCTGTCTTAAATTACTCGATTTTAGAAACTGGCAACCACAACAGCACAGCTTTCCTTAAACCTTTTTTAGACCAAAGTAGAGTTATTCACCTATGCACATAGTAATCTCAGCTACAAGTTGGTGATTGCTGTTGTCTCACAGTTCAGATTGTAAAAAATAATTTCTAATCTGTTAATTTACTCAATATAAACACTCTTTCTACTATGTAAGTTCTCTCTCTGTAAATCTATATCTAAATACATGCACCTACATTTACTTGTTACACATGGACTCATCCGTGCTAATAACCCAGCTAAAATGAAAAAACTGCACACGTATCTCTTCATCTACAATCTCCTGAACCATTTTCCAAGACTGATATTAGCGGTCAAAAGAAAAACGCAGGGGGAAAAAAAGATGGCTTGATCTCACATGTCATAGATACAGGGAAAGATCATTGGTTTGGTGATCGTTGATCCAGGAAGGCTTGAACAGCAAAACATTTTTTACTTAGAAATTTGGATTATCTCATAGCCCTGGGATGGAAAAAAACTAAAGACATAAGGAAAAAAAGGAGTGAACTGACTGATATTTTTCATCTTCAGACTTGTAGCTCCTGTTTATCTTACAAGAGAGCTGTAGAAGTTTGTTTTCCTTTTATGGTAATGGCTTTAAATTGGAACTCAACAAATTTACAATGTGAAAGATACAATAAAGTTTATGAGAGAATGGGACTGCTGAGTGTGAGACCTCTTCCAGTCCCTACAGCCTCTATTTTATGAAAAAGGTAAATCTCAAATATAATAGTTTTAAAAGGGTATTTGCATCTTAAGCACTTTTTATTGTTGTAGTTTCCTGCAGTAAAGCTATGCAGCATGAAATAAATGTTTCCTATCTTTTGAGAATGTCCTTATTCCAACATGATTTTAAGCATGTATTATATTGAAAATAAACACTAGTCACATTAGAGTAAGTTTCATTGTTTGATCAGAAATTTTTAAAAATCTGAGCTTTAGAAATGTATTCTGAACAAGACATCCTTAACAAAGAGATCTGGAAAACGTACCATCAAAACAAAAGAAAAGCCCAGAAAAACAATTTAGAGTTTAGATCTGGTTTTCTTTCCTTTTTATTTTTCTCCTTACACATAACATTCCATTGTGTTACATTAAATGGTTTGTAATTAGAATAGAATAGTTGTAGTAGGAAGGCACAGACCTGCAATTATCAGCTAGTTTAACAAAAAGTTAAAACATGTTGCTAAGGACGTTGTCCAAACACCTCTTTAACACTTACAGGCCTGGGAATCGATCACCTCTCTAGGAAGCCTGATCCAGTGTTTGACTACACACTCAGCAAAGAGATGCTTCCTAATGTCCAGTCTAAGCCTCCCCTGGCATAGCTTTGAAACATTTTCCTGCATCCTTGTCACTGGATCCCAGCGGGAAGAGCTCAGCATCTCCTTTTCCACCTCCCCTCCACAGGAGCAGCAGAGAGAAACAGGTTCACCTCTCAGCCTCCTTTTCTCCCAAAAATAGAAATTAGGGCATGATCCAACAAAGAAAAGAATCAGGTGATCTACTAGATCTTATGTATCTTTTCGTGGTAGTTTTGGTTAGGGCAGGTAGAAAGGACAAGCTATTATCTCTATGTTAGTTTTTGCTCTCAGGTTTTAATTTTCAGTTCTCCAAACAAATAGGTAAAAAAACATATAAATTATTTTTATGGATGTCTTGATTTGATATTAGTGGTTTGCATGACATTTTACTGTGAGTCAGGAAACCACCATGCAGTGATATAAATATTTCTCCTGCAGCATATCCTGCTGTTTTATTTCTGTACCCCTGCAAGGCTAATAAGCTACATGATTTATTATCATCATGAGGTGAGGGTAGCACTCACAAGAGACCAAAGTATTTTGCTATTTATTATACTCAAAGCCAGATAATTTCCTTCACTATTAGCATAATCAACTATTGACTAGAAAAATCTTTGTAAAACAAGGAAATAAAGCTACAAAGCTACGAGATGTAACTAGAAATTGAGAAAAAAAGCCCCAGTGGTTTTCCTGAGAAGAAAGATATATTACAAATAATGGGATTTACCCTTCATTTTTTTTAATATATCATTAAAAAAGGAAAAAAAATTAAAAACATTTATGCAATATAAAGTAAACTCCAGTGATTATGCGATTTCTCAAAAGAGTAATCCATATTATTAGTGAAACCCTATAAGACAGGAAAAAAAAGAAATAATTGGAAAGTCTTAAGTCCTGAAAAGTATGCATATTCAAGCAAGCCATTAAAAAAATATGCAGTATGCTATTATTGCTTGAAATATGAAGGAGGAGTAATTTTTTCATACATAGAATTCAGTTCTGGAGAAAAGCATTATTTCAATAATCTTTAACTAAAACAAAACTTCTGTAACTCTTTATTTTCCTGGGGAAAAAGAAAAAAACCCATACCCCCTCCTACCCACCAAAACTCAACACACGCCTGAGCTCCACCTTCTTACTTAAAAAAAAAAA
>VWZP01001480.1:265192-403489 GCA_013396995.1 Dicaeum eximium | reverse complement strand
TTACTTAAAAAAAAAAAAAAAAAAAAAAGTAGGATGACAATATCTTCTATTAATTCAGGTTTCTTGTAAGGAATTTTTTGTTATTGTTTCTTGTTTTGCATCTTCTGTTTCTTTTGTTTGGTTGATTTTTTTTGGTTTAGTTTACTTTGGTTTTTATTTTTTGGTTTTTAAAGGGATTTTTGGGCTACCTCTGCAGAAGGATTAAAATCTACCACCTCGAGCACAATAAAATCTTGTAAAGTAGCATTTTATATATATAAAAATGTAGAAAAGTGAGATTTCATATTCATGAAAACAGTTGTCATTCTGTCACCAGGGCTGTGAGAAGCACTTCCATAAATAATTATATAATGATAGGTTTAGGGTAAAGACACACTGGGAGAGAAGTGTGTATGATCTTCTGGAAATAGAGCACTATCTATCACTCAAGTAAAACAGACTATTCTAATTCAGGAGAAGGATGGAATAGAAAAACTTTGCAGTGTACGTGAAAGTATTTATGTGCTTGAAATAATTTAAATCCATTTTCTTTTTAAAAACTGCATTAAGGAAACTTTGAATGCATTTTCTTTCTACTTTGGATTATGATTATTCTTAGCTGAATGTAACCTTTGAACAAACATAAAAAATAATTTAAATGTTAGATTTATAACTCTTTAAAATGTAGAAAGAAGTTAAGTACAATTCTAGCATAAATATAAAATGCTCTTTTCATTGTCTCCAGCTAAAGAATCTCATTTATTATAATTAATGTTGGAATGTTACTTTTGTTGAAGCCATTCTCACATTCGTGGTTATACTGTTGTCACATAATCATCTGCTGCAAGTTTTTTCTTGACAAAGAAGAAACTTTCTTTTTCTTTTCTTATGACAAATATAAAAATTTAAGTGATAGAGCTATGTTTCTGGCTAATATGTTTCTGGAAGGTGTGCAGAAGACATAGTATCTTTGAACTTACTAAAAACCCAAACTGAAACCGAAGTCTGCTTTTCTGAAGCACAAAGAGGCATCTTCACTAATACACATCATCACTTAAGGCATCACTTTTTGCTTTGAACTCCAGCATTATCAATGAATAGTCCACCACTTTACTAGAAAGCTTAAAAAAATATTTTTAAACATCTAGAGGGATGGTTTAACATTGTCTTAATTAGAATTTTAGCTATTTATTCATATGTAAGGAAAGGGTAATTATCCCTTAAGCCTTAAGCATATTAAAACATTCAGCAAAATAATCTTCACTATATTGCTAGCAATAATACTCCTACACATTACACTAAAGGTAAGTTATGGCTCAACAGGTTGTTTTCACCCAAGCACCTAAATTACAAATATTTCTCCAAGTTCTGGAAACTACTCCATTGCATGAAGTTTCAGTCAAATTTAAGAAAGGAAAGGACTTTCAGAAATGTTGCTGGAGTAGTGGAAGCTTTGTGAACTTCTTCCCTCCCGCTCCAGATATTAGATGTACTTGTTAACAATAAATAACTTGCTGGGGGATGGAAAGGCCAGCAGGGCTTGGAAAGGGCCAGAGCAACTCTTTCGGAATTAAGCATTGCCAATTGATTTTTTAAATCAACGGGATATTCATATGAAGCTTAGCTTATTTAATTCCTCTCTCAACTCTGAGGAAAAATGTTTATTTAGGAAAATGAATGTATTGGTCCATACCAAACATCTCTAGATCTTTTTTCTTCACTTTTAATATTTTTCTCCCTTTGTTGACAAATTATGTACTTGCAAATCACCATGAATAAAGAGAGATTTTTCAGAAGATGAGAATAGTTCGAATAAAGGTTGAACTTAATCAAACTAAAACTTGGAAGTAATTTGAAATTAGCAATTATCAGCAGCTTTCCCTTTAGGAAGCTCATTGATCTTTACAAAGAACTTCCTATTCATTTTATGAAATGTATTTTGCACGTTTCATAAAGATTTCTTTTTTTTCATTTTTCATAGTGGTTGTGGTAGAGCTGAAAGCAGAACCTAGACTCTCCAGCTCCCAATATCTATTCCCAATCATGCTGTGAAATGAATTCTTGAGCTGGACTCAAAAATGCAAACAGCTCTTTTCTTGCTGATGCAGCACGATGCAACTGCTTCTCCTGCAAAGATTTCTATTTGGCTACCTGAGTTGCTGAATAATCACTGATATTTGAACATAGGTGCCATTTTATTTACTTGTAAATAGTTGTCCAACTTTTTATTCTTTTAAACCTATTATTTGGACCTATTTTTTTAGAAACATTTCTGCTTTTATTTTGTTATTCACCATAGGAAGGGTCTTTTCAAGACAGGTTTGCTAAACTGATAAAAATAGTTCTCTCTAGTTAGCTATAGTAGTAAATGCAAAGATTTCAAAGGCTGTTCAAGTTTAGATTTCAGAGAATAATAAATGCACGAAAACTTCCACAAAAACTCGTATCTACTAGAAAATTGAGGAAAATCTACAGAAGTATGTCCTTTACTTGAAAATAACTTTTTAAGTATCTTAGGAATCAGAGGCTTGAAAAGTACATATATTTGTATATTTTACCAGATGTTTTATGTCACAAAACATCACAACTCTCACTAAGGTCAGCAGCATTTAATATAATGCTAAAAGAGAAAATGTCACATTCTTTTGTAACTGACTTTATACATAAATAAGACTGAATTAAAAAATATAAGGAGTCTTTTTCAGTAGAAATATGACATTATTTTATAGTGAAATAATATAATTATCATTATATTTATTAATCATTGCAACTTTCTACATATTTTTCTTCTCTGCTTCCCAGGGGAGTGTCTTGTTGCACACACAGAAGGGCCAGTTTGACCAACTTTATTATTTTTCCTAAAGTCACATCTGTCAAAGTTATAAAAAAGTTGTACCCGAAGATCCAGCCTTCAGAGGCTATAAATAAAGCACAGAAATATGGAAAAGAGATATGAAAATATGTGAAGTTAAATAAAAATTATCAGAAGTTTGTATATGTTTCTGTTTTGCTTTGAGGTCAATCTAATGTCTGTTTTTCTTATGGGGGCTTTCAATAAATTCTGACAGTAATATTCTATTATATATGTGAGCATCTTGAGACATGTAGGATTTAGACAACGTGTTGAAGCACACAGTATTTGATCCAGTGTCTGTAATCCAATAAGCATAAAATATAACAGGTTTAGATATTTGCTACAATTCTACATCCCTACTGATAGCATTAGTTACAATCTTGTCATTTGAAACCCATAAATAATGGCTTGCCTTGTTGAACAGATACTACTTGCAGTGTTTTCATGATGTCTCAGTATAAAATGCCAGTTAGGTGGAAAGCATCTGCAAAATATAGGGCCTTAAGGATGGAACTATATTTAGCTTTTTATAATGGTTGTAAATCCCTTCTTTGCACAGTTATAGTAACGTGAATGAAGTTTTAATCTATTTTGTTATAGCAGTATCTCAGAAATACTGTGTGCTCAAATATTTTATCGCTTTTGTGCAGTAGAGTTCCTCTGAAAGAAGAAGCAGTCATTGCAGCATCATGCTAAAGAAATTTAGTCCTGTGTGAGACATAGAAAGGCAAGAATAACTCTGATTTAAACTAAGTGAGTTTATTACTTATTTTTGTAAATTGATAATCCCTTTGCAATTGCTAGTAAAAACAATGATGCAAGAAAGTGCCACTATGACCCTCAGTGCTCAAGACATTTTGAGATTTTCACACCAAATTATGAGACATAACACAGAGACTCTTTGGTCTCCAAGATTTTGTCAGTGAACATAGAAAATACCAACAAGCACTTTAAAAGGCACTTTAAATGGAATTTCTTCATGTTCAACTGCTCTTTGAAGACCTGTTTGGAAACTGTGTTGTATACACTTATGTGAGTGTGTATATGAATTTCTACAATTGGAAATGATGCTGTTATTTTTTGAAGAGATAATCAAAGAACTGGGAAATTCACTTAACAAGAGAGTTTCAAGAAATATTTGTGAGAGAAAATAGTGAATCAATATGGTGAAATTTTGCAAAAAAACTTTTTTTTTGACAGGAGATCAGAACTGGTTGAAAATCTAGAGAGTAGAGAATGATTTTTTTTTTTGTTTAATTCTGTTTTCCACACTTTCTTGACAAAGAACAACTAATGTTATTTTCATCTAATACAGGACAAACACTTCTGAGTTCCAATACTGTAAAGTACCATTATTTCCCAGGAGGCAACAATAAGCATTTCACATTTTAGTGTGACTAAAACACCTCTTTACATTGAGGTGATCTGAACTTGCTCACATAAGAACATTTAAAATTAGATTATTATAAGTGCTAAGAAATAGAGGAATCAATTCTGCTTTGAAGCTTAGGCTATGACTAGTGTCCTTCACTACAATTATGTATGAAACTATTTTAATCCACTGAAGTTCAGCCCTGTGTGGATTTCTTCTTTCCGCATAAACCTAAAGCTGATAGGAAGTGCCAGGCTGTGAGTAGACCGAGCACTCTGTCCATGATACAAAGCCAGCCCAAAAAGTAGCACTTGGCAGCCATTGCCATTCAAAGACTAATGGACTTTGTATCAGATTCTTTTACCTTAGTTGTTCTTTGCTCTCTTTCCTGAGCTGACAGTCTCAACAGGATGCTAGTTAATGCTTGTGGGGGCACGAGCATCTCTCCAGTAGGCAATATTCTCAAAGTGCTAACTCATTTTGTACAAGCCAGTTAACTGTCACCTGAGAGTAATGACTTTCTATCACTACTGAACTGAACTTGATTCAATTCTTTTACTATTTATCTTCACAGTAATAAACAAATTTGTCTTGTCAGTACAGCTTGTTTGCTTAGGCCCTTCTGAAAAAGAACCTTTTAAATGTCTGTTATATGTGACAGAAAATACAACAGTACTAGACAGAGAGGAGAGGTGGTACAGAAAATATTTTAGTTTATAAGTTCCTTTAAGTTCCTCAATTAACATAACATTCTTGATAACATTTATCAAGAAACTTCAGGATAATGCCTTTCTTTATGTTTTGGAAAAGTTTTTCCCCTTAAAATTCATAGCATGAACAACAGCATGTGGGACTCTACCTGCTAAAAGCTAAAGGCAATTGTTTCCTTTTGCAGAGAAAAGCAAGAGAAAAATATTCACTTATCTAAACCTTTGGGGGCATCTTGGGTTTTTCTGCATTTTCCCATTACTATTTGTGAGATTAGATCTGACTGTATCTCAAGTTTCCATATCTATGCTCCTGGCAAGTGAGCTATGCCTGTAAGCAACATCCTTTGTTAAGAGCAGTGTTGTGTGGCAGTATAGAGCCTGTCCTCTGTATTGTCATTTATAAAATCTAGGATGTACTCCTCTTTGACTCTCACAACTGTTTTGTTTCATCATTCTCTGTGAGCCAGCTTCTTATGCCACTGTTATTTCCCAAAGTTTAATACTGCAGATATGACCAGTATAGGAGGAAGTATAGGAGTATAGGAGGAAATAAGTATAGGAGGAAACAATGGGTGGGAAAAATCAATTCTATTTATGCCCCTTGTACACTGCTGTTGAGTCACTCATATTGAATAAAAAAGACATAAAGACATTTTGGTGTAACTTAAATTTGATTTTTTCCTATCACCCTTTACCGTTCATCCTTGGTGTCATCCAAGTAGAGAGCTATGGGCAGAATGTATTATTTTAGAGTTGCTTTCAAGAAAAGGAAAAGATAATATGGTGTCAAAATTATTAAATCCTATTTTTCTTACAGCTTTTGTCAGGCCACTGTTAATTGCTAAAATATGAGAGGGCTATCTGGAGCATGCTAAGAACAGAACCAAAGTCCATGCTGCCTCTCTCCTCTGCTGCTTTGCTGTCTTTCTGTACAGCACCAGGTTGGAAGGAGGGCTTCAGGAAGGATGTGAGTCATCCAGGCAGATTCCATGACTCTTGAGTCATGCTGTGCAAGTTCCTTGCGAATTCTCAAATGGATCAGTCACCATTTTTTTAGTTCTCCAGGATTGTTTAAATTTTTATTTATATGCTTTATATGTCATTACAAAATTTCTTCCATCATGCTATTACAAGCTTTCAATAAGCATGAAAACTTTTTGTACATATGGTTAAGCAGGAGGTCTCATTTTAACTACCTTTGCCTGCCCATTTTTTACCAAAAATAATTTAACTGAATAATGAAACTGCATTAAATACAGTATATTAATCATGCTGTGGGCCATTGAATCAGACGTTCAAACAGAACTAAAATACTTTGATTTCTTATATTTTAAAAATCAGCACATGTAATAATGTTACTCATGGTTACTCCTCCTTTGTCTGTTTAACCCCCTTAGCCCTAGAAACCACCAGAAACATAGAAAACAAAGTTAACTACTTTATTACTCTCTCACTTGAATAATGTCTGTTTATGAGATAGCTAGAACAAGCATAAATCCAGAGCTGTCAGTTCTACTGATATGTTACAATAATCCCCATATTATTATTGCAATATGTAGCAGAATATGAAAAGAATGTTGGCATAAATTTTCTAATTCAGTAGCAGGGAATGATGGCCACTGTTAATAGAATTAGACATTGAGAAATATTAATAAAGTAACATATCATACATATATAAGTTTATCTCTCAAATACTTTTTTAAAGAAAACTAATAGGATTCTATTCTCCACTGAGAGAATAGAAGTTTCTGTTATTAACCACAACAGTAGAAGGTAAAATTACATCAACTCTCTTTGCCTTTTCCTCATAATAAAAGTTTGCAATGTCATATTTCACTGATAATGTTACTTTAATATTTCATGATGATGTGAATATCATTGCACTGCCCCAAAAAGGGACAGATTCTCCTCTTCAAAGAAAATATGAATTAATTTGAGCAGAACAACTGCATAAGAAAACCACTGACTGTGCAGCTGAAATACTTTAAAGACAGTACGACAGCAGGGCGCAAATACCACACACTTTTTGAATTCATGAGATTTAATTTAAAAAACCTTTTCCCAGAATTCTTTCTGTGGACAGCACTGGTCTTTATAGCATTATTACAATTTCAGAAAAAGACAGAAAAACCCTTGGATGAAGGAAATAAATCTGCCATAAAACCATAAGGGGAGAAAAGTAACACTTTGGTGGAAGATAGTCCTATGTCTTGTTTACATGCAATTTTGAATATGATACACTTTGATTTTTTTTCTCTTTATAATGAAATAATGCAGATTGCTTAAGAAAAGAACAAGTGCCCCTGCAGGGATCTTCAGGGTTGATTTGTTCCTTAGATATAGCTAAAAACCAGGTTAAAACAAGCAAGATGGCAAAGCTCCTATGGACACGCTTGACATCTCTCTTTGATAGCAAGAGAGCACACGATAATCAATATAAATTAATTATCAATACTGTTCTTCCTTCACTGCCTTTACATTTTACTTTTCCTATTATCCAAACAGAAATTTACATTTATGTCTTTATTTCCTATTTTACATGTTAGAAAAAAGTACAGATTGGAATAATCCATCAAAATAATCTTTTTTTATTTCTTTATTGAGAGATGCTTTTGTCCTTTCTTAAAAGCTGTATAAGAATGGACAGCTCCTTTAAACATGAATGGCAAGTCATCTACAATAAAAGACTTGCAATTAATATTAATAGAATTTATTACTCTAGTCTACAGAAAAAAACCCCAGCAAAATAGCATCTTATAAAGTACTGATTACTGAAATACATTTTCTAACATAACAAATGCTGGCTTTTCTTTTGCTTTTATCTGTGTGCAAAAATTGTGCTGGAGCATAAAACCTCTGTTTTTTTGGTAGTGGGGGTTTTATTGTTATTGTTGTTCCCTGCCCAAAAAAGTCAAGAAGACCCGAAATATTAAGTTACTGTACTAATAAATTGGAGCAATTTCTTTAAAATTCTAATGTATATCTCGGTCTAGCATATGCCATGGTTGTTTTTTCACTTATCTAAGACATTCGAGTTGGCATTCATATCGATGGCTGTGTTGCTGTTGAGGCAAAAAAGGCAATATAGGTGATACTGTGGTAATATTCAGAAATACTTAAATATCTGAATCCATATTTGCTTGTATTTAAATCCTCTTGTCAGAAATTGTTCCATTTCTCTGAAAATCAGTTATAAAATATAAATATAAAATAGAACTTCCAGAACTACAGATGACACATCATGCTGGAACTTCTAATTCCTTTAAATACTTTTTACTCATTAAAAATTCCTATGTACTGCTCCTTTACAGGCAAGGAAGTTTATTTTTCCTTTGTCCAATCCAAGAATAATTGGACACATGATCACTTTGAAAACCCTCATTGGGAAAAAGAGATAATAATAGCTGCATGCAGTGGAAACTGGACAAATTTGAATATCCATAAAGATTACTAAATGCACATTATGTGCCTCAGGGAATCAGAATCCCCAGAATTCCCAAACTGTTGATGTATAGAAGACTACTTGGAAAACAAATCAGTTTATTTGTCTTGCTATACTTTTCCCTGAACACCTTATTTTGGCCACCAGATGATCTTTGGTCTGACCCTATAAATTACCTAGATTTCCCATATATAGAGGGAAAAGTATTTTTCACTAAAATTAAGATTAAATACCCCTTATAAAGTACTTGTTTTGGATCTTCATTATACTTGAAGATTTGAAGGGGTAGAAAGATCTAATGTTGTCCAGAAAACTGAAGAATCTGTCATTAAATAAAGGAAACTGGGAAATAAAGTATGTTGAAAGGACTCATTGGAACAGAGGAAAAGTAAATTTCCGTTGAATCTTCGCATTAGATTTTTTTCAGGAAAGAGCCTGCCTTGGATGCAAAGGTTGCTAAATATTCCATTCATAAACCAGATGTCTGTTCTTCCTTGAGTCTGTAAATTTTGGAATGCATTTTGCCTTCCATCTACATTGAGGACTGCGACAGTATCAAAGGGAGTTCTGCAATCTGCATCAGTGGGAGGCTGCCTGAGCTAGCAGCTGGCACGGAAGACTTGGACAAAAGCCTAACTTCACTAAGTCAGTTGCAAAACCTTCATCAAACTGGAAGTTGATGTTCAAATTATTACATTTTGAGGGGTGCACAATGTTTGGATCAATTCACAGCATGACAGTGGACATACTGCTTTACTTTCTGATCATTTAGCTCTCCACTTGTCAGTTTAGTGTGTTTGCTCACATCCACCTCAGTGAATTGATTTGAAATTCATAGATGAGGCAGGTTACATAACTGCAACTGTCTAGATCTCATGAGTATTTGCAGTGAGAACTGACTCACTGAGATGTGTACAAGTGTGCACACCCACATGCACATACAAACCCTTTCCTCACTGCTTCATTTTAACAGATATAACTACAGGTATGGTTCTTTAAAAATCCAAAGTCTTCCTCCCCTTTAAATTATTGGTTAAAAACTGATGGAATATAAACATGGAGTTCCTTTTTTAAAGAGTAATAAAAGAAATCAAAGTTTTAGTACATGGCATTTCAAGTTATCTGATATCAATAGGCTATTTTTAACAGTGGTGAACAGTTGTTGCTGTGTGTATTTTCTTTTTAAGAGCAGAATACTGAAATCAGGAGCGGAGGGAGAAATCCTATAATATGATTTTTCAGAAAAGAGGCATATGCTATTCACTCTGCAGCACAAAAGGAGCTAGAACAAATACAATGGGAAAGCAACAGAGAGAACAGGAAGAGACGTACAATTCTATTCAGAAAATCAGAAAAGTGCTGAATAATTTGTTTAGCTACCAATGTGTGGGGGTAGATTTCCAAAACAGAAATATGCATTCCTTCTATGATTCCAGCAGATCCAAGCATATGTTCTCTGAGCAGTTAAAATCCTGATCAAGCAGAAAACCATTCACAGCAAACTCAGGTACTCTTCATGAACAGAACTCATAAGCTGTTGATATTTGTCTGGACAGTCAAGAAAAATAGAGAAGATATAAAAAATGCTATTCTGTTGTCTTCAATTAGAGCTATTTCTGATCATATTTGGTGTGTATTTGGGGCTTTACTTTGCACTGTGCCTTTGAAGTACAATATAAAGATAGAATAGTAGTTAATAAATAAATATATGTCAGCACTAGGAATTTGACACAAAATATATTTCCCTCATTTCTATTACAAGTATATATACATAACAATTCAAAACAAAAGTAATTCTTAAAGAACAGGCACAATACGATTTTGAAACTTAAAGTATTAATGTGCATATAGGTTATCAAACTTATTCCTCACTTGAAAAAATTCACAGACATATGGGGTAAGGTCATCAAAAGGAACACAGTAAAAGATTAGAAGTGAAAAAAAGTCAAGGGGAAAAGCAGCCAGGTTCCTTGCCAGGTTCCCAGCCAGGTTTCCTGCCTTACATAAGACTGCACTAGTGGATCAGGAATTCCTGCACAGTTTGTCTTCTGTCTTACAAGCTAGGCTTTTTTTTTTTTTTCCCTCTTATAAAATGTCTTTTCACAGATCTTATCAGAATGCTGTATTCTCAAAAAAAATGGTTCAAGATATAATTCATTACTGAATATGTATGTGTTCCAAAACATTACCCATGTATGTTGCTAGTGTTACAGAATCCAAAATTCATCATGTGCCTAATTATAGGTTAAGATTCATCAGAAACAAGGGTAAGAATTTTTATGTTTTTGTATTATATAATAATTTTTGCATCACTTTCTTGTATTTTGGGTTCATGCATGCAGGGTGATTGATATTTAAGAAAAAGTAGAGACAGCAGCCATGACAGAATAAAAAGAAACCAACTAAACAAAAAAGGAACTGTTATTGTGTAATCATTACATGGAAAACCTTTACTGACTCAGCCTCTCAGATGGACTACTTACATCAACATTTTCAGGACACAATTTTAAAACAAAATTATTCTCATGCAATTTTAGGACCTGAATTCAAGAGGAAAGAACATCTGAAAATAATGGGAACTTCAAAAATGCAGTCATTCTCTGAAATAAGTCAATGAGTGTCTGTTTGCCATTATACAATAAGGACAGTTAAGTCTTCAAGAACATTTAGCTGTGTTATTTGCACTACAAAAAGCTAAAAGAAAATAGATTCTGTAAACAGGGGGTCCCTATATTAATGGATTATTTTCTTCACACTTTGGTCCAGGGAACAGATTAAGAATCTATTTCACAAGGAAAAGTGAGAGAATGCTATTATAGATAAAATTAATTACATTTATTAATTGTCAAAATACTCTCCTCATTTTCAAGCCATCATTTCATACATTATGAACCCCTTCTTTATACTGATGGTGGAACTTTGACTCTTGCAGTCTAAATCTGAAATTGTCATTGAAAACAGAGCATATTACCAGACTACATGAACCAAGGTAATGCACTTCTCTTCCCTGGCTTTTATTTCATTTGTCAGTCAGAAAGTAATTTATCTACTGATTTCTTTGTAGGTATCAAGTAACTGAATCACAAAAATTCTGAGCTCCTTTTTAAGCTCTGCTCCTTACTTTGTCTGTGACTTCAGACATGTCACTTAATCTTTCTTTACTCCATTTCCCCCTGCAAAACTGGAATCTGCCAACCATTTCTTTATTTTCCTTCTTTCACAGAGATGACTGCTCTTCTCCAACCCTATTTGATATTGAAACATGGGCTAACCTAAAATTCTGCGCTGCAGATCAAAGACATGTTCATGTAGAAGTACCTGAGCTAGCTTTAAGGCAGATATCTCAGGTGTGGCAAACAGTTTAATTAGGACTGCATGGAAACAAATCTCGAGGGAAGATCATACAAGCCATAACCTGCACTGCTGCAGCTCATCACTATAGGTCTTCTAGCTAAACCAAACAAAAAATTAAACTGATTAAGCCACTACATGCATAAATAAACAGTAGGTATGTAAAAATTGGGGAGTAGGGAGAAGGAATATAATGAAATATTTCTAAGAGATGCAAGAAATGGAGAGACACTTAATAGAACCAGGTGAAGGGAAATGAAACAGAACAATGAAAGCTCTGTTTAAAGATCATATCTGTAATTAATAAATAGGATTAGTATAAAAGGGTTGTCTTCATTCTTCAAATTTTGAGAATAGATCTTCAGCTATCCCTACCTTTGCTAAAGAAATAGAACCCAGGAAGATTTATAATTCAGAGGAAAAGTAAATTATAAGGAAACATAACAATACATAATATTTAAAAACTCAAATGGAATGCTTCCATGCTCTTTCTCATAATGAAAAAAAGAATAGTCACTAAAACAATTAAATAAGAGTCAAAAAAAAAATGGCCTTCAGAGGATTTCACTGTTGAAAGATACTCTTCAGGCCAGTAACTTGGCTTGTGGTAAATTAGTGGGTTTTTAGTACTACTATTACTATTATTTAGAAAATAACATGCTGACTATTAACTGTTGGGGTCGGGAGGAGAGGTAATTCTGGAAGTTTCTGTCACAGAATTTTTAAAAAATTTTTCTTCTAAGATGTTGTATTAGGCATGGTCAGAACTAGAAAGCTATGACAAAAGACCAGGAAACTAATTTACCATGGTAATGTATTTGCCCTTGATATACAAATATGAGTGTAATGGAAATGTTCTTCAGAGAATTATTGTGCAATTTACATTAAGACAGTACCATTCTAACAGCAAAATCAGAGAGGGCTGCACATATGAGCATTATTTCTTTGTAAGGAAAGCTCCAAGGGCAGGGGATAAATTAACTCAGAAGTTACTTTTGGTTCTGCAGATTTTGCTAATTAACAAGATCCTTGCATACTGAATTTTCACAGTCAATCTGCTAACATTTTTTTCTTTCTTTTTTTTTTTTTTTTTCTCCCACATCTGATACCACAGCTAATCAGCAGAATAAAACTTCAATCTACATCTGACAGTCATGTAGGCTGGTGGGCAATGTACATCATATTCTAAGAAAATCAACCCACTTATCCTCTTTTTTCCACTTTTCCAGTGTTTTATTCTCAACTGAGAAAATGTAAAGAAACTCTCAACAGCAAACAGAAAGTTGAATTTCCTATATACTCTGCCTGTGAACTGAACCTTTTAAATTTGCCTTAACTATAAAGATTACTTGTTTTCCTTTGTTGTCTGGGATGAAAAAAAAAAAAAGAAGGAAACATATCAGAAGGTTTCATGTACTGTGCTAAAGATTATTATTTCCAATTCTAAAATGAAAGGAAATCCAAAGAAATTAGTTATAACTGCATTGTTTCACACCAACTGAAATTAAATGGTAAATATTTGAAGTAAAAATTAATAACCAAGATCACTTCCAAAATGCTGTTTCCATGAAAAATCTTCATAAAAATCCAGTATAAGTCCTGATTAAAACCTAACCTAGCCAAACACTGCAGATTACCTAGATTCCAATTAAATGTGACAAATGAACGCTTGACAGACTTCAATTTCAATTCTATTTCTGTCAGAATGATCCATTAATATTGAAGACTACATTATCAGAATTTGAACAATGCAAGAGTTAAAATACAAGTGTACTTAAAAATCATATGACAGAAAACTCTCACTCAAATATCAGGTATTACATATATGAAGGAAAAAAGTACATTCCATCCTGTTCCATCATTATTTATAGATTACTGTTAACAAATTTCTGGAGGTAGATGACATGCCACTGTTGAAATCTTGTCTTTAAAATGTGACAGCAAAATCCAGAAATCTGTACAGTATAATTTTCACCACAATATCACCCACCTTTCAAAGGTCTCTGTTCAAGGTTTTATAAAGGAGGAGGAAATCCTGATTCTATGCATGTCTTATCATGCAAAATTTTTACTGGAGATTTTTTTCTTTGACCATGAACTAATGTATTTATCTACCTTTATGTTTCTATCTATTAATTTTAGAATACTATTTTTGAAACCAAATCTAAGAAATTCATCTTAGCAAATATAAAATAAATAATTTTCAAGAAAAGAAACATCTAAAATATTTTAGTTATAAGAATGCAACTCCAGTTTTTGCATCAATATGAAAATTTAAACTATTTTGTCTTAATTTATGACACTGCTCAAGCACTTTTCATTTTCAATTGCACTTCAGTTAGTGTGATTTTCTTTTTCACTGGCTGCCAAATACATTAGAAATTATATTCATTTGTGATTCTACAGTTTCTCCAGCATGGATCAGGCATATTCTATGTTAAAATACTTTCTGAACTCAGGATTTCATGTCTACAAATTCTCTACATTGCTGGATGTCCAAAGGAATTGACAAATTGTTTAATTTTATTTTCCTAACCACAAAGTGTCACTACAAAGCAGGCAATAAAATAATCAGCCCAATTTAGGTACAAACTCTATAAGCTTTTTTTCTGACATTTTTCCAGTAATACCATTGTCACTTTTTGCCCTTACCACATCTCCAGAAAAATGAAATGTAAACAAATATATTCATATAAACAACCAAGGAGAATATATAAATGCAAATGTATAAATATACGTAACCTAATATATCTTTAGATGGATAATACTATCTTCCTTTTTAGTCAATTAATTTTTTTGCTATTGGGATATGCACTTCAAGCATATGTGGACTGCTGTAGCCATTCTTCAGCAATACACACTAGATTTGGAAATATCTTACCATTAAAAAATAACATAGTTTTAATGGGTTGACATGTCTATCTCAGAAAAGACAAAACCCCAAGAACAATTATTCAGTATTGTAATGTCTGAAAAACTAACATGCACTTAGCCAAACAAATTAATTCATTCTATAACAAAAAAATACACCACCCTTCTTGCATGTACCCACCTATTGCAATTGAATTAGAAAACCCATTATTGCTTTGATTATCAAAAATCTGTACACTTTGACATGTAGTAATTTATTTTGTTTATGGGCAAATCAAAATACAACGAAGTCAGTCTCTGACTTCATAAAACTTCAGATCAAGGCCAAAACGTGGAGAAGAGCGAAATATTTCTGTTTTATAAAATACATTTCAAAGTGAATAAGTCTTTTCTGGCTTTTTAATCCTGAATAGTTTTAGATAGAAAGAAAAACAACCTAACCTGAGACTTATATTAACATTTTTTTGATTTTAATAATAGGAGAATTACTATGGAATAAATAAGTATGTAACATTTCCCCCTTCTACATAAATGGACCCTGAATTTAAATGAAATGTTGTAAAAGTACTGTCCAAAATAAAGTGTGAAGAAAAGGAAAGTAATATTCTATTCTGAATAATGAAGAATGGATTTGACATGGTGTTTTATTTTGAAAACAGTCTGTACAACGTTTTGGGGAAAAGAGAATTCTCTAGAGTGGGGTTTTAAAATACTATTTTCTTTTCTTGATGCTGTATATATTACATTCTGGGAAATTTCCTAAGTAGGTTTTGAGTCAAAAATGGAAGGAAATGAGAATATATGTCTTTTATGGTCTTTTATCTAAAATACCATTTCCCCAGACCTCTACTGATATTTTTTTCAGTGTTTTAACTGCTTCTGCAGTATAGATTTTAAGTCATGTAAAAAAAAAAAAAAGCTGTTTTAATTAGTGGTGTTATGTTCTATTATTTTGTATACCTGCATTTTAACAAACTTTAAAGTCAAATAATTACAATATTAATTATTTAATATATTTATTTTATGTTTTTGGACTGACCTTTCAAAAGTCTACTTAGTATCACTTGCTAGTGAGATTATGTGTGTGAATGTCGTGTTTGCCCCTACCATTTTCCATATGCTCTGCCTCACCAACACTGCCATCCGGCGTAGTCCTTTCGTAGTTGTCCTCTGGGAGTGGAAGGGCACCCAGTCTTGGCCCTGATGAACTCTTACTGCTTGGTGTTTCTGACTCCTCCAGACCGCTGTCATAGCAACTCTGCAATGACCCTTGATGCGGGTCCTGAGGCTGACTCACAACAGAAAACGTCACTCTACGAAATGGCTGCAAGAGAAAAGATTCTGAATGTCACTGGAAAGTTCAGTCTTTGAACAACTGATTTCTCAAAACATGACTTAAGCAAACTAATATTTTAACATTTACCAATTAAACAATTTTGTCTATATTCAAGCAAACAGAAAGTACAGTTCTTACATAAAAGGCCACTGGACAGAGTATGCATGGAATTTTACTGTAATGTGTGGTCCAGAACCTTCACGCGGTTTATCATAGCCTCCTTTCAAATGGCTACATGGGCTAAGAAAGCTGGTTATATGTATAAATTTTGTACAGTTTCTCTATCAATCAGTTGTAATAAGTTGATCAGAATTAATATCAGACTGCATAAGGGTACTTGACAGTGTGTGCACGTGTATGTGTAAGGTTGTGTGAGTGGGTGAAAATGCTCATCTGTAAACTATATTGTGGGTATTATGAGCATGGCAACACACCCATAAGATTTCTATAAAATCACTACCTGTGTTTCTGAAAGCTAGTTCACATGAGAAAGGAGCGGGGGGTAAAGGGGGGAAAAAAAAAAGGAAAGGGACAAAAAAGTCTCTTAGGTCCTTTGCCATAAAGCCAGTGCCTGGAGACAGGGTGTGTTGCCAGCTGACTTAATAAAGCCTTCAAAGTACCACGAGCATGGCTGACACAACACTCTTCCACTGGGACTGTACAAACATGGATTGTTAGAGATTTGTATTCATTCAAAATGACAGATATTACTGTTGCTCTGGAATCCTACATGCTGAACCCTGTCACCAATGAAAATCCCAGGAAGAGGAAGAGTCAATCCTTCACATTTCAGAGGACGCTGAGGACATGCAGCATTTTCAGTGATAAGTTAGGGGATTCTCCTAGGATTTAAACTACACTCAAGCAGCAATGATACATTTAAAATAATTTAATGATACATTTGAAGTAACTTGCTGTTCACAAGGCTAGTGAACCACAGAAAAATGTCTGTTGCTCTAGAAAGCATCTTCTGCAACAAACACCAATAGATTCGTTTTATAAGACATGATGCAAATTTTCCTGTGTTTAGAATGGGTTGTCTGACAGTGCTGTCCTTTGGATTCAGATGTGCTTCAAGCCCTCTGTTAGAATGCGACATAGGCATACATCACTCCCACTGGCAACTGTAGTCACTACAGGATGGAAATATATAAGCAGGCCAGAAGGAAAAAAACAGCAACTGCTACCACTCACACAAGCCCTGAAGAACACAAGTCCACATCAGGTTTACAAGTAAAGGGATAGGTGGAGTTCCATTTTGAGGATACAGAATTCTTTTGAGGGTACAAAACTTTGAAGGTATAAAGACAGTTAGTGCTGATGATAGACAGGTTGGACAACAAATAAAATGTTAAACCTTCCTGGCCCAAGTAGATAAAAAATTTAAACTGGTGACAGTTACCAGAAATACTGTACTGTAACTGTTTGAACTTCACATAATGAGATGCTGTAATCTGTAACTATACATCAATTACTACTTAGCTGTGGGCCAATGACACAAACTGTGAATCTCAGAGATTTGAATTCACTTAGAACATCACAGAGATTATTCCTGAATATCATACTATTCTGGCAGTCACATTTGGATCAACTGAGCTGGGAGAGAGACCCTTGGGCATCTACACACATCGAATTCACACAGTTAGATTTCCTTACTGGCTCGACCCCAAATTTCCTATAGTAGAGTCTCAGATGTCCCAATCCTTAAAATAATTTAGTCTTGATGCAATAACCATATAAAAAAGTAACAGCTTGAGCTAGTGTCTCTGAGGAGGGACCCTGAACAGAGGAAATCCTGGGCTTTTATACAATTATAGTCTAAGTGCATGGAAGTCTTGGGCTCTTCAGCTTCTGCCTGTCTCTGAGTGTCTGATCACCTGGATGGGCACAGGTCCCCATGCCTTTTATTATGCAAAGGGTTAGCAGTCCATGGCCTCTTGCCTGGGGCTCCCAACACCCAGAGCTCCCACTGCAGTTCCTCACCAAGCTACCTGCACTGACTGTATTCCTCAACACCAGAAGGACTTTGCATCATCTACAGCTCCTGCAAGAACAGTGATGTAACTCAAAATGGGAATTAGGAAAAAAAATCATCAAATATTTGGAACCTTATATCCTATTTCTTATCAATTTCTTGGAAATCAGCCTCAACTAGATCACAAGAATAGAACACCTACTTATCACATCTGTAGCTACCACAAGAATCATAGCAAAATTATCTAAATAAGTTCTGAAACAAGCTATAAAATATTTAGGAGCATCCTGTCCATTTTCAGATATCTTTTGAAAGTTATATGCCTTACCTAATTGGCACGTAGGGAAGAGGTGGGGCAGATGCAAAGTTGGGCTGTTTTATAGCTGAGGCTGAAAATTCCCTGAGAAAATCACTACATAGCCTTGAAGCTAAAAGAAATTTGATGTACTTTTACTAAGTTGTTAATAATATTTTTTAAACAGATCTGGGTGTTAATCTTGGTTTTTTCTTAAGTGCTGTACTGAATAGGAATTATCTAACACAGAGTATTCAGTTCAGTAGAGCCAGTTCAGCCCTTTCCACAGAATACCAATGAGAATGACATAATGATGATAAAATTCTTTCTGAAAGAATGATGTGCATGTTAATCGTTATTTTCCAGGATTTATTACACTTCTGCTTTCGGTATTAACATCAGAATTCTGACCTTTCTATTGCGTTACCTCTGAAAACCAGACCCTCTCAGGCAAATGTATTGCAAATTTTGAATGCAGCCAGCCTCATGGAATAACATCATGGCCTGTCCTTTTCCAATAAAAAGAAATACACTTGGATTATAATATATTTCTGTTACCTGCATAGCTAGAAATGCTCCATGTGATTAATGTAAAGAATTTTAAGAACAAAAAAAATTAAATATCTGTGTTGCAGTTGATGGTTTCCCACATACCATCATCTCTGATATGCAAACTACCATATAGTTTAGACAGTATAATCTGGATAAACATTTGTCAGAGCAGAACTATCAGTTATAAAAGATGCTGAGTTTTTATATACTTTGAATATTTGGGCTAAATGAATTATGACACCTCATTTTTGCACCCAAAAAACTAGGACATCTTAGAGATTAATTTGATAAAAACACAGCAGTAAAATGCTCTAAAATGCCTCTGAAAAAATCCTGTATATGCATCTACATGTTACTGCTCATGAAACTCATATTAGTCTATTAATTGTTACTAATAAAACCATTTAAGTTAAATGAGTATAAATCCATATGAACTAAGTTATGAATATTAGAATACTAATACATAATAAATACTACTTATGCATTAGTTTATATGAATGCACTAAGTCTCCTCCAAAACCAAGAACATTGTTCATATACTCTAGTCTTTGTTTATATCCTAATCTATAAAACACTTGAAGTTTCACATAACACTGCATACTAATGAAACAAACAAGAGGGAAAGGTGATGAATACCGGCATTAATATTTACAAAAAAATTATTGGTAAAACGCTGGTTTTCTATGCATTTATTGCCGTGAAAAAGATAAGGATAGTGAGCTCCACTTTAACAAGCAAAGTCAGACTATATACTGAATTTTGTTTGACCATTTATAAAATTACACCAGTAATTTCTCAGAAAAATGGACATGAGAAATTTCCAAGTGTAACGTGGAGTCATGGGTTGGTGACAGACACACGGCACAACACCGTGAGTCCTCAGCAAACAGCAATGAGTTTAATCTGACTGCCCTATTTATAGGAGTTTTGGATTCCCTGGGCTCAGACAGCTGATTGGATGAGACCTCTCTCCACCCAGCTCTCTAGCCAGTGGTGTATAGCTGACCTCAGCTGGCTGAGGTATTTGCTTAGGTTTGAATCCAACCTTTCCATGCCTTATCCAGGGACTTGTTTTCTTCTAGGTTGGGTGGGTTTAGGGGGCAGCTTCAGATCAGCTGCAATGCAACATCCAAGTGCTGACAAATTAAAGCACCTACCTATGTGGGGAGGGCGTTATGTTTAGCTTTATTGATTTTCAATGCACAGCATTAACACTGCTGCATCTGCCACCACTGTGAATCAACGTGGTAGGGTTATTTTTACCCAAATAAGTCCACAATTGTTCAATTTGTCCATCCCAGCAAAAAAGCGACCTTAAGCCTTTATTAGTCCTTTGGTAGGGATTTATGACATTCAGGTTTAGTGAGAAGACTGTAAATTTAGTAATAAGACTGTAGGTTTGATAATTTTTACCCTCAGAAAACAGATATCATCTTTTTTGAGAACAACATATGGAGCTCTGCCTAATTGTATCTGATCTTGGAGATAAACCGATCACAGAGAAAAGATACACCTTTGCATTATACCTCAATGGTAAATCTCCATTTCTTCCTTGTTTCAGCTGTATCTCTTAAATGAGATAGTTTCCTTTCCACTCATCCATAGAACACAAAATACTGCAATGCCAAAGACATACACCTCCTGCTATCTATAATAATTGTGCTCTATTAACTTTTTCTATTGTACAGAGTTTATCTTAAGCCGTATTAAATAATTAATCCCTATCCAAGATGGAAACTAAAATTATATTTTCAATAAATAAAGAACCCTAGTTTTGGAGCTTGACATTAGAGAAAAAGTTTGGATAGACTTGGTAAAAAGCGATATATCCATATAGCTCCACAAGGCTTAATCATGACACTTTTTCGCCATTATGAGAGATTTTTTTTCATATCCCAAAGTCTGAAGTTTTGCATTGTAATTCCTGATATTTCCCACTGCTCATGGATTATATTCTTTCATGATTTCTGTACATCACTTGCTATCAACAGTATAAACATTGTTCCAAAATGTTGGTGTATTTGGACTGTAGTAGTGAGGTGGCAGAGTAAATATTTTTTACGTTTAATTGTTTCGAAAGCTAAGCTTGCGACCATCAACCATTTCACAGCCAATTACTCCACAACTTATTTTGTGTCCAAAGTCTATGCACTGAAGTATAACTATCTTAATTACTTAACACTTGGACAAAAATATAAGACTTCCAGGCTTCCTGTGGTCACAATACCTATATCTCAAATCCATAAGGACTGAAAATATTTTAATCAACTGTAAAATGCAGTCCAAGATGCAACTTAACATGCAGAGAGGCATTAAAAAATTAGCCTAAACTGAGAACCAAGCTAAAACAAGCTTCAACAATGGAGACCCCATGGCCTTCCTGAGCAAGTTGTTCTGCAGTTTTGGAACTCTGATAGTAAAGGAGGTTTCTCTTACATTTCAGTGGAATTTCTGTATTTTCTGTTTGTACCTAGCATGGAAAGCAATGGTGATGAGTCAGGCCTAAATAATATTATAATTCCTGTTAGCTTAAAAAGTCAATCAATGTCAAGCTGCTTGTAAGACTAATGCAGTGACTCTGAGGTGTGTATAGGGTTGATCTGAGAAACAGGCAGAAGAGATGCATCAACTGATCACATAAATTCAAAGTGTTTCTTTAGCACTTGAATTTTGATACAACATGTCATTATCCTTTTCTTTCTATTCATTCTTAATTGCTGGAAGCTTGTTGGAAGACAAACAAAATATTAATGAGTGATTCCTATTGTGCATGAATAGTTTCAACCCACACAACTCTTTCCCTATTCAAATCACACATTTCTACTGTTGTAAACTTCTGTCATTGTAGTTAATATAAAATTGGCAGGAAATTAAATTAAACAGGCCTTATTTTTTTAATGGGAAGACTGAAACACCTGAGATTAGTGTTAGATTAGCAGGCTAAAAGAGGAGAAATATGACAATAAGAAAAATTATTTTTTAAAATACATTTGACAAAATGCAGTGAAAATTGTAACTTTAAACAAGACTTAAATAAAATTTTGAAAAAATTTGGTATTACAGCTCTGCAGCAGACATCACCTGTGATGAATTGTAATTAGCTTATTTTCATTTATTTTAGTTTCACTTTCATTTTTTTTTTTACATCAGTGGTCTTCTGGTCAGGAACCAGCAGTACATTTTTTTGTTCTGTATGAGCTTGAAATATGCATCCACTGATAACTACTTGTTTGATCTCAAGGTTACATGTTAAATTTGCTATTCAGGGATAATATTTTATAATTGATTTTACATTATGGTCATCATAGTGTAACATTCAAACATACTTCTTTCCTTTTAAGTTTAGTGCTTTTTTCAAATATACTTTGTTTCCTATTATACAAACTTCCCTTTCTGAGTCATGACAAGGACTTCTGAGCAGGCCAAAATTATTTTTATTCACCTAGGTACATTCATTAATTAAATTCCTAATAATTTTTGTCTCTAAGTAAACAAATAAAAGGCATTCCTTTATTTCAGTGAAGATCACCAAGAACCAATAATACAGAGAACATCTCTTACTCAAAGATAATCTCAAAGATACAACACTCATTTGTGGGAAAACCTTCAAGTCAAAATACAGCACACAAGCTCATTTATAAAAATTAGACAAAATCTTAGAAGGCTTATAAGCCAATATTCTTAGCATGTCACAAGAGCTCTTGCTAGCTATTGAAATGTGAGTATAAAGAAACCAAGAATAAATAAGAATCTGCATCAGAGATGGTCAAAATAATTTTAGCATTTTTTGACTGCTCATAAAAGTACTTTTGTTATCACTTGTGTCCAATTGTGTGAAAATTATAAGCACAAAGCATCTATGATGCTGAAGTGCTATCCTATTATTCTACTGCAAAATTAAACAGATGAAGTACTATTTTCTCTTACCAAAGTAATTACAACATGAATTAAGGTTTTTATCATATCTCTTTCTGTTTTCTTAAAACAGAAGGTTTTCCTATATCTTTCATGAAAACTAAACTGAAATTCAGTGTATCTAGTATTTTTTCCTGAGCTCAATGCATTAGATTCCAGTATTTTACCCTTTCTAATAATTTCCCTTGAAATCTTCTAAACATTATTTGACTCAAATCTATTATTAAAACACTATCAAACCCTTCTTTTAGCTAAGTGTCCAGTATCTGGTACTATTCACTGCTAACACTTTCACATTCTTGGCTTACGTTCTCTCAAACTTTTCTGTGATATTATCTTTTCTGAAATATTTGTAAAGCCTGTCTTTCCTGGAGGAGTTAGTTTTCTTTTTTTTGGTTTTCAGCAGAGAATATGCTGCCTGAAACTACTCCAGAGATATTAGTTCACAGAGTGTTGTGTCTCTCAGCTCCTGTCTTTCAGCATGATAAATCTTTATCTTTGCAATGCTGTTTCACTAAAGTTTTTAATTGGCTGAAAACAAACAAAACCCTCGTTTCCATCCTACCAGCTCAACCACCCGAATGTTTGGGTTGTGAACATCATCATCTTCCCTTGAATCTGGAATATTATTAAATAATTTAATGTGTAGAAAGGAAAAAGAATATACTTCTTAACCCTAGTTAGCAGGCACTAACAAGCCCTAGAATGGAGGAAAGCCTTTATAAACCCATTTCAAAAGGCATTTAAACAGTATTTTAGTTCCCCTAAGTATGGACTATAGAAATTAATCTCCTTATCATCTCCAAATTTGTACTTTGCTATCCTTGGAAGAAGTATCAAGAAGCAAATATACTGGACCCTTTAGGATCAAATTCCAAAGAATGAAATTATCCCAAAACCTCCCTAGATATCTTGAACTAAAAGTAGCTCAGTTCACAGTATCAGCCAAGCTACTCCACAGTGAATCTCCACAAAATGCATATAATATGAAAATAAGTCACAGAGCCCACTGTTCCACCATACAAATCAATTTCTCTTGAGCCATTCTATTTGCTATTTTAGACAGAGACAATTTTTTAAAATTGCTTTCTCTTTGTTTTATTTCTCTGCTCAAAGAGAGGCTTATCTGCAAAGAAATCTTTTCCAGAATGCTACTGAAATCAGACATATATAGCTAAAGCATGTATGAACCTTTCAAAATATGAAGCCTTAGTATTAGCAAATCACTGATGCACAAGTAATGTCTTCTATGTAATGTAAAATATTCTTGCTGCTGAGATGAAATATTTTGAATAAATTGAAAATACACCACAGTGTGAATATTTTGGTTTTACTTATTGTCCATAAGACTCTAGTCCAATATGAACGTGAGAGTCACAGCATCAAATTTTAGGAAAATTCAGCAATAATTCCTGGAAGAATCAGATAAAATTCTAAATGTATATGAATACATAAACAAGAAATTTCCAGTTTAATAGGGAAGATATGTAAATATATTCAATACAGATACAAAGATTCAGTCATTTTCTGAGTGATTAGGAATAAGGACTTTTGCACCGGTCACCAAATTTGTATTGCTGATGACATATTTTCCAAAATCTACAGCTGAAATGTTTTCCAAAATTAGAGTATATGCTCAATATTTTGTATTATTTTTGTCTACAAGGTAGTCCTTAATGTTTCTTTATTGTTTATTCATCTAAGCTATCCAAATTATTCTTTAAGTCTTAAATTTAAGGACATAGTGATTTTTTAAGGATTGACACATTTTCTATAAATTGGACAACGTAAGCTCAGGCATAAAATCTCACATAGTCAACTGCACTTCTCTACAAAAATGAAAAGGCAGAACTCTAGAAGTGTACCCCCTCCTGGAAGATGTTTAATAGAATGGAAATATTCTTTACTACATATTGAGGAATTTACATTAGCTACATAATTTGGGATCATTCAAGTCAGATGAAACAAATGCCATCTCGGTGAACACTGTAGCTATGCAAGTTATAACAATAAACATGCCACAGGCTCAAAATACAAGGCCTTGAAAGGGAAAATTATTAATTTTTTCGAGAATTTAGATATTTGGAAAAGCACTATAGATTGTGCTATACTGGGGAAAAAAAGACTTGAATGAATGAAAAAATACAATTTGTTTCATCATTCTTTTAAAATCAGGATTACATACACTTCAATTGTGACAGAGAAATTGTGGGAAAAAATACATTTGAGTAAGGTAATTGAAGAGGAAACTGATAAAAGGTAGTTATGGACAAAATAACAGAAAGTGTCAATGTCCAGAACTACACTCCAAGCATATTTATCTACACAGCTACCTTGTATAATTAAACCTTCTGCTAAAGATGTGGGGCTATTTGTTAATTTGTTTACTTTTTTACATTTCATATAGAAAAAAATGCTTTAAAAGTATTGCATTATTGAAAAAATATAATATGCATTTTCTTCTGTTGTAAGAGAACGTTCATTCTTACTATGCCCTTGCTCGAATATTCATCTAGGAATGTTTTTACTGCTGTGACTTTAATTCAAGACTGATGCTTGTTATCAGTTCCAAATAAGTTTTTAATATTAAGGTATTATTAATAAAATGTGACATGGCGAAACAAACCTTCATTGCTTCCATCATTAAGAAGTGTCACATAGGGATGGAATGTTTGTGCCTAACCACGTTTCGTTCTCTACTATACCAAAGTATGGGAAGCACCAAGAGCAAAAACTGCTTTGGACACTTGATGTAATTCCATTCTTTCATTGTAGTGTCATGCAGAACATAAAGTGGGATAACAAACATAAGTTTTGAGATAATTAGGTGTCACAAAAAAAGAGTAACATTTGACTAAAGCAAAAATAGAATTAAAATAAAATGTAAGAATTTTTCATTCTAAAACCTAGTTTTTATAGTATTGTCATTCAGAAAGAACTTAAGATCACATCTTGAAAATATCATGTAATTTAGAAAAGAATCACATACTCCACAGGGTTAGGCTGGCCTGCAGATTCTGATAAACTGCATGGGTAGCAAGTACTGGGATCCTCACAGGACATGGTCATTCTTAATATTCAGCAGGGCAACAGCAACTCTTTGATTTTCTCTCTGGATATAATGGAGAGAGCCCTTCTGGCAAGAAATCTGGGCTTCAGTCTGAACTTCGCTATACATCTACACCACAAATTGTTTTGCTATGAGAAGTCACTTCGGCCAGCTCTAAATGAATTGCACTGGAAGGCTGTTTGTGAGCTCTTTAAGTGCTTTGCATCTGTATTTATACAACACCAGTTGAATGCATGCAATTTCCACTTTGAATGCTGCAACTTTCAGGATTAATTTCACTATTTATTCTTCATTTAGCTCATGTGAATGAGTAAGATTAGAGAGGTCAAACCCTTGGCTGATATAAATCAATGTACTCTTGTTGTCTGACTCCAGACGTCTGTTCTTTCCCTAGTTATAACAAGATGTTTTTCTTTTTTCAAACAGAACAACATAACAGGCAACAGCATTGTCATGGCTGCAGACAGTCTTGGATCTTGATTACATGAGGCAGCATGCACTTCACAAAGCCAGCTGGCATTAACAAAATACTTTCTGGTCAATGCCCTCTAAAAATAAAACAGTATCAATCTCACCAAGAGCAGACCCCTATTGCAAAGTCCAAAATTAAATGCTGCTCTCCCATTTTGCTATTTTACTGCTGCCATTATGCCATCTGGCCAACAAAATTATTTAGCACTGCATCAGTTTTATGTCTGTAACTTTTAAAGCACAAATATTTATATTTGAGTTTTGTCCAAAAATTCTCCTAGATAAGTAGTAGAAAAAATGTCTCTCTTTCCAGTTCAGGACAAACAAAGCAGAAAGTCTGGGCAGATGTAGGGGAAAGAAACTTAATTCAAGAGCATTACAGTGAAAAAAGAAATTCAATACTTGTGTGATTTTTAGAGAGATTTGGATAAATAAATTATAATTGATTTTATGCAGATGTCTTCATCTTAAATGGCATGGCTTTCTCAGATTGTTCCAGATGATTATAGGTTATTGGATCAAGACAGATATAAAGCCACAGTCTGTGTAGAATTGAATGTACAGCTCTTATTCAGAATTCTGAATGGAACAGTTAGACCAATTAACTTTTTGTTTTCTTTAATTTCATGCCTTCAAAGATGAAATTGTACCTGTTTAAATCATTATGTAAAAGGTAAGGTTAGAAAAGTGCACAATTTTCTAATTGTTAAATAAATAAGTGATGCTTGTGTAATTGCATTTATCACAGCACTCTTCAGATAAAAGGAAGGAAGTTGAAAGGAAAGGAATGTTGGAAAGTCTAGGTTTAATTCCTGGCTCTGCACAAATGTCATGTTTTGCTTTGGCAATGTCTTTCACCCATCTGTAGATTCAAGACAAGGATTACCCTTTACCTTTGTATAATGATTTCCTTGACCACATAGGCAGACTTTGTAAGCCTATGGAAGAGACTGTTGGGAGCACAGATAGGAAAAATTGCACAAGTCCATGAAACAGGATTTCAAATAACTGAAGACATTGCAGGGGGCCACCACAACTCTAAGAAACCAGAACATGGGGGATACTGATGAATTTTTTATGCTATGAATCTTGGAAACTGGAACAAAACTATAAAAATTTCTGGCCAGCAACACTACTATAAATATGCAAACATCACTGATAAAATGTTTCCAATACTGCATATCATTATGCAAATTTATTTCAATTGTTTCCAAATTACAAGCCTCTGCAAATAAACACAGCAAGAATAACTAAAAGTAAGGGGTATGCCACTAGAATTTTACAAACATTGTCCCAACTGCAAGAATATCTGCTGAGGCTACTCTGCCTCAGTGCTCTCAAAAAAGTTCAACTTCACTGAACTGTAAAACCAGCTAAAACTACAATTTATGTAGCTGCACAATTATGTTACTATTTCAAATTCTAACTTTAAGATACAGGTTGAGCTCACAGATACTCTAAATAGGACATGACAAGCATCTGACAACATGGCACAAGTAGACATTGATGTATACAAAAATACCTGTTAATTCACAAGGAAAGAAAATAACATTTGAAGTGTTGAAAGACTATTCTTTAAAAAAATTAAAAATTTCAAAGTAAAAAAAAACTGTATGAGATTTTTTAAACTTACTTTTCTATCCCATTTTAATGTAGAAAAGGAGAAATTATCATTATTGTTAGATATGTGAATATCCGAAATATTTCCTGTATAGATAAAAATACTTACAGTTATTTTGTAAATCTGTGTTCCTTGTAACAATTTAAAGTGTATCTGTTTCTAAGAACATTTTTTTTATAACACTGAGAGATTTAATTACATTAAAACTGAGTTGCAAATTTCCTCTGCAAGTGGTTTGGACAACAAAATGTCACTTCAGGGTAAACTTTATTCAGAATTTTGTGAAAAGATAAGGAAGGGATTTTGAAAGAATTTAAAACACTAAGTTCAAAAATAAAATATTTTTATTTCATCTTTCTGAATTTAACTGGTTTTATGCTGAATTGAGCAATATATGTTTTGAATACATGTTTATGAAAGATAAATGCCTTCACAACTGTTTTCTTGATTCCATTTTTCCCCCACAAACTTTTATTTTGATAAAAAAGTATCTTTTCATATAAATCCTTTGCTTTTTCTTTTCCATATATTTTTCTTCTCCCTACTCCTTATAAGTGGAAGAACCCTACTGGTTTATAAGGTATCAGAACCTCTATAGTTCAGTGACCCCTGCAGAGAACTCACATGCAACAGTACTACTGTAATGAGACATTTTGGATAGAAAATCCCTCTCTACTTAATCTTATAGAGATAATCACTCACACAACTTTATTTAAAATATACACTTACAACCTTTATGAAATTTCATGAATCTGCAGACACACCCTTGGGATGAATGTATTTACACAAAGAATCATTTGTGTAATCCTTTTTTCTACATTCACTGTTTCCATACTTCTTATTTTAGTATTAATGCCTTCTTTGCCTCAGTCTTTAGTGGGAAGACGGCTTGTCCTCAGGACAACTGTCCTCTTGGGTTGTCAGATGGTGTCAGGGAGCAGAATGGTCCCCATATTAGCCAGGAGGAGGCAGTAAGAGAAATGCTGAGCTGCTTGGATGTTCATAAATCTATGGGACCAGATGGGATCCATCCTGGGATGGATCTGGAAGCTGGCCCAGATGACTGGAAGCTGGCCAATGTGACACCCATCCACAAGAAGGGTGGAAAGGAGGATCCTGGTAATTATAGACCAGTCAGCCTGACCTCAGTACCTGGTAAGGTTATGGAACAGTTTGTACTNAGTCACCAGTGGTGTCCCTCAGGGGTCTGTGCTGGGGCCAGCTCTGTTCAATATTTTTATTGATGACATGGATGAGGGTATTTCATCAGTAAATTTGCAGATGACACTAAGCTGGGAGCATGTGTTCATCTGTTGGAAGGTAGGAGGGCTCTGCAGAGAGACATGGAACGGTTGGATGGATGGGCAGAGTCCCATAAGATGAAGTTCAGGAGACGGTGTGGCTGGACAGTGCCCAGGCAGAAAGGGACCTGGGGGTGCTGGTGACAGTGACTGAACATGAGCCAGCAGTGGGCCCTGGTGGCCAAGAAGGCCAAGGGCATCCTGGCCTGTATCAGGAATGTGTGGCCAGCAGGAGCAGGGAGGTCATTCTGCCCCTGTACTCAGCACTGGTGAGGGGCACCTTGAGTGCTGTGTCCAGTTCTGGCCCCTCAGTTTGGGAAGGACTAAAGGACAGTTTAGGTTGAGACGCTGGAGCGCGTCCAGAGGGGGCAACGAGGCTGGTGAGGGGCTGGGAACACAAACCCTGTGAGGAACCACTGAGGGAGCTGGGGGTGTTCAGCCTGGAGAAAAGGAGACTCAGGGGTGACCTCATCACTCTCTACAACTCCCTGAAAGGTGTCTGTGCTCAGGTGGGGTCGGTCTCTTTCTCCAGGCAACAGCTGACAGAACCAGAGGACACAGCCTCAAGCTGTGCCAAGGGAACTTTAGGTTGGACATTAGGAAGAAAGTTTTTTACAGAAAGAGTGATAAAGTACTGAAACAGTCTGCCTGGGGAGGTGGTGGAGTCACCATCCCTGGATGTGTTTAAAAAAAGATTGGATGTGGCACCTGATGCCATGGTTTAGTTGAGGTGTTAGAGCATGGACTTTATGACCTTGAAGGTCTCTTCCAACCTAGTGATTCTGTGATCTTACTTTTATATGAAACCTTCTGTATGTCTGACAGATAACCTCCATTGATTCATATTAATCTCCATTTTGGATGCTTCTAAACTGATATTTCATGACCAAACCCAGAATTAGACTTTAGAGGAACAATAATTGACAAGGAAATAACAGATTCGACCACATTCAGACTTGCAAAAAGGATAAGAAAGTACTGTGGTGACAGAAAAATTTTATTACAGGCAGATGCATTAACAATGCAGATGGCCATGTTTGCTGTCAAAATACTGAAAAATGTTAAAGTGGCATTCAGACAGAGCAGAAATATTTGTAAGAATGAAGCTCAAAAAACATTATAGTTCCAATGCCTTTTATAGTTCTGAAATATAAACTCATCAGTCACTCATATACTTTCAGACATTTTGTCAACTGTCTGAAACTGTTATCTGTTTACTCAGCAATAGTACAATCATAGGTAGTTTCCTCTCATAATTTATGTCCAACATTTTTAGTGTTCAGTGTTTCACCATAAAGGCAACCCTGGACAGAGTTTTTTTGCAGTAAATAAATACCCATACATCAAAGATATCAAGATATTTGTCAATACTTTAACTTTCTGAACAACAAGTTTCTGAACAAGTTATAATTTTAGACTAGGCTATAATGTTTTAACTTACAAGTAATTCAGAATATGAATGAGCACCAGTAAATTCTGTTTGCTCTTTGTAAGTAATCATATGAAGTAAGCGAAGCATAAGTTGTCTGAATCTTCAGAACTGTACAGGATACTTTAATTCACTTAACTTTTCATGTCATAAGACAGTACCAGAGTGCATTCCTCTTTCCAGGCCAGTTGATAAATAATCAAGCTTTAGCTCTGACTGTGGTCTTTCACAGATGGTCAATGACATCTCTCTTCCTGTTCAGTCAGTGGCATCACTAGTTAAGATAAATATCAAAAATCATCCCTTTGTGATCCTACAGTAGCATCCTTGACAGAAATGGGACATGTAGACAGTTTTAGAAAGGGATTCTGGTATTCAGCACGATTTAAATCAGAGGGTAACTTCATAGAACTTACAATCCTGTTATGAGAGCATGAGTGAGGTCAAAATCAGCCTTCCAAATTGTGAAGAATCTCTACTTTGTTTAAGCTCCTATATCTACCAAGAACAGGCTTCCTAATACGTTCTGTTCAGTGCAAACATGGCAATGGTAGACTGAAAGGGTAGTTACAGGGCTTCTCTTTTTCTTTAACCAGCTTTCCAGAATGTGAGGGGAGAGCTAGGGACTCTACAGCTAGTTCTTCCCAAAGGCATCAGAGAACAATCTGGAGGTCAAAAGACAGGGATCAACTTCCATTCATATTCTCATGGAAGAGTTATGCCTAAAGGAGGCTGATTTCCTCTTTAGGCTGTAAACAAAAAGCACATTGGTTATAACCAATAGTGAATTACACTCAAACCTCACAAGAGATTGAGGAGCTACAAAGGCATGGAAAAACCACAGAGGGCTATTATCAGGTCATAGTAATCTTAATAACTAATAATTAATAAATTAATAATTTCTACCTACTAGTTTATACAGAAATAGGTTAGGATCAAAAGAAAATTTGTTTTGTATGCCAGACTACACGTGTTGAAGCCTCTCTAACTTGTTTTCTAGTAGAAGGATTTATTTGGGTTTGACATATCTACCACTAACTCTGCCTCTCAATATAACTATAAATAATGTTAAAAAAGCAAGGGAGAAAAAAAAGACCAACTGAGCCACTGAATTCTAAATTCCTTAAACCCATTTGCAGTAGCAAGCTGGTACATTACTTGTTCTTTCCAGATCTCTCTCTCTTCAAGTCATTGTAAATTGGAAGTAAACCCTAGGCAGCAATATGCCTCGAGTCTGCACTAACCTGTTCTCCAACATTTGAGACAGAAATAGGAACACTTAAATTTCAAGTGAGCAAGCGCTGTAACAGGTGTCTCTTGGGGGTGATGGGTCTCTAGTAAGTGAGCAAGCGAGTGCCTCCTAGGGGTTTAAGGGGCATGGTTAATTATTAACCTCAGCTACTGCAATTCTCCACTATTTAGAATGCATGTTTTAAAATTCACAAGGTCAGAAAATATCTCTGCGTGGGTGGGTGGCTGAGTAGGCTCTCAAGGGGAGAGGAAGACAAACAGTGCTGAGAAATAAAAGCATTTACTGAGGTGCTGAGTGCTAGTCCTAAGAAGAACTACCTTCAAAGATAAGTAGTGCTAGAGGACAGGCATTTAAAAATGTGTAATGAAAAGAGTAGTCAATGATTTTCCTTCAGGAATTATCTTTTTGGTTTTGTTTTGGAGAAAAATGAATAGGAACAGCACTAAGTTTTTTGTTTAAATCTGCTGAAGTTTTAGAGTGTCTTTTCCTGTGGTTATTTTTCCCTCTCAGTTCTATTTCCTTCTTCATGCACATTTTATAGTAACATTGATTTATTGTACTATTCTTTGGAGAAATTAGCATTCACATTCTGTCCCAGAGCTGCAATAATACATTTGTGGGTAAAGCAACATCAAAAATATGACTGAAAGAGTAGTGAACAGGGCTGCACACAGAAGCAAAGGTAGCAAGAAATGTCCTGGCATCCTTAGAGTTAATGATCTTCAATCATGAAAGAAGGCCTACAAGAGACTTGAAATCTTTTACAAAGTTGAATTATGGAAGTGATTTTTTTACTGTCTTCATTAGAAACATGAAAAGGGCAAATTACAAATCTAAAAGAAGTTACAATGAATAATTAGTAAATTTTTGCAAGTGTTTGACATGGACATCTTGCTTTCAGTCTCATTGTCTTGTTTCAATGTAATAATGCAAAATCTCAGTTAAATATATATTGACTCAGTCTTAACTATAGCAGAGATTTGCATTGAGTTTTGTACCATGTTGTCCTTTCAGAATAGATTTTCCATGGAAAATTCTGACATCTTTTGTTTCAGAACAATTAAGGCATGCTGTTTGAATAAGTCAATTGGCTGGGATGCTTCTTATTTTATTTATAACATTCAAATGAAAAATCTTATCTCAATAATAGAAACAAAAAATCAGCATTTATTTTCCTGAAAAACATAAATATTAGCACATTTCTTTAAACTATTTTAAACTTATCAAATGACATTTCCAATAGCAAAATGTTCCATGTGAAAAATTTTGGAAATGCTCCACTTGGTGTAGTTTCTTTATAATGCTACAAGTATGCTATCTAGCCACTGAAAGTAATTTTATTTATTACAAAATTATCTATGAGATCCACCCATACACCTTGTAGTTCCACCCAATCTTGCAGCAAAACACAAGTAGTGGACAGATGAGAACAGGAACACTATCCATAGCCATCTCTATCTAAAAATCTCCATTACTTGTCCATTCAATGCACAGTCTGAGGATTCTTAACAGGATTAATAATGTGCTTCATACTGACAGCATGTACTATCAAAGATACAAAAGGTGAAGAGAAATGCATAACTATTTGGGAAGGCAGTGATGAATACAGGATTCTTCATGTAATCAGAAGCTACAATATGTTCTTCTGTACATGTTATTGAATACAGAAAATAAGTGTAAGCCTTGGTTAAGAGCTACTGAATTACAATGGCAGCTTTCTGACATAGGCAGTCCTGATCATCTGAACTTGGTTGAAACAAGCCAGTTATGTAGGCGATGTACTGGGTTGCTAATAAACCACAAATATTTATTACATGATATCTGTTGTCATTCTTTTTGAATAAATTAATTTGACAGTTTTGAATATCAAGTTTTGGAAAGAAAACAAAAATAGTGCAAAATCATAATGGCGAAGTCCTCTTCATAAAATAAACACTGACCTGGACTTTTGTTATTTATTCTCTTTTTGCTATGGTAAAGATAAGTATACTGATTTTTTCAAATGGAAGTGTAAAACCATTGTCTGGATAAAATCTTTCAGCAACATACTCTCCATATATAAGTAAAATTTAGTTTTGAATGCCTCAAGCTCCTTTATTTTTTTGATTGAAAAATTTTAAAATAAGGAGAAGAGTATAATTTTTTGAGAAAGACCAAAATGCTGTTTCATGCATCCTGGGAAAAATTATTATCAAAAGTAGGTGGTCTGACTAGCATGTAGAAGAAATTTTTGCATGTTAGAAATATCAATAGCATTACAATCGGAATAAACAGTATAAAATTGCACCAATAGCTGAAAAACTGAAACTGCTTTACCATTGGTTATGGGCCTCAAGTTCTATGTCAATGGTCTAAATATTAATGAGATAGCCTGGTCTTCTGCTGAACACAGGGAATAAAAATACAAACAAGACAACCAGAGTAAGTATCTCCTATCAGATCAATATGGATAAAGTGACATGTCAAATACATACCACTGTAATTCTGGCTAGTCAGCTATTGTGATTCACTCTCATGCTGACTCAGAGCTTCACAGTGAAATAAATACTGCCTCCCTCCCACTCCTCCAGTGCTTGCCAAATCCCATTAGGAAACATATAGCAATTAAGCTTAAATAAGGCCTTGCTATCCCACTCTGCCCAGAAGGCACTCCAGAATGTGTCTGAAGTCAGCTAGAAAGGAAGTCTCTCAGTCCAGTTCCAGCAGAAATGGTTAATATCTGTAAGCAGCAGATCTGGGCTGGTCCCTGCAAGAAAGTGAGCCAGGAGCCCAGGGTGGCTCTAACATGGGCCAGGCAGTACCAGCACGGTGTGGGAGCAGCCCCACTGCACCTCAGCCAAGAGCAAAGGGTGGTGACACCAACAGCTTCTGTCAACAGTACAAGGAGCATCAGGCTAATGCCAGCTAAGATCAGCCCAGAAAACTGAAAAAAACAATTCATAAATAGCCATGTCTGAGCTCAAGTGGAGCTCCTGGGCCCACATGTTTCAGATCAATTGCTGTACTAGTGTCTAAAATTTAGTGTTACTGATGACTTTACCCCTATCACTGCATAAAACCAGTCTTTTTTCCCACAGATTTGATGTGAAACAGCAATCTCCTGTGCAAATTTTTTTTAAAAAAGTCCTTTATAATTTCATGTCCTCAGGAAAAAAGAATTCAGTATATATATTAGGAAATGCATTTTTCTCACGCAGAAAGGCTCTAGCTACCAAGGCACATTTTTTCAATGGAAAAAACCCCAAACAAACCATTGCTACATCTGCCATAATATGTCACCTAAACCAACCTTACTGCAGAGGCAGATCACAAGTCTTCTGCTGTTGAAGTACAGTGAAAGGGAGCAGACTGGACTCCCTTTAGTTTACCCTGGCCTGCACGGGGGAGCAAAGGACAACAGAGAGAGAGGAATGTCATGAGTGCTCTCAGAAAGGGGCATGAAGACTAGCAAGCATTATGCATATCATCAGTAAACACCACTACTTGAAAAACCCCACTGTCTACCACAAGCTGAACGTTCCCTTGTGTTCTGCACAGACCGACCTAAAGCACAACAAGATTTGTGGGTGCTTGGTTTCCCGTAACTACTTGTGGAACAATTTCGATTACACTCTCCTCAGTATCTTGGCATCTGGGTATGAACCGCTTGGTAGGGTGTCTGAAAACATTTGGCTTTAGCCTGTGACTCATTGTGCACTTTAGGTGCCTGTTTATTAATCAGGAATCACACACCCTGCTGTGTGTTATAATTTTCAAGGAAGCAACAGAACCATTAGTGTTCGGTGTTTCTTGTTTTGTATCTCACATCAAAGTCAGAATTAACCAACACACCTGAGATTTAATTACTCTAAGCCCATTTCAGACTTTCATGCAGCTCAGCCTTTCCCTGACATTCTAGGTTCTCATGGACAGGTCCTAATATTTCTATAAACACCTCAGCAGTATTGCCGGTGTGTTCATATTCACATTTGTTCGTTTGAATAACAAATAACCTGTTTTTTTTTTTCTGAAAATCTTTCTGTGATCAAAGTAAATTTTGGAGGAAAAAAAAAGGTAAGATTTCGTGTTTTAAAAAGGCATACATTCCAGATATGTTTCTAAATTACACACACACACACAGATTTCCTACTATAATTGCCGAATTAAAATATCATGAAAATGAGATCAAATACCAGAAGTAAAAATATTTCTTTTTTTTAAAGGTTTTTTTTGGGGGGTTTTTTTATTTGTTTTTTTTTAATAATTAAACTTTGTGGTTACAATGCTGACTTCTCTTGGTCAGTTAGAATTTTTCTACTTACAATGTAAGTCTACTTACAAAAAATGGAAACAAAAATTATGGAAGCCTCATCAGATATACTTGTCATCAAGTTGCCTGATTAATAGACATAGATAATTGCTGGAACTTTGAAAATATATATACATACATACATTTTAAAAGATAAATCTTCTTATCAATTAGTACTTCATACTAAAATGAAAATTTTATGGCAGCCATTCTAAAATCAAATTGTTCAGCTGTATTTTTTGCTCCCACTCCACTCTTAGTCTTGCTGATCTCATACCATTTGATATTGTCCCTCTGCAATTTAAGACAGCCTAAACTTCCAATAGCTCCCAACAGAACAGTAAAAGCAATGAGTAAAGGTAAAATGGCAATGAGAAAAGAAAAAAAGAATAAAAAAGGAGTTATGATGAGGGAGCTAAGTGATATTTCAAATCACCAGTATTAAATCTCTTGTGAATCTACCTGCATCTTGATGGATCATAAAACACCAGAAATTAGAGTAATCTGTGATTTCACAAAAAAAGCCAGAATCAGTTTTGCCAAACAGGAACTAAAGAGGTAGAATAAATGTATTTTAAAAACACCCCAAACACATACAATAAGCCTTATGTTTACACTGAGGTAAAAGTATGTCATTGCTTCCAGATGCTGACTACCTGATTCATGCCTCCAACATTAATAAAGTTGATATATTTTACTGATGGCAATGGCTGTCGAACAGAGCAAAAGTCAGTGTAGATTTAGTCTCATAATATCTTCATACTTTTAAATTAAAGGCTTAGAAGCTTCCTTCTTCTGAACCACTAAGAGCAAATAACAAATTACTCTTCTGTTGCTTTTAGAAGAAAATGAGTAAGATTAGGCTCTAAAGGACTCTTATATTTGCAGCTTATATTGACACATAAACAAGTTTACCTTTCTAATCCAAAGACTGTGAAGGTAAACCATGTCTTACTTAGAGATAAAAAGAAATTTAAAATGTATTTCTATATAGTCTCGTTTTGTTTCCTCATAAAGGAGCCTTAATTGCAAGTGACAATCGAACTAACTTCCTGGAAGGGTTTATTCCACAGGTAATTAAAGCTATTGCAGAATTAATGTTTTTCATTTTGTCAGGAAGGTGCTAACTGTGAAATCAGAAGCATCCTACAGGTTAGGTGGGAAATCAAATTCCTCTTTACACTCACACAAGAAAAGGGAATAAGAAAAATTGCAAAAGGAAGCAGTGCAAACTCGTTTATACAGGGAAACAAAGAAATTTGAAGGACCAAGACAATTCAAAAGCCTTTAGGAAAATATATTTTCATATTCATTGTATTTCTGTTAAGATAGCATGACTCAATCATGCTTTTTTTACGTCTTTATCATAAACCACAAAGAGGTACAAATTGCATTTTTTTATACAAGAGCTTCTTGATAATGTTAACACACTTTTAAAAAGTATACTATGTAAAACATTTTTGTATGAAAACATGTAATGGGAAAATTTGCATGCAATTTTACTTAAGTTTATGAAATTTCCTTGTCATGAAATATTAATTAAGTTAAAAGTTTATGGACTATTTTCATTTATAGTTACCTTACTTTGATTAGGATTTTCTCTGAGGCAATACTCTAAAAATACCGTTGATTATATATATTTTGAATATATAATCTGAGGTGATAAACCCCACACATTTCTCCAGAGACATGTAAGCCATAAGCTAGAATGATGTTACTACTTAGTTGTTCCTTTTTAATGTTTTTTAAAATATAATTTTCCCATTCCAATTTTGAATGAAAAACTGATAAGTTTCAGATGTTTCTTACAAAATAATAACTGGAGGGAAAAAAGTAGAAAGAGGTCAATCAGAATTTCATCTTAAATATTCAAAATGTGTCATTATAATGTATGCTGTACCACTATAACTAACATATTTCCAGAATGAAAAGTTATTTTTAATTCAAGCACTTAACTTTTATTTTTTAAGTTGAAAAGCAGAATATTTCATTATTCTCAAATGTTGGTTAAAAGCAAAAGTTTTTTGAAGCAGACTTAGGAATGGTCCATACTAAAGCAAACAAGAATTTTCCAATTAATGCAATAAAAATCTTCTTTTTATAATTTTAGATGGGCAATATCTAATTTATTTTGTCATAAAAATTTGTCTGTTCTTTGGACTTTCCCTAGGATTCTCATTTTGGTTTGATATCTGTAACTTTTTGCAGTTTGTACTGGTACACTAAACATAATGTGGGTACCAGCCCTGGTGACTTTTGGCTTAATGAAATCATACACCAGTGTTTGATTATCTTTAAAATAGAAATAATTCAAAGAAACTGAGGACATGAAGGATAAAAATTTGTATATATTTTGGTTTGGGTTTTTGGTGGTTTTTTTTTTGATTTTACATCCTTAGAAAAACTATCTCCAAATGACAGAAATTACTTTTCGTCCAATACATTGAAAATAAATTTTTTAACTTTGAAAAAACCCTAAATCTGGAAAATCTATTAAGTTCTACTTGTTTTCAAATAAAATAATTACAATAATGAAAATATAAGAGACATGAATGAGCTTTACAAAAATGTGTGGTTTACCCTTTCACCTCACCTGCCTCATAAATTTTTCTGGTCATGGTTACAAAAATGATATTTTATTAGCTTTACTCTTTTGATTCTTTTGAACAGTAGCTGAAAATATGTGGCAAGTATTTTTGGCTACAAGCAATATCTTTGCTACTTTGATCTTTCATACATTCTCTGTAATGGCATTTTTCTGGCTGATCACCTTCTGTTCTTTTGGTGCATTCTGCATCTGGGGTACTCACAGAAAGTTTACTGCATTTCAAGTACACTCAGAGATATCTCAGAATTGAAGCTGATTAGACAGAACAGTGACACAGGAAAACATATTCTCCTCCAGCAGAGTTCTGAGGCTGACTAAGCCTTTGGAATCTCTCCCCACATCTGGAGTAACTACTTTCTTACATGTTTTATGCAAAATAATTCCATCTAAACATTTACCTTCTCAAGAATTGCTGAAAAACCTTGCACTCAGCTTTGCTGAAAAATTCAGTGAACTAATACTTAGGATAAAGTATGAGGTTTTGGCAGTATCTTCTGAAAAAAAAAAACACAATTTCTAGAAAAGACTGAAGAAAAAGGCAAACTACTTATTCTCTATAGAGACAATATATTAATCATCATTGTCACAAAATAAAAGCATTTTTAATTACAAAGATAGGGAAAAATGCTAAATGAACACCTGACTTAAAGGTTTGGGTTTTTTTCCTAATTAGTTCTATAAAAGAAAACATTTCCTGTTTTGTGTTCCATTTTGATTTACTAGATTAAAGCACTTTGGTATGAAGTGATTCACTGTCAGTGCCTTTAAAATGATAATTTGGAAAAAACAAATTCTTTTGGATCAAGCACAAATGACTAGCACATTTACAACCCATGTCAAAACCAGCTAAAATCATCACACAAGTATTTTACATCAAATTAGTTCTGCCTTTGTGTTTCATAGGGATGCCAGAATGAGACTGGTCACATTTTAGCTCTTCTGCAATAAACCTGGAACTTCAGCTAGACTTCAAATCGTTGTATCTCATATGCTGATCCAGGCTCCTTCCTTGCTAGCATTACCATTAGCTGAGCATTTCTGACAGTGCCCAAAATCAATACAAAGCACTGAATGCCTTAATTTGATGTACCATGCTGGATACATTATGATTGTATCCAAAACTCCATAGGAGGCCGCAGATACTGGCGTATCTAAGAACATGCATTTCCTTGTGCTTCTGAGCTAAGCAGAAAAATGCATAAATGTCTGTCTTCCTAGACAAATTTGAAAAGTTGGTCATGTGAGACTTTAACATAATACAGTAAGGCTGTAAACCTCTCTGTCAGAGATTGCACTATGTTGTTTGAGGGTAAGTTCCCCATATGAAATTAAACCTTAATTTTTTGAAAAAGGACTGAGACATCTATGGTAAATATAAACATATATATCTACCTCTGAAATAGAAGCTAAAATATCTGAATCAGTTTTGACCTCAGATAAACTTTTTGTTAATGGCCTAAATGTACAGCTGCTTGAGGAGGAGAAGCTGCTATTAATACCCTGTAAGGATAGGCATTGCTCTGTGAAGTTCAATGGACTTGTTCACTTATCACCAACCTCATTAAGTTTTAATTTTATTTATATATGTTGTACGTAACCAGCGATAAGATGGATGCTGCCAAAGCATCTAAAAATCAATTCAAAAAGCTTTTAAAACAGTGTGGAGAGACAGAGAGGGGTTATAAATGGAACTGCTGACAGACCTTATCTCTAGTGTCTTGAATGTCTCTTGGTCATACTCTAGCATAGTTCTTAAAAGAAAACTAAAATTCCGATCTCAACTCTTTTTAGAAGAGCTGAAATAGAAGAGGATAATCTGCACTCTAAGCACATTCAAAATATTGCTCTTTATTTTTAATAATTTTCTGTAGGTTTTTCTTTCATTCTACTGTAAAATGATAAAGGGAAAAAAAAAAAAAACCCTGTGTGTACATAACCATGTAGCAAGAGAGGTTTAACCACTGGAAGATCTTTGTTAAGTCTATATTTCTGAATTTTTCTTGGGAAAAAGTTTGGTGAATAAATTTTTGTAAAATTATCTGCAAAATCTCTCACTGAACTTGCTGGGAGACATTTCATATCTACGTATAGATGCACACTATAAATATTACCGTACAGCTGAGAAGAATCATGCTGAGTCTGACATTTGGAAATTTCCTACTGAAACAAACCAAATAGCAAAAGATAGACTAAATTGTAAAATCAGTAGTACAGAATCTAATATGTAAGGGGGAAGGAAGCCTATGAACATGAATAAACAATACTTGTAAGTAATACCGACAAAAATAGACTGCATAGAATATATAAACTGTACAATTTTAAAATTCAACTGCTACAAAAAATATTAAAATTAGATCATTGAAATATAGGTTTTTTCTGAACACAAGAAATTTAGTGGGTTTTTTAATCAACCTTCTTTCAAGGTTTAACTGAAGCCTTGACCATTCTAATTAAAGACTGGGAATGTACATTCCAAAGTGGACTATATACAGACATAACAGAATTATATGTGTCATTATTGTAAGCAATTGTATTTGTAGTTATACTAATTACTACAGAAGTCCATCTGACAAATTATCCACTATTTTCAGGTGATCCATAAACACTAATGGTAAACTCTTAAGAATAATACAAAAAATTAATGAACATAAAAATAAGTTGATAAAACTTATCAATGCTTCCTGATTATCATAGCCATTAAATTCTAGGTTTGTACAACTGGATGTATTACTTTTGTCGACTGTACGGCCTTTATTTTCAGTGGAGATTTGGTACATGGAACTGATGTAACCATGATGTAACATGTGCAATTAAAAAATTAAGCCTTGCATAGATGGAAAACTATTTCCTCAGGCTAATGACTAAATTGAATATTAAGAAGAGATCAGATAATTCCGTTGTTTTGGGGTTTTAAGTTTAGGTGTTTTTCTCTTGTGTCATGAAGAAGATTTTGTTTCCCAAGTGCAGTTTTCACCAGCACTAACCATTTCTTAAACATCTGGGGCATCTGAACAGGAAAGGTCCAGTATTAGCTCTAAGGACTGCTGGCAAAGGAATTTGAAACAATGGGGACCTGTTCCCTAAAGTGATATCTCTTTGGTCTCATAAACTAAACGAGAAACAGAGGGTTTAGGATTTCATTATGCTATGTCTACCTGTGGAAAGACTTCAGAATAAGGAAAGAATACATAGTTTCTTTGCCTAAGAAGAACACAAAAGTAAACACCACTCCTTTTTTTTTTTTTTTTTTTTTTTTTTTTTTATACTCTAAGACACGGAAATGTTGGAAATTTGGGGCTTTTCTGATGCACACATTTTTTTAGATTATTTTTACTATATACTTCTCCAATAAATTTCTGCTATAAAGAATAGAAATATTTTATTAGTGCTGCTATTATTATTTTGTTAATCTTTAATTTAGTAATACCCTCAAGTTATGGCAAAAAAGACAAGCAAGATAGTTTTAAGCAAACTAAATTTTAGTTACTCCTCAGGTAAATTTTCCATAAATCAGTAAGCACAAAATATTTTTTCTCATGTAATAATCTTCCAGATATGTTTTATTATGAGTTATCCTACTCTTAAATATGGAGATACATTTCTCTTTGTGAAAGCTCTGCAAGAAGGAAGAAACATTTGTTCTGATTCTTGTATGGGCTGCACTTACCTCAAGGGGATATATATCGACTACTAAAAAGCAGGAATTACATCAAGGAAGGTGGTTTTTAAACTAATAGCTTGCTCTTAAAGTGACCATAATTGAAAGAATCTAGAATATTGAATGTGTTCAAACCAGAAAACTGATAATGATTTTTAAAGACAGGGACACTTCTTATTCTCATTACTAGAAAGAAAAGTACTTTGGAATTTTTTTTTTCCTCTTCTCTACAGTGGATAACAATGTGCAAACTGACAAAAGAGAGCTTTGGATTTTAATGTTCATAGGCTATATCATATTGACTTTTTATTGTTTTGCCTTAAATGCATGGCTGAATACTAGATTCTTTGTTAATGTTAAAGTGTTCTTTCAGTATTTTTGCAGATACTGAGCAGACAGATATTTTTCTTAAAGAGCAGCAACATGTGCAAAACTCTGAATCAAGTAAAACGATGTAAAATCCTTAGATTAACCACAGTAACTCCAGATCATGTAGTCATACTTCCTTAAACTTTATGAAAGAAAATAGTCATGTTCCACTTCCAGAGCAGGCAAAAGTCAGAGCATTACAAAAAAAACAGACATAAAAAGTACACTGCTGGTTCATTTAAAAAAACCTCATCCTTCTATTGTAAATATGTGTGTCAGAGTCAGAAAATTTACTTCATATAAGAGTTGATAATACACAAACTTTTAGGGACTGTTCTGTAAATATTGGGTGAAATAGCAAATGAGATAAGATGGAAAACCAAATAAAACTATTTAAAAGAAAAAAACCCGCATTATTTCAACCTAACAATGAAGAAAACTTAGAAATCAGAAAGATTTCTAAATTTTCAGATAAAATTATAAAGTAGTTTATTTCAACTAAGAAGACTCAGGGAAAACAATAGTTTTAAGATGGCATTTGGTGACTTGTAAATGGGATTTTATGTTGGGCTTCAAAAAAAGGGACTTGATTTGGTGACACAATATATTCTTTTTCAGTCCCATTCCTTATGTATGTGAACTGAATTGCCTCTTACAACCAGGAATTGTCATAGCAAATCCCCCTACTCTTAAGTAAGCAGAAAAACTCTGTTTGAAAGCTCTGGTTTCCTTTTATACTCCAGACCCTTTACAGACATCCTCAAGGATATTCTTGTGTGTCAGGAAAGAAGCGAAAAGATACAATCACTCCAGAGATTCTTGTCATTCCAGATCAGTGACTGGAGTGAAATGGCACCATCATTTTTTATGTTATCATCAGTTTCTGCACAGTTTATTATTAATTTTTAATTAAGTTTTGAGAACTGAGATATTTCTTACATTGAATTTCTTATGATATGACTTTTTATGTAGACAGAATGGAACTATTACTATAAAAATGATGAGAATTGTACTTCTGCTTTTATGTTGTGAATCCTAATGCTTGATAATTTAATGATCAGCTTTTCATTTAGTAAGAGTTGAATTTCATGAGTGCTTTTCCATGCTCAGTGGTGAACCATACATTTGTAAAACTGTCTAAGCTAATTAATACAATATATCCACTTATGTGCACAAATGTCTGATAACAGCATGGTAATGGCCCACACAAAAGTAGTCTCCCAAATTGTTCATGGATCTCTGATATCATGTAATAAAAATCTGAATGAGTGAATTAAAATATTTTGACTGTTGATTATTTTTGTGCTTAAGTTATTTTCAGAGTTTGCAATAAATTCTGAACTTTAACACAGAATAATAGTATTTTAACTGTTTAGCTATTCCTTTGTCCTGACAGTGCAGATTGAACATGTATCTCATCATATGTCATTGGCAATTCATAAAAAAAAAACAACCCAAAACAAAACCAAAAAAGCCACCAAAACACACATACACACACCCAAAAAAAGAAAACCACAAACAAACAAGCAAACAAACAAAACAAAACAAAACAAAACAAACAAAAACAAACAAACAAACAAACAAAAACACCCAAAAAATAAAACCAAAAACAATCCTACTGCAGAAATATTTTTCCCTTATAGTTCTTGCTTCCTAGATGGACAGATTTCTACTAAGAGAGGAACACTGAAAGCAAGGACAAATGTTTCCTTGCTTTAGGTCAAACAACCTAAAATTCATAATGTGATTCTCCATTAGTCTGAGTTTGATACTAGAGTAAGGGTAACAAAGAAAAGTTTTTACTGAGATCAAGGCAGCGGTGAAAAGGAAAAATAAAAGGCAAGACAGATAATTATTTAATCATCTGATGCTGAGAAACTCAGGGCCCAAATCTTCCAATTAAATCAATAGGTTATAAGTCAGGAGAGAATTTAGCCTGGAAATGTCAAAGCAGAATGCCAATGCGATCTGAGTACCTGGTTCTTTCAAAAATTCAAGAATTCCTAGGGACAAAGCATAAGTTAGCATACCTTTTCATGGGCAAATCCTACCTTCTGTAGTTGAAAGGCTGACGTGGAACAGCATGATAACATTACAGCATGATGAGAACAGAGTATTTCCTAAACCTTCAGATTTCAACTTCCAACAAAAAAGAAATCAAACTTAATATGATCTACAAATTATATTTCAAAGAATACCAGAGCAAAGCCTCACCTACACTAAATTAGTTGGAGTTTAATAATTTCAAATAATAATTTATATCAAATGAAAATCTTAGCCACAAACTTTGCCTTTGCAGGAAGCGTGTGTCTGGTTTGTAGTGAACACTAACTTCCTGTTGCTGTCTGTATTACACAGTAAATCACAGCAGGACCCCTGGCTCATCTTCCTGCCCCAAACTGAGATGTCCTAAAAGCAGTAGGGTCAAGGCCTTGACTAGTTAAGTGTCCAAGAATGGAGTTTTCATAACTTCTCTGGGCAACCTCTTGTACTCTTTGGCGAACTTCATGATGAAATATTCCTTCCCAATATTTAATTAAAATTCCTCTGCTTGCAGCTTGTGAGACTTATCCCTTTTCTTGTTACTGACTTCTCTGAGAAAAGTCCAGCTCAACTACCCATGAGAATCTGGAGTACCTTTATCTTATGATCACACACAAAATGCATAAAGACCCACCCAATATATGTGTATTGGCCTTTCATATCTTCCACAAACTTTTTCTATCAGAATGATTTATCTTAACATGCATAAGACTAACATAAAATCCTACAAAGACTTGTGAACATGAAAAGATTTCCCTGCTTAAGCAGGGAAATCTTCACCTCTAAGGAATGAATACCGAAGCTAAATAAATATCTCCGAAGGACAGTAGCTTCATTCTACCATATAATTTTCAATTTAATTATAAATTAACAAATATTAGTAAATTATGAATTAGGAAAATTGAATGACGAACATATTGTAGTATTATGGGGAAAATACAATAGGAAACTAATCAGTGGACACAACTACAACCTAGGAGGAAATGCAAATTTCTGGGATAGTTTATTATTTTAATCAGTTATAAAATTTTGCTCAACATCTTCACATGTGGAAATATTATTAAATAATACTAGGCAAAACTGAATGATCTATTAAAGATAATGAAAAGCAGCTGGAAACAATCAAAGCATAGGCAGAAAGGTCATTGAAAAAATGAGACCATTTTTCTCAATATATAACAAACTGGCATCTTGACTCAATGATAGAGTAGAGAGATTTTTGTGCAAAAATGCTGATGTGAGTTGTGGTCAGCACTTGTCTGTACAATTTACATTGAGATTTGTGACACCTGCAGATGCCCTCAAACTCGATTCCCCTCTTTTTAAAGGGCTGCAGAGCTGCTGGCAAAGCATTCTTTTTCAAGGGACTTTTCCTCTGGAATGCTCTTCCTTGCCAAGGTCTAAAATAGCCATAAACTGTTGACATTCTGGGTGTGCTACAAGGTCCATCTGTGTGAGCTGACTGAGGCAGTAACGGGCGGGATATCTCGTGGGAAGGTGCGATGGAGGTGCACAGGTCTTATGACTAGGAATTAAATGGGGTGTTAGAGAGTGGGAGGACAGAAGAGTGCTGCTTTTTTTGGAAGCTTTATTTATTGCAGTCTCTACATTTTGTTTTAAAATACATGCCAAGGTTGCTCAAAGTCTTAGGTGTCCTCTGGAGTGCTTATTTCGGATTAAAATCTAAATGAATGATAATTCTCTTCCTAGTGTTAATGATTCATTTTGTTTTCCAAATTTCTCAGAGACTTTCCATAAATTTAAATCTGAGCAGCAGACTGGTTTTTTCAGAATACTTACACAATTAAATTAGTATGACTTTTTAAAGACTGAGACACTATGCAGAGTAAGAATGCAAGAATCAACCCAAATGATTTTGACAGTTAGAGCATGATGGTTTACAGCAATTTTTTTTTTTTAAATGCCCATGTTACACAAAATGTATTACAATGGTAGCACTGGTTTGTTGTCAAGGGGAAAAAAAAATCCCCAAAACTAATGATTCTGGTTAAAAATACAAATAAATAAACAGGGAAATCTACAAATTCCAGGTTTTAATTAGATTAAATATTTATAAGAATATTTTGGTAACAATAGCCCCTTTATAATAAGGGAAAAAAAAAAAAAAGACTATCTATTGATTTCAGTTTCAGAAACATCCACTTTTTCCTGTATTGAACACTATGCCTAAAATCCAAAACACTGTAATTTTAATCACTGATCTTTAAGTAGCTTATATATAGGTAGTCTACCCTAGCATTTGTTTACAAGAGTAGCCAAAGTCCTACATTAAAACTCAATTTAGCAGAACTCAGATAGTGAAAAAGAGTTGCAGGTAAACAATATTTTAAAAATACTGGTTTCTTACTGCATCTTTATAAGAATAACCTTTTTATTTATAAGAATTGATTCTTTATTTATGGCTATTTGAGAGATTTCATGCAAAAATTTTCTGTTTCAAAGGCAAGGATCTCCTGAAATTCATATTTTAGCACTGTCGCATACTAGGTATAAAAGATTACTCACATTTTATATGCCCTTTTCAAGATTAAGTACATGATTAAACACTGTTTTCACTGGTGACACTAGGGATAGTAAACTGGAGAGAGTGATATTCCTAAAATCTTCCAACCTTTCTTAGCACTTAGTCATCAAAAAAAAAAAAAAAATCCAACAGCTGAGATAATCATGGTAAATCATCTGCAGTAACTCTTTCAGAGTGTAATACTTCTCAATTCAGTACCATAAAACACTAAGGTTGATCACACATCTGTTTGCTTTTTCCTTTTTTTTTTTTCACTGAGTGGGAAAAAATTAATCATAAACTTCTTACAGTCCAAGTATTTTAGGAGTAGATCTGGTTTGAGAACTCTGTCAGTTTCTCACTATACTAGGCTCCTGAAGAGGTAAAAAATTTTCCTGTCACCAATATTCACCATATGATTTGTTGTAAATACTCAAAAAAAAGTTCCACTGGACATGACATGAAAGAAAGTGACTTTTTTACCTATTCCTTCTTTTCCATAGGTTCATAAATTTCTCAGTTCTGCAATTTTAATTTTCTTTTTTAAGGAGAATGAAATAAAATTTGACATTATGAACTCTTAAAAGTCCTTAATTTCTGCTACTTATTGGGTGCAATTTGTTGAAAAATTTGTTTGAAGAAATATTCTTTAATCAATTAAACTAGAAATAACTAGAAAATACTTCAAGCAAAAATTAGTTGGAGGATCAAACAAAGAGACATTTTTTGATAGATGTTCAATGTTTGTTTTATTTTCACTATTCTTATTCAGTTATTGACTGCTGAAGAAAATCATTTCAGAAAACACTGATACACCAATAATATTTTCTTGTAACAGGTCACATATAGCAGTCACATAACAAAACAAATCTAGAAATAGATTTTAAAGAAAATATAAAAATTTGAATGTTTCACAGTAGAAATTTATCTCAAGTTCTAAGATTTCTTAATGAAAAAAAAATTTTTTGGTTTTAATTCCCTGCAAGTTTTATGTTGCTGTTGCTGTCTTTTCTCACCATATTTAAGCATTCAGAGTTTCTAAATATTAAATGCATGTTCTTTCAAAATTTACAGGAAACCTCAACAAAACACATTCAGTAGAACAAGCAAAAATTCGCACATTTTTAAAGTTATCCAGCTATTCATACTGGCAAGTAAATTGATCATCAGTCTGCAAAAACTGTGCTTGGTAAGGGATAAGCTCATGATAATTACTGTCCCCTTCTTCTCATTCCTGTCTCTTCTTGATACTGTCTAATGTGAAACCAGGCAGCCCCTCAATGACTCTCATGCCCTTGTAGGAAGCTATAAAAGCATAACTTTTCATTGCAGACAGCCACCAGCAACAACAGCTCTTCAATTATGTCTAAATCCACTCAATCAAGATGAATTTAAAGTCTTCTTTGGGGTTTTTTCTCCTCTTTTATATTTTTCTTTCTGCACATCTTTCTTTACCACAAAATTGATCACTCTGCTCTAAGAATGCTATAGACTCCCACTGGAAAATCTCAGAAATATCTGAAAGCAAAATAAGACTTTTCTCTCTGATTCCCTGTCCCTGCTCTATAGGTTGCACTGAGTTCTTGTTTCTACACCTTAAAGACCTTAATTTTATATCAAGTAGCCAAGAACATTCCAGTGTGCTGAGGCAGACAACCCTCTGTGCCTGAGGTATGTCAGATACAATCAGCCTCAAGAAGCACTGAAGTAGAACACCAAGACCTTTTGAAGCTTATTCAAAAAGAGAGTCATTAGAACAGACACATTAATCAGGCTGGCATTATTATCAGTGCTGTAAGCAGACATGACAACACAGGAATGCCACGATTTACCCCTCACTCTTGTCACCTGCAGAAACAAGGTACAGCTCTCACAGGACACTGCAAATTCTAATTGATAGGGTGGAAAGACAACTATCTCTGATGCCTAGCTCTGATCTGTGGGTAGAGCAAGACTTCACTACAAAAAAATTCTACACTTTCACTGTAGTATTTACAGTTCCATATGTCCATTATTCACACTACACAAGCAAGAGCTGCATGTACACAATAATAGTATATTGCAACCGAGGTAACACTGAGATAACAAAAGGCTGTCTGGCAGCAAGTTTGAGGTCATTCTTTCAAAATCACTATTTTGGAATGTTAGGTTTTTTTCCTTTAGGTTCATGGATCACCTGAACAGCTATACATCTATACAAATGTAATAAAACAACCCTGATCCTCCCAGCAAATTAAACAAATCCAAGGATAATAGTACAGACAAATAGCTGAAACAATATACACTTTTATAAATCAACAGAATTTATAGAGCATGTTTTTCTGAGGACAGAGCAAAACAGAAATGACATGTCTTTTGCATGACACACTGTATTCTATATTTCTTGGTTTTAATGTTCACCACTATAAGAAAAATAAATAACAGCTATTGAAAGGATTCTTTTGCATGTTGAGTGGCTTCAAAGAATGGTGAAAAGCACTTTAATAAACTGTCTTTTTTTTGCTGTGCTTGCTCCCATGTCAGAGTGAACCAGGACCAAGACTGGCAGTCATAGATATACAGTAGCCACCAAGCATCTTCTTTGCTGCTGAGCACTCTGCAAAACACAGGCTAATTATGTTCTGCCCTCTCTCTTCTGTCAATAACTTGGCTTACTAGCACTCCCATTCTTTTGCATTTTCTTTCAAAAAACATGATGCTGGAAAGTGGTGGACAAAAAATGTGGAAAGCTTTTGTATATAAAAAAAGTATTACAAAAAATCTGGATTTCTAAATACCCCTGGGCTTCTTCCTTGGTACTTACAAATTAAATAAAACTGCAAATTGAAATGTGTAAGTTGTTTGTTTGTTTATTTAACATAAAGCAAATGACATACTTTAAATTCAAATGCATGTAAGTATGCAGATTATGCACATATACACATTGCTGAACTTTTTTCATTTTACAAATGCTTCTTCTAAAGGCAGAAGCTCCATATTTTTAGGATTAGAAATAATTAATGGTTTCAGAACAATAGCATTTTCCTCACTGAAACCATGAATCTGCTTCTTATTAGATAGTTTGGACTTATTTCATGTACAGTAAGAACCCAAATATTTAGGATGAAAATTATTTACAAAGAGTATCTCTTTTAAAAAAATAATAATTTTTTGGGTTATCAGTCATTAGAACACACCTCGTTTCACTTCCTCTTTAAGTGCCATTCAATTTATTTACTCTTAATAAAAGATACAGCTCAGACAAATTAACCTGTAAAAGGTGAAAAATTCTGAATAGAAACTATCCACAGACAAAAAGTAGGAAATTAAGGGAAATACTTCCATAAGCAGGCCTTCTTTTTTGAAACCAGAAAGAATGTACACACTACATACACATACAGAATGCAGTAATATCTAATTTCAAGTCATGAGCTATTTAAAATTCTAAAGCTTCAAGTGGAAATTATGCAGAGAATTGCAAAGTGTGAAACAGACTGTTAATCTATTATGTAAATGATGCAATATTTAGGGTAATGTAGAAAAGTAACTCCTGGTTAGAATTTATTGTTGTCAGTTTCCTAAAAATATGAAGAAAATCACAATGGCTGTTTCAAAATTCTTGGGCAGAAGGACAAATTTTCTTTTCTGGAAGGTCAAAACAGATAAATACAAAAAGAAAATAATGGATTGATTAGTTGAACCCCTATAGCATTCAGAAAATTTAAATGGAAAATTATCTTGCTAATTCTATATGTGGCTTTACAAGCCTATCACCTGAAAATTTTGTCTGTAACTGGTGAGGGTTTGTAAATGTTTGGTTAGGGATGCATCTGTAAAGGAGAATTTTGTGTAGTTGGATGTCACTGCTACAGAGGTTAATATACAAATATTAAACAATTAAATGTACTAAAAAAAAAAGTAGTTTCTCTCATGTAGAAAAATTTTGATACAATTCTCATTTATTCATATGTAACAGATACTGAAGATAGAACTCATCTAACTGTTAGACTGACAGTTTCTTTAATTGCTAGTTTTAATAAAATTATTTAAATATCTAAAATTTTACTGGATTTATCATTCCTTGTTTCTAAATTCTACCTTCCTGATCCTGGACATTTTTCCCCCATAGAACTATATGTACACTTTAAACAAAAAAAATAAGGCAGAACCTTTCAACCATCATCACATCATCCAAATGGGTAGACACACAAAAACTATCTATTAGCCCATGTATATATATGATTGTACATATATATATATATATATATATATATGTAAATAACAGCTATAAATAACTTAGCATCAGTGGAGCAACTGTCACATCAGGAAGTATGTGACATCTAGATCAAAATGAAGTACAGAAAATCCAGGTTTTTATTCATCTTTTGTTGTGTTTTGCATAAAAAAAAAAAAAAGAAGGAAAAAAGCGAGAAACATAAATAATAAACACAGTGTTATATATTAATGTGCACATTTAAGTAGCAGTGGTAAATTTCTAGCAAGTGTTTTACTCTGGAAAAATTTTTGGTTTTGTTATCAGAACTAAAGAAATTTAGCAGATGACTGAGTGAAGCCAGAAGAGCTGTTGTCACTTAGTAATTAAGTTTGAGAATATCTGATGCATCCTTCCTTCTCCAGGAAGTCTGTGCTTGGGGAATCTGAGAAGACTATATGTAGGACTAATGGACCTGTGAATAGTAACATAAAGCTGGAGCTAAAATATTCATTTCTATGTAAGACAAGACTTGTCAACCATTTCTGATTCGGGTGAATCTACTCTATCACAGGAACAAGTTAATACACTGTGTACTGTCAGCTTTGCAGAAATAATTGGGGGCACTTATAGCTTTATTGGAGTTCTCTGACTTGTACAGTCATCTGTGCTTGGGTCATGCTGGATCCTTATGCTTACATATTCCATATGTGTAAACCAGCTACAAATATTATTCCTAGTTCCAGTTTCACAGGTTTTTCTGTTACTACAGCTTTTGTCCCTGTCTTCCCTTCAGTGAAGGTAGGACTTCAATACCCACTGATTTAGGCCCTTAGGACCAGTGTTGTTTCCTAAAATATCCTGATAAAGCATTTCTCTTTAGTGGTTCAATATGGTGAACGTTTCACTGCTTTTCCCAAAGAAAGAAATAATTTGAGACCTAAAATACAACAAATTCCCACCTTCTGGGCTTACACCAGGCTCCACTAATGCATTCTTACTTCAGCTTTGGTCGACAGATAACTGGCAGTTCAGGGACCAGCAAACAGTCTACAAAACAGGTGCAGTGAAAAATAAATAAATAAATCCAGACACATATCTTCCTACACACTTGGAAGGCATGAATTGGTAGCTGCCAGGAAGTATAAATGGAAAGCAGGTCCCAGCTTCTGTTGGTGCCTCCCTGCAGGCAGTTAGCTCCATTTTAGTGCATGTTCACAGCAATACAAGCTCAAGAGACTTGCTCATACAGACCCTGGATCTGCATGATGTAAAGGGCATCAAATCCTAGCTGATACAATAAGGCTTTTCAAGTACATTACACACAATGTTTGCATATACAATCCTTGAGTTTAATGGTCTTTTTCCATGAACTTCAGCACTAATAGAGTCTAGATCTCATGCTGTGTCATGGGTGTAGGACCTTACAGACTATACCAATATGCCCATTTGAGCAAGAGACATGCAATATGTATTGCAATACATATTCAGTGGTTGAAGAGGAGCCTTATATTTCACAGGCAGGCAGTAACAACAGTGCCTCAGAGTCTTTCTTGGAAGCTCCTGTGCAGAATGGAACTTTCTGAGCATTAGGGTGGTCCCAGGATGGTTGTTAATGTAATTTAATGAGAAGTTGCTGATCAACAGCCTTTGATTCAGACTACCCTGATTCAGTACAGGTCTCCTACCACTGACATGAGTCCTAGGAGGAAGGCACGTTTGAATTAGCTTAAGCTGTATATTCCACTGTTGCAGTTCACGTAGTCTTGCTGTCGACCTTAATTTCATAACCCAATCAGGTTAAGCATGGCTAACTTAATTTCACCCTAATTTCAGTTTGATTTGAATGTGAATATGGGATTCAGGGTCTCTTTGAAACATACTCTATATCCAGAAGAATAGAGACAATAATATATAGGTTGAATTTTGGGGGGTTCTTTTAATTGTAAGTGTAATATGAAGTGGTTAATAGTTCTAGTTCTGTGGTTTCAGCAAAAAGCAAATCAACTTTTGGGAAAAATTAGGGAAATAAGCCTTGGTAAGGCCTTGACATCAGAAACACAGTATGAAGAAATATACAGTGATTAATCAGATAATCTTCACATGTAAAATGGGATGGCAGAAAACACATGCATTTAATTGTCTTTCATAATTCAGAAAATCTCTGAAATAGGGCTTTGTTTACTTTTTAGATACAAAAATGCTGTGGTGAAAATGTCTTTAAACATTGACAAATCCTATGAAGACCTATTCAAACTGGTCCTTTTCTTGGCTTCAGACATTTCATACATAAGCTGCAATGTCACAGTAAAACAGGTGCTCTCCAAAATGGATATTAATTTTGAAGTGATATATTACACAATATATTTCTTTGTAGCTGATCATCCCATGTAAATGAAGCATGTGACTTTTATGAAACAGGCTCACAAATTTTAATGTGACAGTGATCTATCTTTCCTTGTGGTGCATGCAGGGTCATGTGTAAAACATGAAAAACCAGCTGGATGCTAAAGAAAGACTGTCCTCAAGGCTAAAAATATAAAACATTTTCCAAAATATAGGTTAGTACTGATATGTTTATATGGTAAATTCTTCAAAGGGAGTTTTCCTTATTGCATCTATAAAGTGTCATTCTTCAGAAATAGAAGGACTGGGTCTGATCACAGTTAAAATTATTAAGGCTAGTGGGAGATGTAGATAAGGTAAAGCAACATGCTCATATAAGCACTGAGTGTCAGAATTACAAAATGGGTCCTTAGGCTTTCACATACAAAAAGGACTTTAGTGTGCCACATAAGACTAGCCCTGTCTGTATGGCAGTGTAGTGATGCAAGAGGCTTTAAGTTCAAGAAGTGTTTTACTTATGGAACAACATTGCTAGAAGTCAAATGGCCAAATAGGAAGCACCCACTTTGGGGGAGCTTAGCTGCCTTCTCTTGTGTTCGCAGCAACAATTCCTACCAGCTCCAAAGGAGCGGCAGCAAGAGCATTACACCCACTGGGAGAAGCTCACATCAAAATCTTCTACAATGCTGGAGGTTGTGTCTTGCTAAAAATAAATGTAACTGTACAATGACACCCTTGAGGTTCTGTTGGAATAGGGTTTGAAAGGAAGACAAATATGTAAAAAAAAAAAAGTTTATATTCAAATCAATAATTACAGTGATGGTGTTTCCATTGAAAGACCTTTAAAATAGGCTGCAGATAGTTTTTTTTGATATGTAAAGAACTTGCACTAGGAAATGCTGCATATTACTTCATTTGTCTTTTGTATTAAAGGAAAAATTAAGTATGAATAATTTCAAAGCTTTTGTTTTCCATTACAATATCTGTACCTTGTAAATTTCTGTGCTATTCTACCCCTTATTAGCAATCTTAATGAAGTAAAAATGTTTATGGTTTCCATTTTTATGCTTATCACAACTATACAGCATAGTTGATACAATAATTTTAATAAGTATCCACATTTTCCTTCTCACAAGTTCATCACCAATTAGTGAACTGAAAGGATTTTTTCAACATTTCCTTTTATCAAAATACTCAGTGCAGCAAGGTAGTGTCATATTTAAATGTGGAGCAATTTTATTGCAATCTCAGTGGTATCTGCCTGTCAGCAAAAGGGTGGTGTAATGGATTGTAATCATTTTTGCACAGAGTAAGGACAGGTCTAGCAGAAAATATTTAATTCTAGGTGATAGCTCCTGCAGAGTCAGTAAAGGGCACATGCTAATAAGGAAGCTGCAGAAAGCACTGATGATGACATGCTCCCTGAAAACAGCAAGCTCAGCAGACACAGTGCAGCTAATAGAACCATTACTGCCTCATGTCAAGCTATGAAAAATACCAAAGGACAGAGTCATCACAGTGAAGGAAAAAACAAAGCTCTTGTATATTATGGTTGGAAAAGCATTATAGGCAGAACAATGTTAGGATAACAGCGTTATCAAATGCATGAATAAAAATATGGCAAAAAGCTTGCTCAGTAGAAAGAGCAATTTCCCCATTGTAATTCACTCTATATTCCACATGTTGTAGCTATACCACTCATTGTATTAATTTTCACTTTGAAATTCATTTCCCACTAAGGTATCTGTTGTCTTCTGCTGATGGCAGCAAGTTTGCTTTAGCTTTTCTTTTTTAAACTTCAGTTTATGATAGAGTCCACAAGTAAAACATAAAGTACTGCAAAAGAAGATGGATACTAGGCAGGAAAAGCATCCAGATGCTTTTACATAGAATTAATTTTCCAGACTCTGATTAAAGGCTTCTGTTACCACTGGCAAAGTGTTGATCAGCTTCTCTCCTTCTAAAACTGGGAGTCTGTCCAGAACCACTAAGACTTTGAAATCTTCAGAAACACTAAGATTACGAAACCTTCATAGCATGCCTGTGTTACAGCAAGAAGCACTCTAGCTGGTCACATTATACACAGATAAAAATCTGTTTCCATCTGACATAGCATTTGCAGTTTAAAATTCTGCTTACCAAATTTTATCGCTAATTCCGGTTAGGAATTAAATGCTAAATATAACCGATGAGGTACGTATAAATATTTAGATCTACGACATCATCTAAAAACCTACTGCAAAATAAAATTTTAGTAGACATTTTCCTAACATCTTTTTCCAAGCAAAGTATTGCTCTTAATTCTCCACTAAATCATATAGTGTGTCCCAGTCCTCCAGAGAGAATATTGAACTTGCATATTTGTTGGTTTTAAGGACAAAAAAACATTGAGGTCCCTCTCCCTCATTGTGAGTGAATATGAGTTTGACTCTGAGCTGTCTCTACCTGAGAAAAAAACGAGCTGAAAAATGCCAGACACAAGAGTAGCTATCTAACTTTGCACTCTTTGAAATTGCAATGCTGCTAATGGGATCTCTGTTTTACTACCAAAGGGCTTAATTAGTTGGGATTGTTAGTGAAATGGGTCTAATAAAAAGCCTACTAAATCTATGGAGTCTTTCTATTGGCTTCTATTGATGCTGACTTTCAGAACAGTGTTAATTTGATGAGTTAGATCTATAGCACCAAATCTTGGAAATCAAGAGTTAGAGTGGGTTTCTGAAGTATTAATTTTATGTCCTTAATACTTACCAAAAAAGTCGACAGCTTTATTATTAAATGAAATGTTCCAAAGTACATTTTTGTATAATTTGCCATTATACTGTTAATACAAGCTGAACATCAGAGGCCAGCTCAGAAATGTCAGAAACCTCAGAAGTAGTCCTCTGGAACGTGTAGTTTATGATCCCCATTCTTCCTCTTCTCTTTACACTATTCATGGCGTGTTTCAGTGGGATATCCCTGAACAATGTAACTTTTTGCACTTCCTGCCCTGCTTCAAACTCTCAAAAACACAGAACCACTACAAGAAATAAGTTAATTAGAAATTATTCTCTGTCCATTAATGTGTGTCATTCGTCATAAAGATTAATTGTATTAGGAAACAATAATTACACCTGAATCTCATTTATAAGGAAGATGAGGGCAAGTGCATTTTCAAAGAGCTCAGTCACTTGTATTCATGGGCATTCTTTACCACTTAGACATTTTTGAGCTAAGTAAGCCTCAAGAAATTAGTTTCAACCTGGCTCAGATTACCAAATCATTGAAATCAAAGGCTTGTGTAGTAAGAAACAACCTATAATCCACTTACTTAGTGATTTGAATTGCTATAAAGGTCTCATTTAGAACTTGAGAGGAACCCTGCAAACCACAGTCACATGAGAAATCTTTTTTTTGACATGAATAGACCCATTAAGTCAATGGGGTAGTCATGTGAACAGAGACTCATGTCAAAAACCACTGATGCTGAGAATGCACTCTTTTGTATATTCTTTCATTTGTATGGATAAGCAAGGAAGGGTGCAGGAGGAGTACTATGTGGAATATTATGTTCTTGTTCAGTATTCTAATATTTCACAATATTTCCCACTAAAAAAGCTATGGCATGCTATACTCTCACTCACACTTTATCCTTAAATCTGTTAAGTAATATTAGAACAGTAGATGCTTTCAACTCCAGACATGATTGTAACACCACAGTAATTAACAGATTCTGCACAGATATCGTTCCATCCTTTGAAGTTACCTATTGAAGATTTTTCATTGAAAATAAGCTTTATTAAGATTGTGTTAACCAATATTGTTGTTTCAATAATTATCATATTTCTACAGGGACTGATCTACTTGTGCATTTTTGAGTAAGGTTCTGATCCAGCATGGGTCAGAGAAAAGGAAGGTGTATTAAATAATTTGGTTTTTTCCCTTGTTTGTGTCAACTAAAGAGAAAATAGAGAAGCCAGAGGACGTTAGAAATGTACTGCACTCCCCATTATTGTCAAATCAAATATTCTCTTAACTGGACAGATTTCTGTTATAACTCTGTCGTATATACAGGCTAATATATACAGGCTAAACAAACTTACTGCCATCTGCCAAAAGGTAACGTTAAGACAGCACGCCTTTTGTACTCCAGCTTGTGGCTCCAGGAAGAAAGTAGGAGAGGTTGCCATCTGCTTGTGTTTGTCATTTTCTGCATGTGGATTACATAGCAAGACTGTGGAGGAGAGCTTGCCTCCTCTGGAAAATATTGTCAGGCTATAAAAATGGCTCTGATGATTTACTGCCACTTCTGCGATACCAGCAGTTGTATACAGGGAACAAGCCTCACCCTCTGCAAAGCACCTGAGTCCTTCACTGAGGTTTAACTGCAACTTCAGTATGCTACTGACTTCTATAAATACATGCTTTGCCTAAAGACAAGCAAATTTGGAAAGATCTTCATGCACTGTTTTACTAATACTGTTATGCTGTTATGTTGTCCAGGTGAGGGGATTATTTAGGAAATAGCCTGTAAACCTATTTAGGTTGCTTAGAAGCAATGAGAAAATTCTAAAAGATATTTTCTTAAACATATTAATGCGTGCATATTCACAACAGAAATTCTGTCTTTCTTGTTTTCTTAATAGATTTGGGAAAAAAAAAAGAAAAAGGAAGTGGTTTTAATTAAATGGGAGCTATCGTATTATCAATCTCTAGATGAATTGAATCAGGGGAAGTAATTTATCATCATTTTAAGCTAGTCACTGAGAAACTATGTTCAGGGCTCCATTTTGTCTCAGCCTTTAGATCAGGCCGGAGGGGTGTGACAAATTAATTATATATTATCAGAAATAAAAAAAAATCTAGTGTACAGAGAGCAGAACTAGCTCTAGCTCTGCAGAGAGCAGAACTCTGTTTCTGAGGAAGCACTGGCTGCTTCTGAAGTGCACCTTTGTGGAGTGAGCTCTTCTGTCAGAGAGGTCCTGTGACACAGTTATGGGTGAAGGTTCTCCTTTCTGATAAATCACTCTGGTTTTGTTTATACACAAAGCTTGACCCCTTCAATAAAACCTGTGAACTTAAAGCCATGCTTACCTAGAGTGTAGATGCAAATATATTAGTATTAGAAACCAGATCTAGCTCAGGTTCCCTTACAGCTATAAGGAAAGGGACAATATCTTTTGATGTGAATCACCAAAGCAATTATTGCAAGCTGATATACCTGCACGCATGTTAATGCTATACGATTCCATTGGGAAAAAACACTATGCTCCTATATAAAATAATTTAAATGACATAAAATCTACATAAAAATCAGTAAATATCCACCCTCCATGAAGATTTGAAACATAGATAAGGCCGTCACAGTGTTATCTTCATTTTCAAACTTTGCAGCCATAGAGAAGGCTCACAATAAAGCCTGTTGTTAAGACTTTACGGTTGTCATATTGCATTGTGTTATTATAACATTAAATCGTTACTACAATGAGACAGATGAGAAAGAACTGAAAATAGTCCCTCAAGACAGTTAAAATGCATAAACTTCACTTTTCATTCCACAGGAAGAGAATCTTACCTGCTTTCCTGAAAATAATGTTTCAATCTCAGTTGCTAAAGAGTCACTAACAGCTGCTTGCTTCAGTATGTGCATGAAAGAACAAAAGCACTTCAGAGCAAGGGCCACAAGAACAAATGTCATGATGGAAATACTCTCTCTCACCATTATGAAGTAGCATGGAAAGTAAATAGCTCTTAACTGAATTAGGTGAAAATAGTTGTCATCCCTTTCTCATTATGCATAGTAAAAATAACAATAAACTCACTAATCTACCAGAGTATTTACCTTCCCTGATTTTGGAAATACTGTCAGAAAAAAACCACCAAATAATCTAGATAAACACATTTTGATTATATTTTTCGCTTTTCTGTTTTCTCTGTGTTCATGAGGGTTCATTCCAAGTTAGTTTATTGAAAATGCTTGAAATCACCTGATTGCTTTTTTTCATACAAACATAATATTCTCCAAAATTAAACCTGAGTATTTACGCAAATCTGGTCATGTTATAATCATGTTTTGTAGAGACGTATGGAAAATAGAGAATTATACAGATAACTGAATAACCATCAAAGAAGGAGCTGATGGACAAAACAAAGTGTGGGTCTGCAATCTGTGAAAGTGAAATGAAGATTTGGCATTTAAAGCATAAGAAGCCAAAAAAACCTCAATCTTCATCCAATTGACCTTGGGAATTAATAAAAAACACAAGGCATGTACAGGCATGCTGAATGATGCACTTCTGTGTAAATATGTCCTTATATGTCCTTGTCACTGTGTTGCCTGTGAATATTTCATTTTTACTTGAACAGTGATGAATGAAGGAGGAGGTAACTAACACCACAGGATGGCTGCCTAGCCTGCAATCTTTCAAACTGCACACTGGAGCTCCACACCAGTGTGGAGAACTTTGTACATTGCTCTGCAGCACTAAAAGCAAGGTATATCAAGTGGACTTATAGTGCACAAACCACTGCAGATGATGGTATCTGAGAGGGAATGTGCTCATGAAGAATCATCCAGTGACTAGTCAGGAAAGCCCTCTGACACAGTGAAGTGCAGTGACAAGTGAAGATGAAATGAAAATTTTCAGGGTTCATAAAAAGAATTTTTAAAAAAAAGTATGTAGTATTTCCCTCTGTATTTGGCAATCATGTTATTTATCAGTGAAAATTTTCTCAAATTTTTGCAATTTGCCTTTGAAAAGAAAGACTTTGTACCCACACTGAACCTATTTATTCATAGAACATAACTTCTTTCTTCATTTACTTTGGGTACATGCAATTTGCAGATGAATCATTTCATTTGTCCTTGTTAAAAAGGCACAGAATTCTATTTTTGTCTATTTAAATTACATTTGAACAAGGGGATACTTTTATATTACCATCAAACATAAGTTTTTATTCCTCACATACTCCATCCCCACATCTTCATCAGGCCAACACAGTTCAAAATCTACACCACTGAATTGATATCCTGACAAATGAACTTGATCTATCATTCTGTGGGAATCAGTAACGATGATGGCAAAATGCTAATCTAATGGGTATATATTGCTGAAGGAAATTGCCCTTACCCATGAAATGTTCTTTAAAGACAAGATTTTAAGGTCAGAGGCTGGTCCGCTAAGCTAAAGTGTAGGATTTGGCTACACAGAGTTTGAAATCATGTTTATGGTGAAAGCCAATTATTTTTGAAGATGGGTGTATTAACTGGTGTATGATCAATGTACAGGTCACATTTAAAAAATTCCATTTTAGAATGCCAGTTATAAAAATACTTAAACCTACAGTTATATACTCTCCCTAATGTTACATTTGATTCCCTTATGGAATTCATAGGGATAAGGCAAGCCAAGAGCACAGGAAATAAAAATATTTCTCTTTTAGAAAACTTAGTTGTGAGGGTGACATCTATAGCTCTTTCTAAAACAAAATCATAAATACAAATAAAAAAAATCAAAATATTACAGACCAAACATGAGTGAAAGTGCTATAATGGACTATTCCTCTGCATTCCTGATTCGTTTTGCAGGACAATTCAGTCAGATTCCCAATCTCCAATAAAATAATAGGGATATTTACTGCTAAGAGTTGAATTATCATTTCAATTAAAACTAATTTTCAATGGATATTGATGTGTTGCTATATTAAAAGTTCATTATAAGTCTTCCAGTCAAATGTGTATACTTCTATACTTTTTTTAAACACATATTAGATGGAGCATTATATTGTAAACCAGAGGCATAAGTATAAAAATCTGTGTTATTCTCCCTCTCATAACCTATTAATTTTCTGGGGTGGAGAAATGAATAATTTTCAATAGAATTCATAAGCTATTGAATTAACTTAATTCAGTTCTGGACCTTAAGTGCAGTTGGAATTGATTCATACTTATTCACACACAAGTTTGATTTATACAAACCAAACTGTACCCTCTAACATCTTTTTGTGATGACCCAAAAAACATCTAGACTCTTTGAACTGAATGGAGGTCTACACATACAGCCTAATAATAACAGCTGTTTTAGTTGAACAACTTCTTCAGGAAAGACCTCTACACACAGTTATAGAGCATAAAGAATGCCTGTTTTAAGGTTACTACAAGACATATTGGGGGAAAAGAAAACCCTAAATACTAAAAACTAGAATAATTTGCCTTAAAAGGTTCATTTAATGTTTTGGATATTTTGATTTTTCTGATCCATATCAAATTTTATTGATAAATTTATTAGAAAAAAATATTAAGTTATGGTCCTTATTTCTCAGTGTCAAATGTCTACATTACCCACAAGGCACTTGGTTTTAATCTGCCTACAATAATAGCTGCCTGTCTATGGCTGAATACCTGCAAATCAAGAAAAATGGTAAAAGTGAGCTCATTGAATTTTACACTGAATGAAAGAATTAGCCAGGATAAGGAAGTAACAGGGATTTAAAAGGAGGTTTTAAAATGTAGATTGAAAAATTGTACTGTCTTTATTCCCATAATTCATGTGTTTGTAGAATATAAACTAACATTCTCTTGGAATACTATGCCATATAAACCTCTATTCAGCTGTGTACAGGTGTTCCTCATCCGTCTGTAAATAAAAGATATTTCTTGTTTTAACTATTTTGGCTATGTCTGCTACGATGCAGACAGAGTACCACAGTGCATATGTGATTTATTAACATTGAAAAAGGCTAACGATTATATTATTTAAATATTATATTTCATTATTTTAATCTACATAACTCTTATTTTAATCTTATATTAAATCTTGTTTTCTTATTGAAATCTATATAACTGTGTAAAAATTCTATTTGCACAAATAAGTGGAGTATCAGGTATTTAGGATTCATGTTTTCTTGTCTGTTAGTAGAATCCTGACAGCTAGAAATCTGCATATTAACTAGTGAATGTCATCTCACCCACTTGAGAAGATGAAAATTAAACCTATGTAGCTATTTATTTAAAATACCTTCCACACCCCCAAAAAACCCTCTATAGTCAAAGGGGTTTTGCTGAAATCCTATTAAAAGATGTCAAAGTGGCTTGTTGAAACTGCTCCTTGAATGTCAAGTAAACATGACATGCATTGAAGACTTCAAAAATGTAGAATACAAGATAAGGAAGGAAAGGTAAAAAATAATTTAAAACATAATGAGAAAAAAAGATAGAAAATAACTAAATAACAGCTGCTGAATATGTTCATAATCCTTATTTACTCCTAGTGATTCTTAAGTCTAGTAGGTAGGTAGTAGGGTATATATTCTGGAATTACTTTCATTCATTTTGACTGAATATAAAATTTTTAAGTTTCACTTTTCATATGTTAAGAACATTTTTTTTTAGTTTTCTGGAAAGAAAGCAACAACAAAATCCCTAAGAAAATAGAAATCCATGACTAAAAAGTTTTCAAGTTTACTGAAATATATGTATTATATATTTTATAGAAATTCTTTCTGAACAGCATACATTAAAATAATTTTTAGTACATGTATTTTGAAAACAAATTTTATTTATTGAAAACATGCCTCACCTTCACATTGAAAAAAACCATGAAAAACCAAAACCATTTCTGTGATAAAGATAATCTACTGCAAGGTGTCTGTTTTCTAATAAAAGGCCAAAAATGTAGAAGAGAAAATCTTAGCTGAGCAAAAAATAATGTAGAAAAAGTAAAAATTGAGTATTATTATTATTATCAGAGAAGAAGGGACAGACTAAATGAAAATTCAACTGCATTTCAAACATAAACCGTGTAGTGAAGTATAAAATAAATTAAAAGACATTTAATGAGCAGGAAGCAGGAACTGGTACTGTAAGAAGATTTTCTTTTCTTCAAGTTACAGAGGAAGAAAAAGCTGCATGAGCATAAATGTATACTCAACAAAATATGTTCTCAGTATATGTAAAATAAAGAATTGATTTCGTCATTGTTGAATCCTTTGCAATATTTCAGTGACTTGTGATTTCCTTGAAATCAAGATGTGCCTTAATACCATCACAGTTTGTACCTTCCTAGAGTATCTGCATGTCTGTTACTGTAGAACCATACATCTCTAGGCAGTGCTGAAATGTTCGTGGTTAGACTGCCAGGTCAGGCTGCAGGCTACATCCTTCAGAAGATCTGGGAGATTTTCCTCAGTCATTTGATGAAAAAAATCAATTGCATTCTAGACAATCAGTATTTTAAACGACATGTTAATGTCATCTCCATGGAAAAAAAAGTTCCTCACCCAACATTTACTTAATGCTCAAAAGGCAAAATTATTTACATTGCAGGATATATTTATCAATAGAAAGCAGGTTTTCTGCTTTCACAACACTGCAATTAGTTTTCATTATTTTGCTTGTTTTTGTGAACCTTGCATTATTAATTTATTACTTATTAACATATTTTTAATTTCCTAATCAAAAGTATGATTAAATTTATAACAGTTAGGATAATTTTCTATGGGAAGGTTTACTGAATTTCAGAAATCAGGTAAATCATCTCCTTGTTAATCCATGAAAAATCTATAAAAGCAAATAACAGGGAACCAGTATTACACATGTACTAAATTCACAGAAAGTGAACAGCCACGTAGAAGCCAACTGATCTATACATGGATTTAAACACACAATGCAGTACCCAAGGAGGTAAGGGTCTGAAAGTAGAAAATGGGCTTTAACGCCACTGTCCTTAAGGAAACAAGTGAGTCTCATACTGCTGAAGTCAATTCAATGGAAAAGACAGAAATCCAAAAGACCAAGAGGGAACTTTCGGCTGACACAGTTATATTTTATTGCTTTCAACCAAAGACTTAAAATAAAAAGCTTATTTTGCCTTTTTTATATCTAATTTATTAGTCTTTTTGTCTTGGATTATCTCAATCCCGAATTAAGTACCATAACTAGTTCTTTAAGCTTTTAAATTTTTATTTCTATTACTCATTACTGAGAAGACCTGTGATTGTCTCAGATCTGTAAGCAGAGCACAGTAGAAATAATAACACAGTAAAAGAAACATAAATGACAATTTCATTTTCCTGGACACAGCTGAGTTTACAGGCCTGTTCCTCTCTATGTGGATCTAAATGTCTGCCTAAAGTCAGTGAAGATCACATTATCCAATAACAGCTGCCTGTGTTCTCTCTTTATGGACTCTTAAGGAAAAAATTCTGCATTTTGTCTTGGTGCCAGCAGAAGTATTAACAATCAGATGCATATACATAATTGGCAATATAATACTTAAAAGGCTTAAACCTATATGAAAACCTAGAATAAATACAGTATAAAAAGCTTATAATACTTCAGAGCATTATAGAAATCTTCAGAAGAAAATTATTTTAAAGAACCTTAGTTATGAATTGTATAAGATTAAATATGAATATTTTTATTAAAATGTTCTGGAATAATTAAGAGCATAATCATGGTACTTTGTCATATGAAAAGAAAAAATCAGTATACACAGTCTCTTTCTATCCTGAAGATCCCATAATATGCTAAAAAACAGTGTCTTTGATATTGATGGTGTACAGGATGGAAACTGCACCTGACAATAAGATCTATATTCTCAACAAATGCTCAGACAGTAACAGACTTTGGGATGCAGCTGGAGGGAAAAAATAAACAATTTAAAAAATAACTAATTACAAAAAATATTAACTTTTATAAAAGAATTATGGTTTTTATAACTCCTGAAAAAGCAACAGAAGCCAACTGCATTTACATAACCTGTCACAGAAAGGATTACCTCAGTTCTAGGGGAGCCAAAAATTCAAAGTACTGCATGGTGTCATTATTCAGCAGCAGAACAAGTCTTGATTTAGGGCAAGAACTGTCAGCCCTCCTAACAACAGGGAAGTAAGTATGCCACCAGCTGAAAGATGCACAACAGGGTGATCCCTCCAGTTCACAGTATGTTGTTTCATAGTGCAGATTGCATGAAGAATTTCAAATCTCTTACGACAGGGATACCCTTATCTCCATTCTTTGTAAAATGAGATGTGGAGGACATAATTTGAACAAAAGTTAGTATGGGCAAAGAGAATGGTATTGCCATTCTGAAAACCTATCTGCAATACAGTGAAGCAACACACCAAGTTTAGAGAAAACAGGTCCCACAGGAAATCTGACAAGTTTGCTGCAAATGCCTGTCAACAAAGTACTGAAAAGGTACTTGTGAGTCTTTCACAGTGCCCATATATGTATGAAGAAAATTTTACTAGCTAAATACAACTGGAAAAGCAAATGTGATCCATCTTAAATGCTTTTACTGCAATGCTTCTTTCTACAGAATTATGCTGTAGGTAAAGTTACCGCTTCATTCTAAATCTCTGATCAACTTTGTGGCCCTCCTTTGGACTTTATCCAGCAGTTCAATTTCCCTCCAGTACTGGGAACTTCAGAGCTGGACTCAGTACTCCAGGTGGGGTTTCACCAGAGCAAAGTAGAGGGGCAGAATCATCAATTTTGTTAGATTGCATCAGCAACCTTGGCTGAAAGTGGCTCAGTGATTTATTCAGTGTCCTAAAGTGCTCTCAAACTCTCTGCCATTATCTCTTCTCCTGTTGCAATATTGACTTATGAAACATAAGGTGAACAAAGGTAAAAGTACACGTAGTGCTGCTGCCACAGTGGACACAGTCATGCCAAAATATGATACATGCTCTATACTCAAATTTGTGTGTCTATGCAGAATAGAAGCATAGATAGCATTGTAAGTATTTACTAAACACTTAAATAAGTCCAGCCATACCAGAATACACAGACAGAGTCAAAACAAAGGTAGCCCAGTTTGTATCTCATATATTTTTGTAGTGGTTTAGTTCGCCAATTCTGAATTTTCCCCAATTTCAATCAAATTGAATTTTTCCAGCCAAATGCACCACTAAATGTGGTGGGTTTTCTCGTGCTGGTTAATCACCAGAGCACTCTCCTGCTGTAAAATAGGATCAACTAGGAGAAAAGCAAAGCAGGCTCAAAACTTCAAGAGAAAGACAGTTTATTAACAGTAACTAAAAGAAAGAAAAAAGGAAGAGAAAAAAACCCCACCAAAACCCCTCAGACCCTTCTCCTCCCTCCACAAACCTTTCCTTCCCATTTGTCAATGTAAAGAAATAACACTCAACAATCCCAATCAGTCCATCATTTTTGAAATAGTCTTTTCTCAATTCTCTCTCAGGGAGAGGAGTCCCTCTTGTTCATGTTATGGAAAATCTTCTCCACAAGAGAAAAAGAAAGTTCTCTTGTGTCTCCCAATGTCCCCACAAGCAACCCGCCCGGGGTCAAATTTGCTTGTGAGGTTTCCCACTTTCCACAGCTGTCCCAAAGCTCGAAAGGGGCCACAAAAAGCCTGCGGGTGCAGGGATTTCCTGCTTTACAGATGCACTTCACAACAGAAAGCAGAGGATCTTCTTCTCTCCTCCCACTGAATCTTCCCAGGCAACAAAAGTCTGAAAAAAAAAATCAACTTCCTCTTCTCCCTCGGGCACAATTTCCTCATCTCTGTGCAAATTCTCCTGGGATCACTCTCCTTTGCTCAAAATTGAACTTTCCATCTCCCCGACAGCCTTTCATGTGTGTTACAATCAGAAAAGAGTCTTTTTCTCCATAACCCACAAGAGGTTTTCAAAATCATCTCCTCTTCCCTCCCATCTGGGCTTCACTTCTTTCTCACTGACTCCGATGTTTCAATGTCACTCTTTACATTGTCTCCCATCTCAGTCCTCTCTCACTCAATTGGAAGGAGGATCGGAGCTCTGAAGGGGTTAACTTCTCGCTCAGGGCCTGCAGAGGTCATGTGACTCCCGCCGCGGGAACTGCGGATCGGCTGGCTCGGCCTGGCTCTCGCGCTGGCTGTCTCGGTCTCTCTCTCGCGCCTTCCCTTTCCCTGGGCCACTCTTGGGGTGCGGGGGTCCGACCCCCGGGCTGCTCCTGGGGTGGGCCATTGTTCACAAGGCCTTGGCTCTTCGGCCACCCTTCCCCCCGCCTTCCTGCCACCACCCGATGGGGAGGCCGCGACAACTGGCCGGTCTCACCCTTCCCCCGGCGCCTGCCGCCGCCTCCGATGGAATGGGGGTGGGGGAGAAGGGGAACCGTCCCACAGCCGCCGGCTGGGCCGGGCCTGGGGAGGGGCCCGGGCCTGGGTGGGGCTGGGCCCCTTCCCCAGGCAGAGAGCTCTTACCTCCTTTGCTCCCTGCCTGGAAAAGAGGAAGCTCCTCCTTCTTCCTCCTGAATTTGTTCACTTGGAATCTCAATGAGCCGCCCAAAAAATTACCATTTCTGGGTAAGCCTCAAACCATGACAATTTTCTGCACCATTAAAATATATATATATATTACAAAAACAAAGCAGACAGGAGTATGTGCAATGTAGCATAGCCCAGTAACAGCATTATAGAAAGCAAATGTGTGTAAAGAAAAGACAAATTAAATAATAATGATTAAAAAATTTAAAAGAATGAAGTTTTTTAAGTTTAGAAAGGCAATTAAGGCTAGATCAGAAGGAAAAATGCAAGTAGGCTGCTTCACAGAACTATGCAAAAGAACATATTTTCACACCAGCAGGCATGACTGTAGGAAGGATGGGGCAGGTGGCGAAGGAACTGGATGAGAAGCAAAGCAAATGAAGATAGATGAATGTCTGAAAAGCTTTTAAAATATTTGGAATTTGAATAGGAATCAGTGGAAAAGCATGAGCATCCAGCTGCCATTTCCATAGTGGTAATTAATGAATTTTAGTGGTTGTTACTGGTGTTTGTGAAATAGAGAAAGCTTTTGTCAAAATTTGGATTCAGAAATCAAATTCTTAAGGTAGTACGAACTGGAAAAGAGGTAAAGCAGTCTTTCCAAAGGTATATATGAGAAATGGGACAACTCTGGCGAAAATATGGCTGTAATGACAGAATATATGAGGAATAATTCTATTCGGGGTCCTACGATATATTATATATTCTGATATCATACCAGCATAGATTTTGAGCCAGAAAGGATTTAGGGCTATTAGACCCTCTTTGCCAAATAGTAAAAATTTCTCCTTGTATATTTTAATTATTGTGGGCATGGAAGACTTTATGCCTAATGTGAACAAACATGTAAGTGTCCAGTTCAGAAACATTAGAATTAACTTTATATTATTAAGATACCTGTCCTAACTTTGAAAAAAAAGGAAATTAATTTAAACAGTTGTATAAATCATGATGAAGAACAAAAAGATTAATGGTATTTTCCATGTTTAATTGCCTGGTGAACTTATCCAGGTGTGAGATGAAGAGTTTTTATTTTAATGTGTTGTTTTCAAGGGGCCAGAACTAGTCCAAATAGTAATGATTGCATTCTTATTCATTAGTGTTTTGAGAAAGAAGAGCAACTGATGAATACAACATGAAAGGCCTCCCTTTGCTAGTATAGAATTGATTTAGAACCTATTCATGGAGGTTTCAAATTTAGAAAATAAAAATATCACTTTGAATTCTAAGTAGTTTAGTTACAAAATAAAAATTTAATGTAATGGTTCCTTTGTAGTGTAGAGCAAATGATAAGATATTTTTATGAATTCTACAAATAATACTCCACAATGGATCCAGCAAATCCAGACAGACATCTTCAGAAAACCTTGCAAAGTCTTCCTTCTTGCTATTCCAGTGGGTGGTCCTTCAGTTCTAGCAGGGATTTCAGTAAAGCTATTGATTTTAATGTGGAAAACGATAAAATATATAGTGGTGTTCAAGGATATCAATAAAAACTTTCAAAATGGGTAGAAAGACTGATAGAGAGCAAGATAATTTAAAAAAAGAGATGTATTTATCTATAAAGCTGATAGTAATAGTTCAAACCAATCCCACACTTCCATGTGGGTAAAATCAAATTGTGGCTAATATACTATAAAACAACTAAAATTCTACTATGTTGCTTACAGCATCCTTGGCTTAAAGTGATCTAGAACTACCTCTTCTCCAGTGCAGCATAAGGGACAGAATACCTTTGACTTCTCTGAGCACAATGGATGTACCTTGTGGCAGACTGGTACATCACAAGGACTCTTCATCCTCTGCTTCATTTTGGTTTTGGCCAACTCAGCAGTCCTTTACACATCAGTTATGTGGACACCTGTGCAATTCCTGTGTGAGGAGAAGAGTGGGTACCCCAAAGATATGAGGAAGATGTACAGAAAACTTCTTATAGACTAGTCTACTTCCCTTCAACTTATTCAGGTTTTACTTTTCTGCCCTGATATTTTAACTAATACTAGGAAGTCAATTACCACATAAAAAGGGTTTGGAGCTCAAAAAAAGTTTAAGGTATAAACCAATTTCAAATTTCTCAGTGAAAATAGCAGAGGATATAACATCAAATTTTCCTCAACAATTTTCTTTTAAATTAGATTAGTAAATCCAAGGAAACCATTAAGCAACCCTAATAGGAATGCACTGACATCATTTTAAGATTTTACATGCTAATAAAAGGAAATATGAAACTTTCAGTGAGAGGTTCTCTACTTCTGATAAATTCACTGAAGTTTAGTAAAGCTGGAATTTTAGGTCCCTGTTGTATGTGACTCTCTTAGCTTTGCATTTGAGTATGAAAGGTGACAGTCTCTTCATTACCCTAACAATGAAATCGACAGCTAAAATCAGAATTTTTACAGCTTAATGTCATTGAGACTTTATGCAAGCACTTCCTATCACACAGATCTTTTTTTTCTGCTGAGTAGTGAGGATATCAGTTGATTGGCTAAGACTGTGATGCAGTGAAGTTTTGCTCCGGTGATGGAAAGCAGCAGAAATCATGCTGAAAATTCTTTTTCCAATGGTTCAAAATTCAATTATACAAGCTGCAAATAGTCCCTACAGCCTGTCAGAGATTCAGAAATCTATCTTTTCCACAGCTTTACTCTTTCACACTTGACCATTAAGTAATTTCCCACTGTCTGCACACCCAAAAGGGATACTCTTCTCTATGCTGTTAAAATACTGCATGAGATTAACACATCCACAAGACACATATATACTGTTCACTCTGTAGTAGTAATGTTTTTCTAGCTCTGACCTGAGGAAAGTGCAAGGACAAGAGATATAAATATGCTGGTCTCAAAGATCTATTGATGTTGGAGTTCTCAGTGAAACACAATTCCTCTCCTCATCCCTTTCTCACTCGCTTGTGTATTCATTTACATTTTCTCATATATTAGTCCTAGGCCTCTGTCTCAGACTGACAAAGCTCAGCTTCAGATGATAATTTTGCTTTTAAAAAGGCTATTCTGGTACAACTGAGCAAAATACAGACTCAAAACTCATATCATGCTTAGGTGATAAATAAATACTAAACCTAAGGGGTGTCAAGAGCAGAGTTAGTAAGAGTCATCCCATGTGTCTCATGCCACATTATTCTTCATAAAGGTATTTGGTAGATGAGCGACGAGATTCCAGGTACATATCCGAATATGAACATACTGACTAAGTTCTTTTCCTATAGATTTCAGAAGGCAAACTATGCTGACTAGTCCATAACAGCTGTGCATAGTTCTCTCTCCAAAAATGGGTTGACTCTGCAAAGATCAGCATTAACTCCCACACAAATTTCTGTTGGAAATCTATCGGGTTGCTAGGATAGCATGCTGTGCATAAAGGCTGCTCCCTGGCTGTGTACCCTCCCTGCAGGCACATGAAGCCCTAATTATGAGGTATATATACAGAAGAGTTTCTGTGGGCTAAGGAGAAGCATCAACAAATACACTACTTCCTTTGCTCCTTGAGTTACAGACCCTTTGAAGCCTTTTTCTGTTTCTTGGTTTGTGCTTGCATCATCATATAGGAGGCTGTTTCATACTTCACTTTTATTATTCTGACCAAAAACAACATCTAATTTTTTACTGTTACTCATTAGTTTAATTTTAAAATTCAAAGTAAACAAATCCTGAACAGCAAGCAATCAACTAAAAAACTGAAAGGGGATGATACTGTGCTGTGACAGCAGGACTGCTCTTGTCCCATTTCATTACCAGTTAATGTGACTTTTTTCTTTTGAAAAGTCATTTAAATACTATATAAGAAAAATACTTTTTTGTCACATTATACACCTTTATCAACTTATTTATTGGTGCATTTATTTCTTTCTTTTGCCTCATTATGGGGAGTGGAGGATAGTTTTTTCTTCGCTTCAGGTTCTATTTCACTTTGTTCCTGTATGTATTAAAGACATTTTTGCCTCCTATGACCAAAAAACCACCTAATTTCTGTAAATCCAGCAACAAGTCATAAAGGATGACTTAAGCATCCTTACAGGCTCCCCAGTATGGCTGTAGTTAAATGCAAAGAAAGGGTAACTGCTCCTGGCTGCCAGGAGCTTGTATGCTATTTTCCATAGCTTTCCCTGATGCTCCATAATGAAAGTGATGAGACTGAGATTCTTCTGTATCTCTACACTAGTGCATAAATCTAATTGCCAAATACTTTGAGAGCCTATATGTGCCAACATGGAGAATATTCTTAATTTCTTAAATCACTGACTTATCCATGCATTTCTAGAATGTAAAAGTTAAGAAACAGAATAGAACAATCTTGGCACTGAGAAAAAAAATATAGGAGAATTTCTTAAACAGCAGAGAGGCACAAAGAAATTACCCTTTGATTTACAGTATAAATCCTTTCCAAATCCACACAGGTTAAAAATACCAGTTGTCATATTTGTTTTATACTTTAGCATCTTTGTTTTCTTTATGCTTAAGATGCCCTCAATATATATCCTCATGAGTATAGCTAAATTGGAAGAGGAAGGTCAGAAAGATTTATAATGTTGCCAGAGCTGTCATATAGGCAACAAACAGGGAATATTTCATCATAAGGACTATGAAAGTATTCTGCTTACCATTTCTTTTAAAGTGCATTTCTTCCCTTTTTTTTCCCTAAAGAACAGATATCAGTGTTTTTGAAATAAAAAAGCTAAATTATTTGTTATAATGAGAGCAGTTGCTTTATCTTTGTCTTGTGGGTAGAAATCACAGAAAAACGTAACAAACAATGGTAGAATTAAATTTGAAACATTTGCAGAAGGTGCATTGATGAATTTTAATTTTCTTACTTCATGTAAACCAAGTCCTCCTTAGTTCTTTTCTGCTGTTTTCTTATACTCATATCTAAGTGTACCCTAAAGGGGCTTCATCCCCTTATCCTTCATACATCACATTGTGTATAATAGCTTTGGATTTGTAGGCTGGAATTCATCCCCCAAAAGACATGAAAGACAGTTAGCAAACTTTTAAGTTACATTCTGCTACTAAACATACTAGCCTGACAAACATAGGAACATATAATTATAATACTGTTGATAATACATTAATAAAAGAATACTATAATAATTAATAATATTATTATAATAAACACAATATTAATAAAAGCCAGCTTTAATTATGTACATTCATTGATTATTGCATGGCTCTCTTATTTTAATCAAATACATATTCCATGACAGTTATGATTTTGTTAGAATTTGGTTGGGTTTAGCAGTTCTTTCCTGAAGAACTTCAGCAGACAATCTTAATCAAAAACAGAAAGGAGGGGAAAAAAGCCACGAAAAACCTAAAGCAGCAGCTCTGGCATACAACCACAGTAGATACCTAGTAGTTCTCTGAACATTTAGAAATGTTGCTGACCTTTTGGGGAAACAAAAACAGACAACAGTTCTTAGATAGTTCTTACAAAATAGACCCAACTGCTCTATTAAGACAGGAACTCCTCAAAGAGGAAAACTTCTCATGTTGAGAGGATGAAGCCCCTATATGGATTAAGGACAAGAAGTAGTTCAGGATTAAAAATATGAACACATTAGAGATTGCCTGCCTCGGCAGTACTGTGAAGAGAATAGTGTTTCTAGCCTCAGACAAATGAGGACATTAAGTAATTGAAAAGAGACCATTAGGCAAGTTATAAATCTGTAGAATATTTTATCTCCCCAAGCATCTCCCTAAACAAATAAATTGCTTAATGTTTCTGTTTCTATATAAGGACAAATGTATTATACCAAAATGCAGCAATCTCTTATTCATTCTACTCAAGTACTGGGCTTCTTCCCAGCCCCTTAATTGAAAGTACAACAAAATTGTCCTCCTGCAATATGTAGCATCAACAGTGAAGAGCAGTCAAGGAATTCTAGCTCTGTGCTCACTTTGGGGCATTCTTTGTCTTAGATTTTTAATTCAACACATATTAAAAATTATGTTATATAAAAATGAATAAAATCTTTTGTACTTAGTTTTGAAATCTTCATTGTGTTGTGATTGGTTTTCTGCTAGGGAAGAGGGTCTTTCCAGCTTCCCTCTCAAGCATGCAGGTAAATTGAATAGTTATGTGAAGGATCTAACTATTTGTTTCAAATCAGGTAAGTTTAATTCAGCATCCTCCATTTAAGTAGCATTGGCTGAATGGCAGAGCTCAGACAGTCATGATTAGTGAAGTAGAATCCATCTGGAGACCCATAACCAGTGTTGTTCCCCAGGGATCAGTACTGTGTCCAGTCTGATTCATCTCATTTATCAGCAACCTGGACTAAATGGAGTGCAGCCTAAGCAGGTTTGCTGATGATACCAAACGGGGGGAGCAGCTGATACACCTGAAGGCTGTGCTGCTGTTCAGCAGGACCTTGAAAGGCCAGAGAGTTGGATGAAGAGGAACCTAATGAAGTGCAACAAAAGCAAGTGTAGGGTCCTGAACCTGGGGATTAATAACCCCAGGTGCCAGCACAGGTTAGGGGACATCTACTAAAGAGCAGTTCTGCAGAGAAGAACCCGAGAGTCTTGGTGGATGACAAGGTCACCATGAGCTGGCAATGCCATTGCCAGCCAGGAGGGCCAGTCCTGAGGTACATCAGGAAGTGTGGCCAGCAGGCCCAGGGATATTATCCTCCCAGTCTACTCTGCCCTACAGGCTACATCTGAAATATTGGGCTCAATTCTGATCTCCACAGTCCAAGAAAGACAAATTGTTACTGGCAAGGGTCCAGCAGAGGCCACAAAGATGATGAGGGGTCTGGAGCATTTCTCCTATGAGGATAGACTGTGGGAACTGGGCCTGTTCAGTCAACAGAAGACTGAGAGGAGATCTCATCAATACATACAAATATTTTAAAATTGGGTATCAAGAGGATGGTGCTAGACTCTTTTCAGTGGTGCTAGTGAAAGGACAAGGAGCAAAGGTTATAAAACAAAACACAAGTTCCATCTCAACAGGAGGAAGGCCTGCTTTACACTGAGGGTGGCAGAGCACTGGAACAGGCTGCCCAGGGAGGTCATGGAGTCTCCCTCTCTGGAGACATTCCAAACCCACCTGGATGGGCTCCTGCGTAGCCTGCCCTAAGTGACCCTGTGATCTCCAGAGGTCACTCACAACCCTGATTATTCTATGATTTTGTGATTCTGTAACTGGAACCTAGTTACAAAACACAAAAATTATTCCTTTCAGAGAACTCTGTGTTGAGCCTCGTTCATTATTTTTATTTTTCCACCTATCTTCCTTTGACAGTGCAGTGAGCAGCCCTGTTTCAAGATAACAGCTGTCTCATCCTTCTCTTTGTATTCCTTCCTTTCAGTGTTCTCTACATGTATAAAAACAAAAATCTGAAACAGAAAAATCCCAAAGTATCTCCAATAGGTGATCTTAGTGAGTGAAGAAGGAACTCTAGAGGGACAAACACAGGCAGAAGCTAACTGCTGCTTTTTATATTTTCTTCCACATAAAACCAAATAGCAGCTAGTTTGCCTTGGGCATTTTGCTTTATACATTCTGTAGAAGACATATTCTTGTCCATTTACATTCATCAGATCTAAATCTGGAAATTGCTATCATGCCGACAAAGAACCAGAGACAGAATCTAACTCCTGTGTTGCTCCGGTGTATGATAATATGATTTCCATGACTGGAAATTTACTTGGTGCCCTTGTATGTGCCTGGGTAAGATTAGCAACAGCCATTCAGTTTCCAACTCTGACATGAGGGGGAGTGAACTAAACAGCTAGAAAATTCCAGTGTCCACAAAGAAAATACTTTTTTAAAAAATATTTTCTTGTGTAAAATAGGAATAAATCAGATATTTTCAGTTGCTTCTCAAGTTTAGATATTAAACCATTAAAAAACTTAATCCATTACTCTTCACAAAATCAACAAAACTGAACAGAGCATATAATTAGAATTAATTACATTGCCTGCTTGCAGGAGGAGTTTTAAGATATCCATTGGAGCTCCAAAAAAGGCCTTTCTCACCATTTGGGGGACCTTATGTAAACTATTTTGCCAAAACATGGTTCATGTGACATTCCATAAATTTTTCAAGTCGAATTAAAATGAGCTGTGCATGCTTTTTTGTTTTCTGCCCCTTCTGTTCAGCAAGCAGGAACATCCTAAAATTTTAGAACATGGACCACTACTAGACTCCAAAGTGGGGCTTTGGACCCAACCATTCCATCAAAGTTATTAGAAAACACTACAAAGATGACACAGCTCTGATAATCAAGTTGGAATATTGTAACTTCATCCAGAATGAAGATTGCAGCTTGCCAATCACCAACACAGTCATGGGGAGCCAGAATAGTAGCACAGAAGGAAGGATGTTTTCAGGAGCATATTTCACATTAATAAAATTCACTGGACATAGGTGATTTTAAAAAAAATTCACTTTCCTAATAGCTTCTTACACTAACTCTTCTTAAATGTGACAGAAACTCAACTTTTCCATCTCTGCCTCAGATTTTACATTAGTCTTTGTGTTCCTTGGGTTTGTCAGCACTCTCCTTATCAGCATTTTGACTGAAGTTTATGTTTTGCTCTAAAGGGCTTTACATGTGTATTTACTGCAGTGATATATAAATGAATAGAACTTCAAAGTGAATGACTGAATATTAAATAAATCAAAAGCATAGTTTCAAAACACTTTAAGTGGAAAAGTATTGCATTTACAAAAAGTGTCGGATTTTTTATTCAATGTATTTTCTTTCCTAACCCTGATCCCAGACTCTGCAAAGGCAAGGCTATCACTAGCCCAAGAAAGAAAGCTGGAACTTTGCAAACTGCTTTTTTTTTTTTTTTTTTTTCCTGGCAAGATATTAGTCAGAGATAGGTTAAACTTCATAGGACTACACTTTTCTTTTCCACAAAGTCAGAGATGACAGAGCTGTACACTGGGAAACTTAAACACAGGGAGATTCAATTTTCACCAAATGCATTCCCAGGGGAGAATAACTCCCCATGGAGAAACAGGGAAAAAAGGAAAAAGCACTATCCCAAGAACTTGCCACTGTATGTAAAAAGCACACAAGCTAAATCTAAACAACTGATTGTTTAGGTGAGAATAATTTTTTACCAAGTGAATTACTACATTGCATTGTAATAATTAAAAGGATAATATAACATGCAATAAACTAATGATAAATATGGTGATAGAAAAAAACAATTAAAGGGTTTATGATTATACAATCCAAAAAATCCAACCAAGCAGGGATAAAGATAAAAGCTGGTTCAAAAATGTGTGACGAAGGATGCATTAGTCACAGGAAAAGAAAAAAAGATAACTCATAAAAAACCAAAGAGGTTTTAAAAAAAAGAGTATCAAAATTCTGAATGGAAATTCTGACTCCAGTAAGGATTTTTGAAGATCATTTAATTCTTATGATTTATTAGTTCTTCAGTAGAACTACTGCACTGAAACACTATTGGGTTTTTTATTAATAGAAAATGATTAATGTCACTGCAATCAGTAACAACAACTTTCATCAGCTAGTGGTCTGGTGCTGATCAGACGATGAAATCAAGGAAAGTGAATTGGTAAACCAGCTGGTGAAAGCATTTCTAATATGATTTAAGATAACAGCAACAGAAAATGAAGAACTTTCTCATTTTTCTTTAGTTCACTTCTGTCTGTAATAGTGTGATGTCATTTAAGCCTATAAAAAGTATACATAAAATCCTTATCTAATACTTAGACTAACTACCTCCTCTTCTCAAAGGGATAAATTACAGCACAATCCAAATACAATGGGAAGATAAGATCTTTGGATTTTTTTGTCCTACCCTGTATTTTTACAATAGGAAATAAACATGCACAAATTAAGAGAAATATGTATTTTTACTCCTTTCCATGCTATGAGTCAAAATGCAGGAAAGGGTACCACTTCCCTCTGTGAATGAGTGAATGAGAGTTTAAAAGGACTAAAGGACCAGCAAAACACACACAGGCTCTCCCTCATTAGACTTTTTGCACAACAGTGACTACAGAGAGCTATGAATGCACAGTACTATGAATAATAAAACATCTGTGAATTACATAATATCACTAAGTACATTCCAAATGGAATGCATATATTAACCCTCAAACACAGGCTGGTACTTATTTAATACAAAATCAGCAAAAAAAATGGTGTTTCACAAAGGCTCTGGAAGTCCATTATGTTATCCAATTCTCACATATTACTCTAAGGAATGTGATGCTATTGTTACACCACAATAAACAATTGTCACTGCAACAGCTCTCAGTGACAGGTAGCAATATCTCTGGGAAATCAATCAACTTTAATAAAACAGTTTAAGGAAATGTAATTTCTTCTTGTATTTTAAACTGGCTGGAGTCTACATGGAAAAAAAAAATTAGGAACTTTTATACTTGTTAAGATTCCATATTTTCACAGCATTTCAAATTGCCATTGAAATGCAGAAGCAAGCTTTGAGCCCATAGCACCTTCTGACAATCAGAAAAAATGTTCCTTTGTATCACCGCAGACTTCACGCAGCTTGATTGGAACCCTCTGGTTTAGAAGTGCCCCAACACCACCCTGGTGATAAATCATTTTAAGATTTGCATGCTTGCTGTTAGCTTTAATACATGATGTGCTGCTTTTTCACTGCTGAAGCAAGGCTTCTTTTTAAGCAGCTGTAGTAGTCTCTTGACAGTGTAATACAGATATGGATCCATAATTATAAAGGGAAGTCAAAATTATGATTTCTCTGCTGTATATTCTTCTTAATGACTAGTTCAGAAACAAGAACACAGGACTCTTGTTTAAACAGGTCTGAAACACCAAGAGGGGATTAATATTAGATTTTTTTTTAAATCACCATTTTTCTGTCTGTCTGAAATCACCTACTCTTTCAATTAACAGAAATCCATCACTTAGTAAAAATACAAAGTATTTTATTATTCTATTAAAGGGTGATACCATTATTTGGAAGGCTTTAGTATGAAGTACCATACTATTCCTCCTCACCTAGTCATATATAACATCAGACAATTTGAGAGTTTACCACACTAAATCCTGATTCAAACCCTTCTGAAGTCACTGACTTGCATTTTCCTTTTACTTTCTTGAGTCAGAAGTCTTTTGAAAGTCAAATGCTGTTCATCCTTTCACTCCAGTACGCAGCACTCCAAGCTCATCTCACAACTGCCTCCTCTGATGTTATTAACTCCATGGTAAGATAGTGTAGGAATGGTTTATTCAGTATAAAAACTTAGGATGAAGCTCTAGGGTTTATGAAATTAATGGATGGCCTCAGCCTAAGTGTATTTAAAGAAGATTTTATTTTTTAATGAAAATAATTTGAGATTGGGTATGTAACCAAAACTCAGGTATGTATTTCATCTTATCTCAGAAATAATTCAAGATAGATCATCCAGGTTACCATATGGGTCAAATTCCATTCCTATTTCTATTAAAAGCAGATTACAGAGTGGCTAAAGCTACTTATGATTTTTCAAGCTTACCAGTATTAATTTGAATAAGATAATAGATGAGGGAAGAATGATTGGCAACCATTCCATCCACACAAAGTACAAATCTCTTCAGCAGAATTTCACTGGATTGCAGAACTAAGTATCAAAGATCTAGTGATAATTTAATCTTCCAAATTTTTTTATTGTAGTACTTCTTCAGATAACATTATTCACTCTACTTTTTCCTAGAAATAGAGATTTGCCATATTTATATTCTGTCCTAAAATGCAGTACTGCAAAGTATTATGAAAGTTGGGATATGTATACTGAAGTATTAGATATGTGCAACATAAAATCTGTTGATGTGCAAAAATCAGGAAGTTCACACAGTGAGTTATGAATCCAGTCTTAAGTTCCAGCCATTGATATCCATGTCTGGGGACAAGAATTCCACTTGCCTTATCTTTCCTGGTTATGGCATGTAGGGAAGCAGCTAGCGCATCTGTAGAGGCCCTGAGAGACAGGTGAACAAGCCAGAGAGAGGATACGGATGTCCAGAATCTTCCCACCTGACACCTGTCTGAGCTCACACTGGTTATTGCAGGATGTGGATAACCATCTGTCCATCTGTCTGGTAGTTACACTTAAGGGTCATACTGTTTCAAAGAGTTAATCACTGGAGTAAGTAATAGGAAAGATTTTTGAAAATTCAACCCTATTTCCTACATGAACTATAATAGTTATCACAAGTGTCTCCTGGTGCAGTTCAACATGGCCAGAACACCAGAAATCCAGGCGATTCAGTGCACTATAAGAGAAATATTTTAGTATATTTCCAATAAATTATGAAAAAAATGAAATGGTTACATTTTAAGGACAATTCTCTGCCTTTTTTTTACCCATCATATTAATAGGAGAAACAACTATTATTCTGACAATGGCAAAGCTGAAATTATTATGCCAGAACTCATGATTCTAATTTTTTAACTTCAACATAATTTTAACACCTCACATGCACAGGTGAAGAGTTTCCCTAAATTTTATATTAGGGCATAAATCAGCAAATTCCCTTGTATTATGGACAGAATTTACTTAAGCAATTCTTATAATGTAATGTAAGCTGTCCTATATGTATTTAATACACCAGACAGTCAAGGCACAGAGATTTAAGGTGGCTTCTTTCATCCCAGGATAGTAGGTCAGTGTCATTAACAAGATCCCCAATTCTCACTTCCCAGTTCAATGTAGTAAATAGATTATTCATTTGAAATTAATGCAGCTCATGGTATAATTGCAGCCTCTACTGAAGTAGGCAATAAGATAGAAATATGTCCTGTTGGATGCATGTATTATATATAAGCAGAAATCTAAAAAAATATCGAGGGGATTCTAGAAAGTTAATGGACTAAATGGCAGTTCAAAAATCTTCTGCCTTGTTTCAAGACTTGCTAATGTATCATCTTCTATCATTACTTACAGTAATGAATTCTGTAAAGCAGAGATTCTGACATTACTTTCTGTAATGGTTATAAAACATATTTATCTGAACACACTTTTTTACCTTTAAATGTATTACAATCAGCCACAAGCTCAATCAAAGGTACAAAAAAATTAATATAAAAATCACTCTAAAAAGATGTGTAAAAATAGTATGTATTTTTCAAAAGTTATCCTATCCAAAAAATCTTTTTGAGTAAAATCAAAATCTGTCTGGTGCTGCTCACTGACAGTTCTAGTTTCAGTGAGAATAATTAAAAGCAAAGTGCAAAAGGCTGCATAAAAGTGCTCCACAACACAATGCAAAATAAAAATGTATCATATTCAAAATCTAATACTATATTTAAAAATTAAATTTACTTTTTAAATGGGAGTTTAAAAATTTTACGACAGTTTATTAGCATTGCCCCTAAGCCTTTACCTTTTCATTATTTCAATATTAATGCCAGAAATCAACACCATCAATGTCAGAAAAATAGAGGAAAACTAGAGGCTGCATCAAGAGATTTTATTTGGTTTAACTCCCTGCGTACACTTCAAATACTTTAGAAATGATCCAACGTACATGAGAAAGGCACAAGCTTTGCTCAAGAGCTATGGTCAGATTAACAAAAATGTTCAAACTGATCTTCCCTGAAAGATCAAAAACTGAGCTCAACAGGTAACCAGCAATTATCAACTCCTTATCCCTGCAAGGTGCTCAGACTTCACATACTTCTAAGCGTCTGAAAAACAAAGTGAGCGTGACATGGTGTCACAACATGACATATTTTATAGCCACATGTAACTGTACGATTTGCATTCTCCTTTCACCATCTTCTTTGCACTATAAACTCTTTATCATGCATAGGAAACACCTGACTAATTGCATCAGGAAGTCTACCCTTTTTATTCCACAACATGGCCTATAGCTGCTTCTTTCAGGCTCCCCGGAGCTTTAATTCACAACTTTTTAATGCTGTCCATGGGGTATTTGAAAATGAGGGATGGAAGCAGGATGAAGGCAACAAGAAAAACGCTGAGTCTCCCACAGCTTGTCTAGTTTTCTCTTTATCATGTAAGCTTCTCAGGACAAAGCTCATGTATCGTTGTGTCACTACCAGCACTGAGGATGTAATCAACGGTTTCACAACACTGTTGAATTAGTTACTTCCATGTCTTTTCTTCAATTTGTTGAAAGAATTTACCCACTACATGTCAATATATTCATATTTCACAGTCATGAAATACTTGTATAAAAACAGATGTGCTGTCTATATTCAAAACCAACATAAAATATTAATTTAATAATAAATTTTAATATTAGAATATTTAAACATTAAAAAATGTAACCTGGTTTTTTTTTTTCTTAATTGCAGCACGGTTAGATCTAAAGCATTTTTTGATAAAAGTTCACAGAAGTATATATATATATGTAGTTGTACCATATACACAGTGATGAAAATCAATATCTCTTTCAAACACTTTGACCAGGAGGTAGCTCATGGCTGTTAAGCAAAAAAAGGATTTGCTCTGAAAAACAGTTCTCCTATCTTTAGGAAGACATTGAAGCATTTCTACAATATCATACTACTCTTTACACACATTTCTATGGATGTTATCACTACACCTTAAAAGTAATTCACAAAACAAAATGCATCAAAGACTTTTCTCTGACTGAGACAATGAAAATTACCCTTTTCACAGGTGCAACGACAAAGAAGCCCAAAGTGCAACCTCACTAGTGGGTACTAGTGGCAGATCTAGGAACAGAGACTGAATTTCCCGGTTTCTAGCCCTTCAACAGGTAGACTGATTTTTTTGCCCCTCCATAGAAATGGTGTTGTGATGTCAGTAAAGTGAAATATACAAACTGTCTTCTATCATGAGATGTATGCTAAAACAAACCAAGTGTGAAGAGACATTTCTACTTAAAAGTGTTCCATGTTAACTGACATCAGATGCAGAAAGATTTTGAGCTTGAGTACATCAAATTCCTCTGGGATTAAATCTCTCTGTAGACTCTCAGAGAAACACCAAAAAAGGTTGCATCCTAAATATTAGAAAAACAACTTTGGCTGTATGAAAGGGTGCCCACATATGCCTACTTCCTACTGATTGTGACACTGTGCAGCTAGGTGAGATGACAAACTTTACAATAATCATAATTCACCTGTTAAAATCCTGCCTGTGTAACTGGCTACATGATAACTCCCTTCTTAGAGGTGAAAGCCAAGACTGGCTAGAGTTATCTTTACTCCCTGTAAGCTTCTGCCATTCTCACAACACAGGGTTGGATAGCAGAAGAAAGTGATCATTCTTCTAAGAGTAAAAAGGAAAAGAAAATGGACATTTATGATATCAAACACTCCCCACAATTCTTATAAGGTTAATTAGTTTATGTACCACTCTTTTACTCGTATTTGCTAAAATAAAATTGCTCTAGACAATATTCAGGAAGTGATACCTTTTATCGAGAAACAATTGTCTGGACACGGTTTCACAGTTCAAAGAAAGGTTATTTTGTGTCAAAAGCCAATTGAAAATCCTGCTTTCCTGAATAAAACCTTTCTCTGCAAAATATAACACAAACAGATAATTAAGCCTGATAAAATAGGCTACAGAGCATAATCAGGTCTATTAAAAGTCCTGTAGAACATTTTTCTCTGTCATATTTCTCACTGATAATAAATAAATAAATATAGTATCTATATGTGTAAATAATAAAAAATGGAATTATTTTAATTAGCTTGGTTGGCACTTGCTATTCAAAATAGTGTTACTGGGCTAGACTAGACTGTTTAAATGTGAAAACTAATCTGATTTGGAAAATAATTTTAAACTAAATGTAGAAACATTAATGCCTTTCTTGAATTCCTCCACTGAAGAATATTGAGGGCTCTGTGGTAACTGTCAGGAGTCATAACAAACCTTTTCTTTCTTTTCTCATTAGCACCATAAATTCCTTAGGAAGGGCAACAAACTGGTTTCCTGTGATAGATGCCATTCCTAGGAACTGCAGATCAAAGGAAAACTCACTGCTGGAATGGTAATCTACTGGGGGTATGATGCAGAATAGAATTCGATTGCGGCTTCTTGATATTTCAGGAACACATTCCAACAAAAACAAAGAGCTTAATGTTAAACACTGAAATTGTAGGCATGTTCATGGTGGTAGAAAGGGTTTAAAACATTTGTCATATTCATCATATTTGTTCTTAATGTAAATTCTGGTAAAATATTGACAACAACATAGAAGATGGAACAGCATTTCACATATTTATAGTTTTCCCTAAATGAAATGTCAAAAGTCAGATATAATGTCTGCAAGCACAATAGCTTAATTTTTCCCCAATGAAAAGGGAGATAATACTGAGTTTGTAAGAATGCATAATTAAGTATACATTGGAAATTTAAATATAGCTGGTGCATTTGAGAGTACAAAGCTATCTTTTACTAGCTCAGCAAAATTCAGTCTATTGAATGACTCTCAAAGAGTAAAATGTGTGATGGGTTAAAGCATGGATTGTCCAGTCTTTTTAAATGGTGAGTGGGTGAATCCAAGAGTCTGTGCTCATGGGCCTAAATGAAGCTTGCAGGAAGAGTAGAGACAGAGTTTTTTTAATAAGCTTGAGAAATCTCAGGTGAAGGCTTTAAATTGTTTATGAGCCTTTGCAAAAACAATTTACTTGAATTGAATTGTATTGTTCACCCTGAGACTAAAGCGTGATCTGGGTGGTGCAAGTTTACTTAATTTAATCCTTTAGTCTAGGTTTGACAGATAGTTTAGCAAGCTGAATACTACTGCAAAGACCATTTCTACTTCATCATTTATATGTAAAATTGTGTTTGGCATCATTGAGCGTGCCTCCACAAATTGTGACAGCACACATTCACCAGAAATAGAACCATTAAGAGAAAAAGAGATCTTGTGTCATACAGCTCCCTTTCCCACTGGTTGCCACTTCATATAATATTCCTACTAATAATTTATCTAATTTGTTTCATAACTAGCTGAAAAAAATGCATAGCACAACTTCCCTGATAGTTTTCTGCTGACATATCTTGTTCTTTAGTGTTCTTGTATAAAACAATTGAAAATAAAGTGATACTGGAAAAAGAAAGAACACTTCTGTTCAAGAAAGCTCTGGATATATTTGACCTGGTCATATGAGTAAGGCAATTCAGATTTGGCTTTAAAAATTAACCTCTAAATTAACCTCTTCCTAAAATATAGGAAAATGAGAGTCAGATTGATGTATTTGTTCTCTCATCCAAGCAGGACTATGGCAAACAGAAAGTAGAATATCACTTGTCACAAATATCTTTCACTCCCTCATTCTGACATAAAAAAAGACACTACCCAACAATGAAGCAGCCGTAGGAGGCAAAGAGGAAAGAAATAGTTCATAAAAGCTATATTACCACTTGCAATTCTGAAGCTCCCAGTACCTTGCAAGTTGATGTAACAGAAGACAAAAATCTTCATTTGGTCTCCCACAGTTTTGCTGCCCTTTCCCCACTGGTATTGTAGCAGGAGGCAATATAAAAGTGCTTTTATTCCATACAAATTGCTTGACTGCTAAACTCTCTGAAATCTGAAAATTACAGTAGTTCCACAATTTTTTTTTTAAGGGTTCTTTCTTTGCAATTGCTTCGGACCAGAAAATTAAATACAGAAGAATGAAATTGCAATGAACACAGAAGACACAATTTTGATTTCATTTCCAGTGGAAGAATAATTTTATTGAAATAAAATTGCTATATTTGAGATAAGAATCTGATCAGAGGTTCTTAACAATGCCTTTTTGTGTTCCAGGTTAAACTTTTTTCTAAGATAATGTATATATTCAGAAAAAGGCTGAAATTTTCACAAATATATTTGCATACTTAGTGTATTTATTTCTGCAAAATGTTACATCTTAAATAATTTGGTGCTTTTTACCGTTTTTTCTCTCTCATCTTTATGTAAGATTTTCAAATGCTCTGAACTCACAAAATATGGCCTATGTACTGCAGATATTTCATACACCATTTCTAAGCATCAATTGAACTAAAGAAAAGGGATAGAAAATGCAAAAGAAACAACTGTGTGCTGCTTTTTTTGACAAAGCTGTTGGTACCACTCTTTATAGTTCTCTGGTATTCCTAAACAATGCATTCTAATAAAAAACTGTGCTTTTCTTGATCTCTTTTACATGTTTTTGCTTCCCATTCCTGTATGTCTTAACTATGTAATTTTCTTTGTCTATTTTATTAGTAATGTCTTTTATGTAGAATTACTAAAGTTCCAGACTAGCAATCAAGTTTAAATAAACAATGTCCACATAGAAAACCTGAATCAATTCAAAAATGAAAGAATTGATTTTTTTATTTTAATTTTGCTCATTGATTTTGTTCACAGAAAACAAAATCAATATGATAGCAGCCTACTGACTTTGAAGTTTGATAATATATCTCAGTACAATAAAGCGGTCAAAGCCCCTACTGTATCATAAATTCTTCCACTCAGAACTAATTACTCCAAATGGGAAACAGCGGCAGACTATCAGTTTTGAAGGGATAAACACGAAGGATGAGCTAATTCAGACATAAGTGTGTAACAACCAGGAGAGAAAAAGTATTTTTCAGCATTTTTGTTCATACAGTTGAAAAGCCATACTATGAAGGCAAGTCACAATATACAGTCTTGTTACAAATATAATGTTGTTTTGTCACACAGCTATACCAGATTTATATCACAAACTCCAGTGGGCTGAAGTTATGCTGTATTCCTAACAAAAAGACCTTGTTGGGAAATTATTATTCAAATATCCTCTTTTGTTGCTTCTTATTATGAAAGATACGACTAAATAAATTATTTAGGAGAAAATATTCAGCCTTTCTCTAAATCATAACCTGCTATATAGAGTAAAATCTAAATACATATACAAAATGAATATAAAATTTGATGTGTGTATACATATATATATATATATAATTGGAGTTGGCATTATAGTCTTTGTTTTTATGTGATGTATATAGACTAGTAGTGACTGCAGAGTCAGAGGTTTTCTGTATATATGGTTCTGATCCTGGCAGCTGTACAATCCTTGATACAATTATTCTAGTCTGGAGCGCTTTAGCCAAGCGAATTCAGTTGTCTTTAGCACCAAACTGCACGTGTTCCATGTGAGTGACTGTTGATTTCCCTATTTGCTGATAGTCAGTTAGCATGTTTGGTTTCTTCTTGTATCTACTTCAACTTCCTTGTAGCCATTTCTCTCAGCAAAATCTGAAGGACCCGATGCTGCTTGACTTGAATCCTCTTCCACACTCTCTCTCATGTCCCTGAGCAGGTCGAAGATTTTCAAATACTAAGACTCCTTCTGGATATCCAGAATTTCAGTCCTGAGGTATATTTTTTCTTTGTTTATCTAGCATATCATCAGGATTGTTTTTTGGTTTTTTTCAGCAAACCACAAATACTTCATTGATTCAAACACTGAAAATTCAACCTTGTTCACACTCATCTCCCAGTTACTAATTCAACACATTATCTAATCAAATTTCAGTCCTTTCAAAGATAGAACAAAGAAGCAAATGGTGTTTTCATCCTATTCATACTCCTGAATTAGATCATATTTGATCCTCTTCCTCCGCTTACGATCAGTTCTGCTTACCAAACCTTTCTCATGTACCATTTGTTTTCCTGTTTTGGATTCTCGGCTCCATTTAATATCTGTCCAAATGCATACAAAACGTAATCTGAATCTCTTGTTTCCAGCAGTTTTTGTTATGATTTATCATGTTTAGTTTTGTTTTTTCTAATAGCTTTGCTTTAAAGGTCCACTTAGTTCTGCAGTAACCCTGTCCCCTGGGAATCAATGTCTTAACATAAAAGTAAAGAGAGTTCATGGATTTTGTGATCCAACATCCCTTAGAGTTGGAGTGTCAATTCATAAATAATTCACTTACGAGCACATACATGCATTTTACATGATTCCTCAATGTGGCCAGTGTGCTGCGTAGTCTGCACTGTATCCACCTACAAAAAATACAGAAATATATGTCTGCTTACTGGGATGTGAGTAGGGTTTGGCTAACTCAATCCTCTACCATGGATCTTACTAGGGAGCAAAAAATTTCTCTTCTCTGCCTTAGGTCCAAACGTGTTTCACAGAATAACTATTTTGGCAGCAAAGACAGTTAGAATCATGAGCATGTATGTCTGTTTCGTACAGACATACAGAAACATACTGTTTCATATTTCTTAAGAAAAAGAAGGAATTAAGTGAACTATGCCCAGAAACAGGCTGGTTTTAAATTATAGACAAACTTGAGTGATTTATAAATTCTTCCCTTTTTTACTCAGAGTTACTGCAGACAGAGCAAAAAATAATATTGATGTCTCAGGTATCAGTGATAAACATAACTCTTCTCCATTAAATTATGGGATAAATAGTACAGTACAGAGAATTGAAAGGAGCAAAAAATAGGAATTTTACAAGAAAACAAACAGGTAATTCCTCTTTCCCTTCATCTCTTTCACCCAACCACCAGATAAAAGGGGGTGAGCAAGCCAGATTTGAAGGGCAACCTAGAGTATACAATGACAATTCTATGAACATCTACATTCTTCAAAATGCCAGGCATCAACTGTCTCACTCTAAGGTGGACATAAAGGAAATGGAGAACAAGGGAAGAACCTTCTTCCTTTGAATCACTTTGCTCAATATGCTTGTGAAGGAAATGAGACGCTAAATAGACATGCACATCTAGTGATAAACAGTGAAGGTTTCTGTCCAATATATTCTTCAGAAACAGCCCTTAAAATACCACTTGGAATTGGGTCATCCATACAAAAAAAATATTAACCCATTATTGGTGGTTACATAACATGTTTTGTTGGCATTCATCTGTCTTTTCAGCTTTTCCAGTACTGTTGAATTATTAATAATTTATATTTATTTCACATCACTGACTACTACATCCTTTTTTAAAAGATTTCTTCTAATCTGTTACACATATGTAAATTTAAAACCAAATTACACAAAAGTAGGATAGCAGTGTTAAGCATCTCTATAAAACATCTTTTACCCTATGAACAAAATCCATAAAAGACTCCCAAATGTCCTCAAATAATAGCGTCTGCTCCTCAATCTAAATATGATCTTCTTACAGGAAGCCATCTGGGATAAGTAAGCAAAACATTCTGTTTTGGTTGCAGAAGAAATATATTTACACCTCAGTAAAATTCTTCATCATGACCAACCAAATTATATACAAATCTCTTTGTTCAATTTACACTGACTTAACTTGACAAAACAGCAAAAACACTAAATAGGCCAAAACATTCAATAAAAATACAGGTAATGTATCTATCAATCTACCTACATACTGACCTATCTATATATTTTTATTGGTCTATCTGTACCTTTAATTTAAGTTCATTGAGTACCTTAAAATTCCTAACTTAACAATTATTTAAATTCATATAAAAATTAGGTTTTGCTAAATTCAAGGAGAGTACATTCACTGGAATAGTAGACTTGTCCTGTATGCAATGAACAGTGATCTGTTAACATGTATTTTAAATACCTTTCTTGAAAATATAAACACAATTGTGAGCATCTGGTGCACTCACAAGATATTTCTGAGGTAAAAAAAGTTCATAGATGTAACATATACCTTCTATAATTAGAGCTCTCTTGGATGAGAGATACTGATACTATTTTTTTTTCAGTTAACAAATCAAATCATGAATGGTGAGAGAAAAGCTTAAACAAGTAAAACAAATTACCTGGCACACACTAGACAAAATGTTGAATCTTTTTTTATCACAAATGCAATATATTATACCATTAAATCTCAAGCAATCATGGAAGTCTTGGGGTGTGTGTGTGTGTGTGTGTGTGTGTCTGTATTACCTGCAGCACACCTGGTGCAGCATCCAAAGGGAAGGATGACAGTGCAATTTGTTGTGCCTCTTTAGCTTACCCCTAACAAGCAACAGAGTCTGCACCTCCTGCCAATCTTTGGCACACACTGTGCAGGCACAGAGAGCAAACTGATGGAAGGCCTTGCACCTGCACTTCAAGTGCTGCACACTACATGACAATCTAAAGACAACACTGGAACAAATCCATGCTTCAACATGCTCAGTGGTGCTCAGAAATGTGTACAGAAGGGCTCCAAACACAGACTGAAGACAAATTCACTCCCAAATCACATTCCTATGCTATGTGGCATTAGAAGATGCATCCATACAAAATAATTGACAGAAAATAATTAGAAATTTTTTTTTCTCCCCAAATCTCCGTTAAGTTGGGTGCTATTTTCCCCATTTCTCTATGGCAGTTGTAGAATCTTACTAATTTCCATTAAATTGATACTACTGTCTTGTTCCTCCTTCCATTTCCCTTCGCAAAAATGCAAATACACGAGAGTCAAATGAAGAATTGATAGACACTACCTCAGTTATCATGAGCAAGATGCTTGCAGTTCTCCACTAATCCAGTCCATAATACTAAAATATAGGCCTAGAAGTTTCTTATTACATACTCAGTACACTTGCTTATCATAGGCATAATTTCACATAATTTCTTGATAAGTTACAATTATTTTTCCTGAATATTTCAATGGGAAATTGCTTCCAGAATTTCAATGCTGCAGTACATAACAATTATTGTAGAAACCACCCCAAATTTATTAATGGATCTTTACATCTGTTTCTCCTTTTCCCTTAACTGACATATTCCTTGCCATTAGGAAGTGACCTTTTAGTATTAGTGATATCTATTTGCTATTAGTTGTAATTATTTTTCATTAAATAAGAGGGAAGTTACACTTTAACAGAGTATAGTGATCCCAGCAATAACATATTGCTGCAAACTCAGAATTATTAACTTCTGCAAGTACAGTTTTACTGGATGGGGGGGGGGGGTTGCCATTCATATAACTTTATTCTTAGAACTATATCTCTGTTCTGTAAATATGTTGTGGTTGCAATATATATTATATATTCATCTGATTGATGTGTGCACATGACTAAAAATGTGACAGATTACAAGTTTCTGCAGCATTCCTAACCGGAACTGAAAGGCACAACATGCTCATTTTTGCCCACTACAGAAAATGCCAGATAAAAATATATCTCAGTGGATTTCCTGTTACATTTCACAAGATACTTCTACCCTATTTTTAAACTTCTTATACATGTGTAACTTCATTTCCAGTTTGTGGCAGAAATCAAAACAGGATATGGGGAACTATAGAAAGTGTATTGAATATATTTCCTTAGAATGTACAGGTTGCATAAGGAAAGCTCATATTCTTAAATAACCAAAGGAAAACTAATCAGTAAATAAAATGTTCACTATCTTTATGTTGTGCCATTTGTATAAATATATAAAGGCCACATACAGGACCAAAAATAGGCAAAATGGAACTCATGAACAGTTTTTTCTGAATAAGAAATTAATGAGGACTTCTACACATGATCACAAAGAGATGCATAAATTTTGATAATTAAAATTTCTGTAAAAGATATGGTCTAAATTAACATAAAAATTTAATAATCCTGAAAATAAAAGTTTAAAAAAAAGAGAATTTAAAGAAAAAAGTTTTAAAGGGCAACACACCTAGAGTTAGTACACAGTTTAGCATGATTACAATCTCATCTAACCTCATTTAAATTAAATTTGTCATATTTTTCTGTGACTACTTTGGAGTCCTGCATGTTATATAAATCAAGTCCATCAAAAGGAATCTTTTTAGTTCTAACAAAAAAAACCCAAAAAAACCCCAACCAAACAAAAAACCCAACCAAACAAAAAATTATCCTCTTGACCCATCCTTACAATCATAAAATTGATAAAATAAACATCTATCATCTGTTATCTTTACAAACTTTCTTCACAAACTGGCTTACTGATTTCCTTCTCACACTATGCTTATAAATGACTTTGGAACATTTAGGAATCTGTCAAATCCCACCACTTATGTTATTTTCATAGCCACATTTTGCAATAATATGGTGACATACTGACCACTCTTGTTGTTAAACACTAGAGGACTACTGGCTTACAAAGACAATGGTTATAGATGGAAGAACTATGAACATGCCATTGACCTGAAAGTAATTAATGCATCCCCACAAAATAAAGAATTTAGAATTTGGAATTAAAAAAAAAATCACATCTACTTAAATGTTTAGGAATCAGTTCTTTCTAAACAAACCCAAATTATCGTAAATTAATGATGAGCATATACCTTCTATTAGTAGTAAGTAGGAATGAAAACCAAAACAAAATATATCCCATTTAACTCTCTAATCCACTCTCACAGAAGCAGTCCAATATTAAAGAAATTGCCCATTTAATATTATTTACTAGAATGACTCGCCATTCCTGAAGCACAGAACTGTCTTTACAATCCTCTATAAAGATATTGTTCTATCTTCAGTACATATGCATTGATTTATGTCAGGTAGACCATATTCAGAAATATAACTTGCTAACACTATTTTGAAGGCACAGAGTGGGATAACATAGTATCAATCTGCCTAAAAGTCTCAGTAATGCAAACTTCCACATGGTTTGCACTTAAATTATGTAAAACATTGATCAAAATTCAGTCACCTTGTTTATTGATGTACTGCATTAAGAAGCACTGTAATGATAAGAATGATACCTATTTAAGTTATTTATTACAATCAAGCCACAGGAACTCTGGACCTCCCTAAAAACTGAACAATACTGCCTTGTCAAGGAAAAAAGCGTTCACAGAAAAAGAGAAGCACAGGTACTGATATCCTGAGATGCCTCTGTTGCTGCAAACCTCACACTGAGAAGTTGGTGCTGCTCTTTAAACAGCTTAGAGAACATCACTTGATCTTGGTATAGATAATGCTGCTAACAGTTTAATCTATCATTATGGAGCTAAGGCCTTAAAAGCATGGCCCAAGTTTTGTTGTTTACTTTTTCCTTTTTCTTAGGAATACACAAATTTACTGAAAGGAAAATATCTGTAATTCTATTATCCTAAATGGATGAAGTTCTATTTCAAAACTCTCAAGATATTTTTTATGTTACCCCAATCTCAGAGAGTTAATTTCTTTTTTTTCAGCTTCTAAACTAAACATATGTTGGTACATACTTGCTGTTAGGACTATATTATTCTTTAATAGGTTTTGCTAATATTTATTCCCAATATATTTATAAAGAGCAATCACATCTCCTCTCCCCACTTAATTTCTTACGGTTCTGAGGTAAATGCAGCAGTGGGTTAAAACCAGACAGATGGAATATTTACCATCTGCTCCACCCTTCTGATGGGCACTAAAGCCTTCAGGGCAGGGTTATATGACATGCCTATGAAAGAACTCATGTACTATTGCAGTCTTCAGCTGGGTGTATTAAAGTAAAAGAATTCCAGTTTTGGTTTACCCTAATATACAAAGCAGCGGTTCACAAAGTGATTCAAAAGAGCTTCAAGTATTTGTGCCTTGAGGATAGTAACAACTTCTGCCATCCAATTTTAGCTTGCCATAGCATGTCTCTGAGAGCCTGAAGTCTGAATAAGCAAAGCCCTTTTAGTCTTCTCTTCCATAGCTAAGTCTATATTCCATGGTTATTAAACAGCTTTTTCTGAATGTTTAAAAGTAAGCTTAATTCTTCCTGAAAATGGTTGACTAGAATAACAGAATGATTTTTCAGAGGAAATCTCATCATGACTTCTCAAATTACTTGACTATGTCTGTTTCTCTCACTGCAGCACCCAATTGGTGCAGCCTTATATTGTAAAAATAAATTTGCTTGTGTCACTAGTGCTCCTAGTAACTCTTGCCTAATTTATTAAATTCTTCTCTTTTGCTACTGCTCCCATATCATTATTTCCTAACTGAATTTACAGCTTGTTTTGTTTTAAGTTTGTCTTAACTCCTAAAGTCTAGAATGTTTTCTAGTCCTTCATCTAATGCAGTCTAACTCTCACACAAATTCATTATGTTTATCATATTTGTTCCATAATCAAGTCTCCTTATTACATTTGCACAAATTTTGCTTTAAAGTATAAAGCAAAAATATTCTTAAGACTGATTCTTGACACAAGTAACTTCTTATAATGCTTACCTTTGCAAGAAAACCAATTGTCATCTCATTTAAGTGAATTTCTTACGTATTTTTTGATTCCTTTAGTAGTACCCATCTTCTTCAGGTGCACAAATAATTTCCCAGGTGGCACAGTATCAACTGATTGCTGAAGTCCAAGGAGAGAGATTACTAAATTTTCTTTGTCTAGAAAATTGGTTATCTTTTCAAAGAAAGTTATCAGATTGATTTGTATGAACTCTTTTCAGTAAAGGCATTTTCAATTTTCATGCTATCTTCCCTCGCTCTTTATGTCAGTAACTTAATTTTTTTCTCATATAAACTCTGCTCTACTGTTTGATAAAAGATGAGGTCACACTTTTAGCCCTTTATCCCTTCTTTTCCATCTTCTCCACTACTTAAATATAAATACTGTATTTGCTATTCTCCAACAATACAGTACTTTTTTTCCCCCTAACAGACTTATTTAAAACAAGATGTGGCATGCTTTGCTCTATATCACTCAGAATTCTGTGGTGACACCTATGTGGTCCTGCTTGACTTACATACATCAGACTCCTGCTTTTGCTATTATCTCGGATGCTTCCAGCTTTTGGTTTTCCCATGTTGCCTTTTGCTTTTCCCTCTCTATCACATCTACATAACCTTTCACTTCTAAGGGTAATAATTGTGTAATCTCGACTCCCTCTCATAGCTTAATAAAGTTTTCTTTTAATCATCCCTTTAATGTCTACCTCAGTTGACATTTGTCAGCACTTTATCCTGATGATGACCACACCCCTACAATGTACATCTCTCTGATTATTTGACTTCCCATCTCCCTCCATTTCCCTCAATTTCATTGTAATTTCCTAATCATGTAATTAATTCCATTAAAAAGACAAAATCTTCTCATGCATCTACATGGGATACACACCTGTGCAGCTGAGACTCTGAGCAATTTGAGATATTTTATATCACAGACAAGTATGAAGAATATTTCTGTATAAAAATCCCCACTTTCCTCCTATCTGTCAGTGTATATAAAATCATTGTCTACCCCTTATACTGAAGGCTAATGCTGAAGAGAATTAACTGTACTGATTGAACAGGGGACATACTTTTCCAAGTCCCAGAATTAATCTGCCTGAAGGCAAAATATCTGTGTTCTCTATTACTGATCCTTTGTCACTTCAATCATATTATTATATTTATTTATAATTTCTCTAGCCACTACACTGTACTCACCAAGACAGAAAGAAAATTAAGAATGCCAAGACTTCAGTGTCTAATGTATAAAAAAACTGAGGTAAATAACAAATATGGGGGGTTTTAAGTAATTTTCTTTTTTTACAGGCATTAATTTTTGGTTATTTTAAAGGAGACTTTTTAAATCGTTGCTTAATATATAATCTACACAGAACGATAGCTCTCAGTTAAATATGTTGCTTACTAAAGTTTCCATTTGCAGACACAAGGCCAGAAAGGATTTTTAGTAAAATGTTCATGAGAGGCAGAAGAATTACTCAAGGAATTAAATATTTTATAGATATATTTAAAACAAATCTGTGTGATGTGGTAGAACTAGCAAGCTGATACATTTATCGCTTACTTTGTTAAGGAAAGTCTTACTTTTCGTCTCATGGGCACAACAGACTTCACAGGAATACTTCAGGCCTTTGGGGACACTGGGCCAGTAATCCCTGTTCAATACAGGCATTCCTGCTCTACCTGGGGTACAACAGATTTCAAGGGCTTCTCTTGCCCCACCACCACTCCTCAGCTCCCCCTGCTTGCCCTTGATTGAAAGAGACATTTATTCTCCTCTCTAGTCAAAATGCACTAATGCATGGGTGAAGCAGAGACCTGCTGCCCTTTCTCGGGTGAATAAAACTCCGTCCATCAGGCAGTGAAGGAGATTATCCCAAAGACACAGTAGGGCTCTAAAAGAAAAAGATATGGAAAGCAGGGAGAGTGAAAGTTTTAGGGAAGTTGGTTTAACTGTTCTATACAGGATCCTTAGGCAGGAAATGACAAACCTACCAGCCTTTATATCAAATTCCAATGTACAAGTAGGTATCACGCTCCCCTAGAAAACTCACTGATCACAGCAATACCTCTCCTAGTAGGGATGTTTCAGTTAAAAAAAAAAACCAACAAAAAAACCCAACCAAACAAACAAAAAAATCCCTATTAATAAAATGTCAGAAGATGAAAGAAAGCACTTTTACCAACCTACCAGCCATTTGAAAAGAAATGTCACAATAGGCATAGGTTGAACCCACTGTTTAAGCAGATCACAGAAAGCATGGATGTAAAATACAGATTCAAAAAGCAACATTAAAGGAGAGTGTTGTTCAGTAAACAAAGCATAAAATTAGGCTTCCAGAATCCCTCTTAAGTGCACCTCTGAGTTACAATCAAAGGATTTTAAAAAGTACAAATTATTGGTTAGTCTTTACATTCATCTAAATAATCATTTATGTTATGGAAGCATCATAATATTAAACTAAGTTTATACAGAATAGATCTATTCTTAGATGCTATGTTATACATATGCAAAACATTAAATTGTTGTAATGATACCATAAACCTGTCTGTATTGTCAACTGTTCACTTTCTTAAAATTAAGTTCAAAGCAAGAAGGGTTTTTTTGTATCTATGCCTTCTCTTTCAAAGGAAACATAAATTCCTTGCTTCTAAACCACTTGCAAACTTTTAAAGTCCTTTATCAAGGAGAAGTATGGTGTTTCCTAACAAATAAGAGCTTATTTTGTAGTGTGCCTTATGAGTACACTATGGTAGAGTGGTTTAAGTAAAGTCTGTCAAGTTATCATAACGTTTACATTTTACAAATAATTTCTTCTCTATTCACTTTTTGTAAATGGAAACAGATAAAGTAATTTCTATCTTTAATATATGATGTAATATGAAGAAAAACATAAGAAAAAAATAAGCAGTTAATGATGTGACCTTTTAATTTCTTCTACACACTTTTAAATTAACCCTAAAATGACCAAAATTAAGCTAGATTTGACAATGGTTATATATGTGAAATAATGTCACATATCAAAATTAGGTTGTCATGCTGAGAGTTTACATGTAAAATATCTGAACAGTGGAAAGCAACAAACGTTGCATTTGTAAGATCAGATGAATTACCTCACATTAGATTGCACTTTGGTGGTTCAAACATAACAGTTCACACACTTACAGATTTTAGGTAACTATTAATCCTTTTGCTCATAAATTCCTCATTGCCAATTAACATATGTACAGAATTTGCACATGGGAGTACTAAATTAACACTATAGACCAGTTTAGTTTAGTGTTTAGGGTAGGGTTTTTCTCATATTTGATCAAAAATTTAAAAAAACCGTCGTTTTCCAGTGAAGTACCAATTTTTTTATTGTAGGACCCAAAATCAGTCTGATGTGTGTCTCCACTTCTTTTGTATTAAATTGTATTTAATGTGTAGAGGGAAAAGGCTTTTCTCTGTCCAGGTAAGTTCCAGAAGGATAGTCCAGTTTATCTTTCCCTGGCTGCCCCTACTCAGAACGTTACCAGCTGTAATACATGTTAAAATGGCTGCCCCATACCTTGGAGGGGGGATGAACAACAAAAGATATTTTTCCAATTAAGTTTCAGGAGATATATGTACACCAATGAAACTATGTCTAGCCTGGCTGGCAAGCAGAATATACCAGTCAAGACTGATTGGTTGCAATTCTAGATATTTATTTGTGGGGGTTTCTATTTCAAAGGGAAGGATGCCTCAGAAATTAAAAATGAGTGTATACTTCATGTATATTTTAATTGGTTTTCTGCGTCTCTCTAGAGCATTTTACGAATGAAAGGCCTCTCTCTCTTTCTTCAAATAGCAAGGCTCCTGAGCTGATTTCATCTTAAAATTTGCATAACCTTTTTCCTGATGCCATTTCAGTAGTTACTTCTTGTAACTTCAGTCCTCCTTTGGATGCCTACAAACATAGAATTTTTTTGAGACATTTCTAAATAATGGCTTAGCTTCTTCAAGAAATCGAGAGACCTTTGAAGACATTTTCTTAAAGACTTCATGTAATGTATCTGATGGAAAAAAACATTAATGCTTTGCTCCAAATTCTGGCTTTCCTAGAAACAAACAAATACATGGTATAGGTCCATAAACACCCTCTGCTTTGTAGGATGAAAAATACTTAAGTCCCTTCTGTGTATCAGGCAGAAGCTTGAGAAATCCAAAGCTGTAGATATTTTGTTTGGATCCACTACATTTAAAACAATCAAATTCATTGTGTGATATTGTAGAGGGGACTAAAAAGAAGGAAAATATCTTGACAGGTTTTAGTATAATACAACATCTAGGCTGTGTTGGAGCAGATTGCCAAATAAGACCAATTCATTGCAGAACACGAAGAAAACAGCAGCAGAATGAACTCTGGTGCCTCCTTGTCAGTATCTGCACAGACTGTGGGTAGCACACAGGGCTTTTAGTTTATGGATAGTGGGTTCCACTCTCAACAGAACTTTAAACCTCAGTAAAGTCTTTCTGCAAATTATTTCTTTTGAGTTAAATGTGAAGGGAACATACACTTATAGCAAGACTTATGCCACATTTAAAAGTATCAGAAGAGAAACATACACTGGACATTTACCCTACTGCTACTAGGATGAACAAGAATTTCATCATGAGCATTTATATCTGCTCAAGTGGAGAGCCATGCTCAATAAACGCTTCCCCCTCTCCTATTTTAAAGACCGTAATTTACAAAACCTCTTTTTGTAGATGCTTGCTAATATTCAAAACAGTGGAAACAAGTAGGCCAGATCAACTTCCTGATTCATGATCCACAGAAGTGCAGCAGGAACGCATGAAACTGACTGTTTAGAAAACCAAATCTGACAAAAATATTCTTCTGAAATTATTTACAAAATATAATTCTGAAGACTATAAGACTTCATTTCAGTTTCATTTTACCAAATTCTACATAGATTATCTCTATGTAACTATGTTTCATGAAAGCCTGTTATGACTGAAAACTATCTAAAGAAAACAATTAAACCAGAAGAATTATGCTACTCACAGAGTGTTTTATGTTTAATAAGTCATTGTTCTATCATATACTTGTAAAGAGAGAGGATAGAAGGGAAAAAAAAGGAATTAAAAAGGTGTTGCATCCTCAATAAGTGCAGACATTTTAGATCTACTTGACTTACTCAATTTGTTTTAAGAATGAAAAGCAATCTTTGACAAAACCGTCATCTTTAAAATATGGTGATATTTCATTTTCTCCCTTCTGTGCTATTTAGATTGCTGGGAACTGAAATACTTCCAGCAGTCATTGTGTCCAATTTTTCAGTGCTGTCACTTCCTACCAAATCTGCTTAAGCAAAATACTTATGTTAGAAAACAGAGCAAACATATGATCTAAAATACATTCTGCATTTCTTTGCAGGACAACTGGTATTGAAACACAAAACAGAATGAAAATGTAAACATCTGTAATTTGAGTCCTATAGACTCTTTTAAACCATAAATCTGATTAATTACCAAAGATGATAGAATTAGCAATTTTTTTGACTTAGCTGATTTTATTTTTTTTTCACAATAATTATAGTCAATGCTATAAAATTTAAAAAAAAATCAAAATGCTATTTCCAAAGAAAACACTGCAGGTCACTAAAACAAAAAAAGAAACACATCTGAAAGACAGAAAACTAGAAGATGCTCAGTTTTAACCCTCTGTGGTTTACATGCTCTTTTAGTCTGTATTTGATGCCCTGCAAGGTAACATAAAACTGGAACAATGTTACACTTAGGTGTCTTTAGCCTCCAATATAAAGAGAACAGTCATTACATGAAATGCAAAAAAATACTTGCATGCTGCTAAAAACTACACTAAAAAAATGTTACGATCTTTACCTAAGATAGATTACCTTTTGCAGAAGAAAAACAAAAAGGAAAAAAAATAAATAAAGCACACTATAAAATAAAATGTTTCTTTCAAGAGTGAATTTTATACTCTGGATGCCAAGAAATTTTACAGATGAAAAAATGCAGAATGGTGGTGGTTCTTACAAAAGAGTAAATATTAAATTTTATTTTCAGAACTTTATAAATATTTTCTGATTGTATTAATATAATTATACAAAAATCTTATTAATGTTTGAAGTTTATACATGAGGAACTATGTACGACTAACGTTACTCCTACTGCTTAAGAGAGCCTGTCACGTTACAGGAAAGTCAGTGCTTCTTACTGTGTACAGTTCAAATCCCAATTCTCTGATGGCCCGTTAACACCAAGTGTGTCACCCTTTAACACCACAGAATCGATACTCTGGAATGTCATGGCACCCTGATGAGCCACAAAGCCTCTGTATGCATTTATTAGACAAAGATTTTGTATTACTTCAGGCAAGAAATATGTCAAGTTAAAATCAATTTCAAGTTTTTTACTAAGAAGGAAATAGTCCTAGGTAAATAAATGATTTTTATTTCAGATTTCACTCAATCAAGCATAAGTAAATAAAGAAGTTAAAACTCATTTAGACACCCCCTTCTGAATAAGGACATTTGCATGTGCACACTGCTCTAAATTCTAACCCTCATTTTCAAGATTTTTTGACAGCTCTTTCCCACCCAGATCATCACCCACACAGCCCTTGATGAAATTCTCTTTCAGGATATATTTAAAAAAAAAAATATATATATATATAGCCTAAAATAAAAGTTCTAGTATAATCAAACAATAATATCTCAAATCTTAGGTACAAAAAACTCTTCTAAAGATTATTTCATCCATTTTCTCATATGACCATCTAAATATTGGGACTACTATATGGGAGATAAGACAATTTCTTTAAGAAAATATTTCTGCAGCACATTATGACAAATTGGAGACAAAGTTACTGACCTTCTGACAGCAGTGGAAAATTGTAGATGAGACAAACCCATCAGCATCTTCTCACAATTAAATCTTTAAAATATTTCCCAAATTTAAGACAAGAAGTGTTAATTGTGTTGCACCCCTGAATAAGCAATACATACTAGCCAATCTGAGATTACTTGGATATTTAACAGAAAAAAAAAAAAAATTTGAAACCTCTTCCTCAGCTGCTGTGTAGCTGGCAGAGTTAAGATTATTGTCTTTAACCTCTGGATTTCAAAGCTGTGTACATTTGACACACACAAAAACACACACATGCATGCCTGATTCCTGTCTATCTCCAAGGTCTTGTCAAAAAAGAAAAATGTATATAGCTCTCAGTACTTATGTTTCCATTAAGGTACATTAACTACTTAAATTCATAAAATAAACTCTCCCTAATCCATATGAAAATCAGTTATTTTCTCAGTTAAATAGCAAATGGACAGCACAGAATAACAAAGTCAAACTGGATTCTTATGAACTTTAGTATTGTATTAATTCATTACAATATGCTTTAGTATACCACAAAATACTGCTGTAAAAATGGGATTCTTCAATACTTTTTATAACTATGATTCTCCAACTGGATTGCATATGTGAGATAATAATATATCAGAACTGAAGTTGTAATAAACACTTGCATGTAAAAGAAGTACATGTAAAATATTTAACGTGTTTCTAAGGTAGTAGCATAGGCCATGCCACTGAGAGATAAGAGGTGACTTATTTTTCTTCAAAGAAATAGAAACTAAAACTATTGTATCTCATAAAATTTTTCTTTATACTAACATAACATACTGTAATAGAATGATTGTGTGCCATTCTGTCAAGCCAGCTGCTTGCCAGCTTGCATAATACTAACTAAACTGAGGGGATTATCAGTAGGGTTTTCCATTAATACATTAGTGGCCATAAACACACAAAAAAAACCTCAAAAGAGGCAATGTCACAACTTTGCTGTGTAAAATCATTGTATTCTATCTCAAAGGTTGTTTCCATACAGGTGCTGCTTTCCTTTTCCCTCAATCAATGACATCTAGAACAAGCTAAGATTTAAAAANCATGAAAAAAAAAAAAATTAAAAAAAAAAAAAAAAAAAAAAAACAACAAAAAATCAACCACAAAAAACCCCAAAATAACAAAAGGAAGAGCTGAATATTGTTTCTACATGCTGCAACCTGAAAATTTCAAATGACTTTGCAAATGTCCCACCAGGACCAATGGGTTTTAGCTGTAAGTCATGCAAAATGCATACTGCCAGGAAAGAAAAAGAAAAGGAAAAAAAAATAGGAACGATCCCTGAGAATAAGAATATCCATGTTTTGTCTCTTGTGAAGCAGTCCCCAAACAAGATTGTTACTATTGCTACTTTTCCTGGATGTGTTAATATTTTCTATGGCATCTCTCACCAGCTCATAAGTATCTCTTAGCAAACATTGCTGTGCTTGGCTGTAAGTCTCGGGAGGGCTACAGCACTTTTGCCAATTAGAAATAAGCAGGTTGTTTAATTAACACACCCTTTTCATTAATAGTTTAACCCAAAGCTGACAAAGAGTCTTTGTTGCTAACCAGGAACAAAGAAAGGAGTACTAATTAAACACTCTGAAGTTTCTAAAGCGAGAGTTTATTTCAGTACCCAAGGGATTCTTTGAACTCCGCAAAAGACCTCTAGAGCCTTCCCAGAGATCTTGGAATCTCTTATAATTGTCCCACTCACTCTGGAAAACAAAACAAAATGAAACAAAACAAAACAAAACACAAACCGACCAAAAAAACAAACCCAAATATTCTGGAAAATTCTGATGGTTTTAATTTCAACGCCTTTGAACCAGACTAAAATAAAACTGATTTTTACTTCAGAGTAACACAAGTGTAAACTCAAACCTGGAACACTGTTTTCAACTCTGACCTGAATTAATGAGATCAGTGCTATGCAAGCCACCATGAACTACGTTAGACACTACTTGGGAGCTAAACTAATGCAGAAGAGGAGAGGAAAGGTGATTCCCTGCACTGGCACTAAGTACCTACCAGAGGGATAAACAGAAAAGTCTGCTCTATGGCTGCAGACTTGTTACTTTCTACATTCTTTCAGACTTTCTCTGTGCATTTTATTGGACGTGAGTGGTAGATACATTGTCTTAAAATCAATTGGCAAATCCAAGTAGCAAGGAAAGGTTTCCAACTGGCTGTGGGTTTGAACTGAGACCTTCTGGTGCAAGAAATAGAGCAGCTTTCCTAGAGACAGATAGGAGTGATCTTTGCTTCAGCTCTCCACCTTTCTGCCTCCTCACAGATATCTACACCCACACCAGGAAAAGCAAAACTGTTTATGAGGCAGCAGCTAACAGCTGCAGTTTACAGCTTGGTACAGTGAGGCCAAAGAGCACCGATTCTTTAACATTTGGGCTTCAATTTGCACTGACCAAACAACTGCTGCATGAGCAATTCCTCTGCTCAGGAGCAACGAAGTGATAGACAGAGGTGCTAAGTGTCACAAAGTTAGGCATTCATGCCCATGAATCAGACCTCTAAGGTGGACTGGGTATGAAGTAACTGTAAATGCAATGTGCTTTCAGGAAGCAGAAGCAGTATTACACTATTTTATTCTCCCTTATACCCGCATGTACTCAGCTTCTAAATTTTCTGGAGTCCAACAGAATGACAATTCAAAAAAACATGACCAGACTTTGGAAACCTGTTAGACCTAAGGTTCAAAATACCAGCCATTCAGACTTTCTTCACCTACATTCCTTTCTATTTTAAGAACATGCTATTTCCTTACTATTTTCTATACATTTATACATTATTTCATTAGTAACCAGAAAATAAAGAAAACAATTGTTTTTTCATTCCACCAAGCCTATGTACTTGCTTGTTCAAACATGTATTCAGATGCTAAATTCAAGATTTTTGTGATTATGCCAAGGAATTATTTTTTAGGTTCAGACAGATCCAAAGTTCTACAGGTCCATGCCTCATTACACCACAACCAGCAACAGACCAAATCCTGCAGACTGCTGTCACAGACAAATGAGAATAAACAAGTTTGCAGTAAGAAAATTGAGCTTCTCTTTTTATGCAGTAATGGATCAGAATATAGTTTACAAAATAGATTTTAAAATATTTGTTTTGTAAAGCTTGTTTGTAAATACATTATTAAACGTACGTAGGAGTATTTATTTATCCTTTCTTTTACAGTGCTAGTATTTTGGAAAAACTGTTGATAATATCAGTGACAGTATTTCAGTTCAGTGTTTCTAGACACAAAAAGTCTGCTACCTAGTACTGCCCACATGAGAAAAAAAAGCTCTAAGGAATCACGGTACTAAACCCACTGTCAACTACATTCAGTCACAGTATGCCTAGAGATCTAAGAGTATACCCAAATCTACCAACCCAAAGATTTCACAGTTTCTTGTTTCATGATTCAGTGGAAAGGATATGAATGAACAAGTGAGAGAAGAACAAATAGAAGTGAATCAGGACATGCTCTGGAGCTCTAACAGGCAGCTGGGCTTCAGCCAGGAGTCTGCACTTGCTTCTTTTTCCTCCCTAAGGAACAGTTCCAGCATACTGAACTGATTCTTCAACTAACAAAAAGAAGCAATTTTTGCATCCCCAGCCTGAAAATTTAAACTAGTCTCAGTTCCACACAGAAAATACTTTAAAATCTAATCCCTCTTTCAGGCTGAGCTCCAAAATCCTTTTTAAAAATGTTTTAAAATAAAATATATCATACAGAAAATATTCACTGTGAGATTCCCTTCAATAAAATCTTATGTAGATGGGATACACAGCAGCTGACTGGTACAGCCCTCTGGAGTAAACATTTCTTCCTCCAACTCTGAATATTTTTCGTTTTCTAATTCTCTCATTCTAACAACATGGATCTACTCTAGCCTGCAGGAGTTATCTTTGGAGGCACTAATCACTCACTGCTCTTCATGGATTGTAGTGAGAATTGTCTTTATTCATCTGCCTGAAAAGCAAGCTTTTAATGATCTAGCATAATGCAACTTTATTTTATAAACTATTTTTTATAACTAGTAATTTTGTAATTTTAATTTAAATTCTATTTCCTCAATTATCTCACTTTTACTTTGAATTTTACATTATGATCAAATGAAAAAACAGAAACAAGTAAATGGTGCCAATATGGCAAATACTTTTTTTTTTCAAAATAGCTTTTCTTCTAGTCTTTGAATTCCTTCTAGTTGTTGGTCATTTTATTTGAACTGCTTTCACTCATCTATAAACACTACACTTTAATAAAAGTATTAAATGGAATAAAAATAAAGGTAATTCTTCTGTGGACTCATAAATATGAGGAATAAGGTGGAAAAACCAAGTGAAAATTATCATTGCGAAAAATATGAAGAAATCTTTGCATATTTTCTTCTCAATGAAATAAGGTGAGTATTTTTTCTTATTTCTTTGAACAAATCAGACATGTTGTTTCAGTAGATCATGAAATACAAATATAGAAGCATAGTTACATTTATTCAAAGAATAACAAAAAAGTACATGAACATATCTCTGCAGCATTTTTGTAAGCTGCTTTTAAATCACATCTTATTACTGGAACTTAAAAATCAAGCATGTTAAATGAAAAAATTTTCTACTGTTAAACTTAAAAATCAAAGCCATGTTTTTCCAAAGGTTGTCATTCTGAAAAAGAAAAATCTATTTTGAAAACTACCTTTTTACATGCCCACATGAATTAAGACCTCATTTTGGCAAAGGGTGCAGCTGACACATAAGAGCAGTGTACTGATATCTTGATCACATATGTATGTACCCACAAGGCTGAGGTATCTCCACAGAATGGTTCTCTTCTCTCTTGAAACAGATATTACTTTCCCTTTTCTTTCTATGAACAGCTTTATTAAAGTCTTCTCAGTCAGATTTTTTTCCTTCAGCCACTTCCTGCTCAAAAGAGTTGTAAAGAATAACAAAGGCTGACAATGGAATAAATGGCACAGCAAAAATTATGTGGAAACCAAGCAGCAAAACTCCTTCTTGTTCCCCTTTTCTCTATCAGCTAAGAAGTGAACAAATTGTAAATGCATTAAGATCTCTCTCTGAAGCCAAGGAAAATTTTCTGAAGGAAAGGACAGGCAAAATAATAAATAAAATATAATGTCTCCTTTAGGAATTGCAACAGAGCCATGAAGCCCATGAGCATAACCCATGAACAAATAAATCCATTCTTTGTAGCTTTCATTACAAGTCAAACTTGAAAGGAAGCCTTACATTAACCAAGGTAATAGCAATGACGTGCCCACCTCCACGGCAAAAAGAAATTAGAATTGCTACAGCTGATTTACTTCACTTCTGCTTTCCTAACTTTAGAAGAGCAGCAATGCAAATGGATTTAATTAGAAAGTCCAGACCACTGGATTAAAGGCTGATACACAAAATGCACTATCAACTATTATATACAGAGTTAATATTTCAACATTAGAAGAACTCAAATTAACTCATACAAACAAACAAATAAGATTTTGAAGCATCAGGAAAGCATATGACTGAAATAAAGATTAATAAAATAGACTTTACAGCAGTAGCAAGTATTTTGGTCCGTAGGATCAGGCCAGTGTCTCTGTGACTGCCAAGCTTGGCAGCAGTTCCACAGTTTTCTCCGTGATTTACAGGTAGGTTTATGCTGCAGGGCCCAGTGAGATCAGATTATGTAGGGAATGGAACTAGCTTAGTTCCAATGTTAACCAAATGATTAGCAGTGTATGGCTGTGTGCAACTACAAAAACACTGAACTCGTATTTTTATGGGGGTTTTTTGTTTGTTTGTTTTTGGTTTTGTTTGTTTTTTTTTTTTCTGGAGTTCATTCTGAATTCCATGCTGCCATTACTACTAAATGAACTGGCTATATTGCTATATCCCCATTTAGGGTATCTATATGTTATATCCCCAACAATATAATCAATGTCTTCAATATCTAATAATTGTCTCTGTGTCTGGTATTTAGTGTGTTTTAAAACCATAATCTTTTAAATTTAATATATGCATTTTTTTCCAAAGAACATTCAAATATTCACTTGACTAGAAGTGAAAATACAAAAATATGAAACTCTGTCATTCTTTTCTAGGAGCTGTTTTGATTTTGATTTTTTTAGCAGTTGAACTAGCTTAATTTATTTTGGTTAATGGTCATTTTTTGTAAGTAGGTTAGTTTATTAAAAGACCATGTGATCTAAAGCCAGAATTGAAAGAATATTAAGTGACTGAAAGAGGATATAGACTAGAGGCTCAGTATTAACTTGCCCAGATGAAATGACCACAGTATTAGTGTTCTCCATGGCATTGATATTCAGTTAGTTGAAAAAGATGCCATTTGGTACCTATTCACATTTTGCTGGCAGGAAAAGGCAAAACTGCAAATGAGATGCTATAGGAATACTTCTTGCATTTGGCTCAGTATTTCTTTAACCTTGAGTAACGGTATAATCCTGTGGAAACTGTGGATGACTCAAAACAGGGAAAAGCTGTGAGGACCAGGAAGAAAGCAGGATTTGAATTCAAATGACCTTGACAAATCCACAGACTAACTCTATAGTAGAACTGTAGCACTGAAAAAAAGAGTAAAAAGTCGCAAATACATAACAAATTACATTTTATGCTGCTTCAGAGACAGGAGTTGTTCCAACGGAACAAACAATAGAGCAGAATGACAATGAAAATTAAGCCAAGATGTGTAGTAAAGAGTCACACTGGGAATGCAGACAAAGGAATGGTAGTATGTAGGACACTAAGAAATCCATTTTCTATTCAGAAATTATAAGACTTCAGTTATAATAAAAAGCATTGCTTGGCACTAGAATTTTTCTGACTGGATTGGCATCTGGTCTCAGGTATACAGACAGGTAAAAAAGAACCCAGAGGACAACAGTTAGAAATCTTTGAAACATAAACTGTTGCAACCTTGTTGTCTTGATGCAACCTGATCAAAACATAACAAAACACTAATAAGATTCTCCAAATTGTTATAAAAGGACAATGAAGATTTTTTTTCTATGTACACTAAGGAGAAGTAAAAACAAAACTACCTTACCACGGTTTCCACATTACCATTTCAATGTGCTGATTTAGGCATTTATTGCCTTCTTCACACCCCATTCACTGACTTCCCTTTTTGTCTCCCGTTTGTTGAATGCTTCCTATTTCTCACATTCTTTTCTCCCAGTCAAATGTTTCCATTAAACACTTTTTGTTTGTTTTAAGCACTTAAAGAATACTAAAAAAACCACAACAGGAGTGACCTCCAGATATGAAGAAGACATAAGCAGCTTAGGGACAGAGGTGAAATACTTTTAAGCAGCACAAAAAATCACAACAGCAGTAGCAAAGCTTTTAAGAAAAAAAAAATACAGTTGTAAATTCTATTACACTCTGCATAAATAGCCAGTGAATATTCCTTTTTTTAAAAAGGTTTTGAAGAATTTAGAGTAAGATATCTAACATTACACTGCTAATGCTTCTGCAAGTTATGTACCCTTGGACAGAAACACCTAAATAATAATATGCTAGGTAGCATCAAAGTTTCCTGCGCCTCTCCTGTTCATTCTGAGTTTCTAAGTTTGTGGCCAAAGCAAAGTAGAAAAAGTATATAAAGCAATATCCATTACCTTATATTAAATTTATAAAATAGTAGAGGTAAAACACTTAATGAAGAAACATTTATGAGGGAAATCAAATATAAAAAGACACTATTCAGCATGTACTTAATATTCATTCCATTAGCCTTTCCTCCTTGTTCCTTTCAGGTGGTGTAAACATAAACAGAATGGATTTTTATGGCTTCTCATTTGTGAGTTTTGTAAAGTTATTTGTTTATTAGATAAATCTCTCATAGGTAATAATTATAGCCTGGGGGGAAGCAGCCCAACTATGTATTTTGTATTACTACGCTTTCAATACAGATCTCCATTTACTCTGTCAGTCCTGTGATTTGCTGCCATGATCTTCAGCTATTTTGTTTGGAAATCTATTCCACAAATTCACCCAATGTTCATAACATGCCATTTAGGAACATTTGAAAAAAGGAAGTTCTTTCACATCCCTCCTCCAAGAAGCCTAACTGGATTATTACTTTTACAATTAGAGGACTCAAAAGAAACATGGATAACAAACAGGCATTGCAGTCATCTAAACAACAAGCAATCTCAACACTTTCAAATTTCTCAGAACTATTAAAAAAAAAAGAGCATTTAGTACAATATCCTGTTAAAATCCAATCCGTTATTTGCTTTCCTTTTTCTTCAGAACATGTGCACTTTGAAATCTCTACCACAGGATGACAATTAAGCATGCTGTTCTGGGCCAGGAGGTTACTGCCCCCTGTTTTTACCAGCTGCTTCTCCTGACTCTTTCCCGTTGGAGGTAAGAAGCTCCTCACATCTGACAGGAGAACCATATGTGCACTTACTTCTCAACTCAGTTCTGTCAAAATGGTTTCCTTTACCCAAAAAAAAACCAACCCAAAAAAAGAAAACCCCAACCAAAAAAAATCCAAAACCAAAACACACACACACAAAAAAACCCCCAAATAAACCAAACAGAAATATCTGTTTAGGAAGTGTTTAAGTGCAATTGCTTGTCTGAATCTGTCCTAAAGGCAGATTCAGTTTATCCTTAAAGTTCAGAAATCAAAGCCTCTGTTAACAATGACAAACTATGATAATCAACTTATGCTTCTAAAATGGTTTCCAAGGCTCATTCTCTAATGCTCAGGGGCTAAAATATGGAACATCTGAAGATAAATAAATTGTTCCTTTTCTACTAGATCAAATATTGACATATTTTACAACATATCATGCTGTCTTAGGCAGTTAGCTTCATCTCTGATTGTAGACAGCATTGTGACATATTAAGATATCATCATGTTGTCTATCCAGACCAGTGTATATATATCATGCTTCTAGATTATCTTTATTATTCTTCTGTATGATTGTAACATATTTCTCTGTCCAACTAACTGTAGGTTATACAGACGCCTTCAGGAGCTCTGCTATAAAAGATTCTATCACTACATTTGATACAATTTGACATTTGATGTAACATCAGAAATAACTATTTACAGATGTTATTCAGCATAACATAGCAGCTAATAGCATGAAATAAATGTGAAAAAATACACCTCAAGTCAATCCAAATAAAAACAGTTTGATAAATCTCTTTTCTGCTCTGAGTAGGTATATGTAATTATGAACAATCTGTCCTGAGTTCATGAGAACTTATAAATAGGTGCTTATCCAGACAACTTAACATTGACTCAGGTCAATGTTAAGACTTCCAAAGGTTTTGCTATTTAAACTATGTTAGGTTCTGAGACAGAATCACCAATTTATGTCTAATCCTCTGTGCTGCCTCATGACACAAGCCAAAACAATGAATTTGAGCCAATTGCTTTGAAAAGGTGACTTTTTACTACTGTTACGATGAAGTTATCATGAAGACTTAGTAACCTGAGGAAAAAATGACAGAAAATCAAAGCTCACCTAACTTCTTAGAAAAAAAAAACTTAAAATATAAGGTAGTTAAATAATTAGATGGCTGTGTGACATCTGTCTGAGACTGACACTTTTCTTCACAGTAGCACATATGGTACTGTGCCTCAGATTTGTGACTGAAATGATGTTGATAGCACACTAGTGTTTTGTCTGTTGGTGAGCAGATCTTGTGCAGAACTGTGTTTCACTTTTTCCCCACTCTACCAGCAAGTGAGCAAGAAACTGGAAGGAAACACAGCCAGGACAGTGGACTAAATCGACCAGTAGTGGCATCCCACCTCGTACGATGCCATGCTCAGCAAGAAAAACTCAGGGAAAGAAGAAGAAAAGGGGGAAGTTTGAGCTTATGGCATTTGATTTCCTGAAAAAACATTACTTGTGATGAAGGCATGCTTTAGAGGAAGCTGCCAAACACCTGTCTGCCAATGGGAGCACTGAACTAATTCCTTATTTTGCCTTGTTTGTGTGCACATATTTCACTTCACCTACGAAACTGCCTTTATCACAATCTGCAAGTTTTCTCATATTCCTTTTATTTTCTCCCCCTCCATGGAGAGAAGAGTGAGCAAGCAGCTACGTGGGTGTTTGGCTGCTGGCTGGGGTCATCTTGCAACAATGGCCATTTATAGTAATTTACTATAACTAAAGAAAAATCAATTAAAGATGTAAACCTCATAAGAACTTCAGCATTCCTGAAAATTTATCAGTATGTTATACTTGATACTTGTAATATCAGTGTGTAATACTTCTCTTTTAAATTTAATATAATTTCCAGGAGGGTATTATCATGTGATCTTAACTTTTTCCGTTAAAAAATATCCCAATTTTGTCAAGATTTTTGTTCGTAATAAAGGTTCTTACATTGCATGACAATCTCTTTCATGCTAAAAGCTTGTAATGTAATGCATTATGAATAACTCTCACAAAAAGAAAACCTCTTAGATTTCAAGCAATTTGAAATAAAATATACTTTCCCATTTAAAAAAAATAAAAAAGAGTGAAGTGATACATTTGGGTTTCTATCACTACTGCAGTTGGCTTGTTACAGATAATTTCCCAGCTATTTGATGGATGACTTGTGTGTATACAACAGCCTGTCCTGTATAAGGCAAAAGGGATTTCAGGATATATTCTAATGAACCATGTTAAAGTCTAGTAGCTCACACACACCTGATACCTTTTTTTCAAGTATTGCCAACTGTTTTCATCAATCCCAAGCACATAAGTGGATAATAAAGATGAATTGAATGCAGAAGTATTTGAATTTGAGCATCACGGGGTTTGGAATGGCATAGCACAATAGTCTCCCTGAACTGCTTTATGTAGCTAGAATTATCCATATTTCGTGTACTGCTCTTGTGAGTTTTATCCATTATGAGGTTGAAATAGGACTTTTATTCCCAGCATCTATTTCTCATATAATCCTCAATGTATTTTGGGTTCTAAAAGTTTTCATACTTGGGTAGAATTTTTTTCCCCCTAATTTGAGTACATCCACTCCAGCCATCTAGGAATTATCTGAGTATGAAGGAATGATATTTAAGTGGTTTTTTCCTCTTAAAAGATGATTTAATACTTCTTTCCTTAGGTATTTAAGCATGCATCAAACCCTGATATTAGCAGTTGTACTATATTTTTCTACTAGTGGTAGCCATTTCAGAGCTTTTATACCTGCATTAGCCCTAATGCATTTTTATTAGCTTATTGCAATGGGAAATTCCAATTGTGCCTCAAGAACTGAACAAGAACCTGTCATAACATTACATTGTAAGAATTTCCTGAGGTTCACTCAATACCACTGTTACCTGCTGGCAACTACTTACACTCTATTCAGGGACTGCTCTCAGCATCTTGTGGTACCCATGGCCATCCTGAGATAATGTATTTCCCAATGACAGGAATTTAAGTTCCTACACAACTGTAGGGATTTCATTTTTAGTGTTGAGAGAATGTTTCAATTGCCACTTTGCAGGAAAAGATGTAAAAGTATCACGGGACATATTCTACTTTCAGTTATATAAATGTAAATTTAGAATATTTTTTCTAGTGTGCTTTTATACCTAAGCTGAAATGAGAATTAGAGTTCGTAGTTCCATTGGTAATATTCCTACAAAAAGCAGTTCCAAGTGGTTAGTGGGAAATGCTGTGGGCATTATTTTTCCCATGAGATTTTATTTAATAGTCATATGTTGGAAAGAGCAAAAGAACCCTGATTCTGTAGAGCACAGTAATCAGAGTAGCAATGCTGATATTTACATTAGAAAGATTTATTTAAAAAAAAAAATCAAAACCAACCAAAACCCAACCTTTTTAAAGCTTTTAAAAGAGGCTCAAAAAACCAAATTAAACTTAGTTAAGAATAATCATACTTACCACATACTATTATAAGGGTTTTTTTGCTTTACTTTGCTTTTTTGTTCTTGTTTTTAATTTTTCTTTAAGCTGAGATCTGAAATCAAAGCAACGATTCTACAAGTAATAGTCTGCACAAAATCCTAAGCCTGATGTTTATAAGTAATTTTTCTAAGTGCATGCAAAAAATATATAATATTAAAAAAATGTGTGAATGCAGGTACTTAAAAGCCTACCTGATCCTTTTAAGTGTATCTACATTCAGTCATCACATAAAACTGTATTTTCCATATGGAAATATAGTTATACATTAGCATCTTGGCATGTAGCTGCAATACAATTTTTTTTTTTATTATTTTTAAAGAAGTCCATTACTGCAATAAACTAAAAGCTTTCTGAGAGGACAGTAAAGTATTATTTATAGCACTAAATTGTGCAGGGTCATGGCACATTCTCATTTTCTGATAAGTGAGTATCCATAACACTAAATTATCTGCATGACCTTTAGTACAAATTTGGTTGATGCCAACCAGCACTTGGTCCCCGAGGGTGCTTAGCCACAATTCAGCAGGAACTGTGCCCAGGAATCATTCCCAATCCATAGCTTGAACACAGTCATTCTGTTCTCAAGGGTAAGAGAAGCATAGCAGCTAGTCTGACAAAGAACAGGTATGATCCTATGCATTAAATTATGTTAGTTCAATATTTTTTGGCATAAAAATGTAAAAAGCTCAAAAAAAAAAAAAGTCGGGAATGAGGTTTTAAAATGCCTGCAGCAACCGTAGCTGCATTAGCTCCTTGCCTAGTACCTGAGGATAAAAGCAGGAGGTAGATGTTGTTGTATTTTATCAGTATACCTGCATACTTATGTAAAAATGTGACCTGTATTTTTCCTTAAAATACTGACTAATGCCACGGTTCATATGCATAGAGAGAAAGAAGTCAAAGCCCAGCATACAAGGTCAACTTTTAAGAAAGAAGTTGAAACAAATTACATATATCCCTGGTTACCGTAAAAGAAAGCAAAATCTCTACCTTTCTTCTACCAAGATAGTATCAAAATGAAATTCTACACTGATATTACACTGCAGGGTACTACACAGAACACATAAGGAAGATTGTCCTCAAGTAGGTCTCATGAGAGGATAAATACTGAAACTGCAATGAGTAATACACTAACTTCTCTGGCATCCTCTGGGAATGTGATAACTTGGAAGAGACTGTGCTGACATTTGTAACTGCTTATCACAGATACTCTATTAGCTGTTCTCTTCTACTGGACTTTGCCTGCTGGGATTACTGGAGAAGAATGGGACACTCCTGAGTATATCACAGTGAATTTCGATCACTTCCGAAAGCCAGCAGACAGACGCTTACATAAGGTGCTCGGTCCCTGATGGCTTTCACAGCAGGTGAATGAAGCACTTACAGAATTGTATGACTTGCCAGAGTGTTTCCTTAGGTAGGTCAATGAGAATTTTTATGTTCAAAATTTTTAAATTGCCAGAGAAATATCAAGAAACAGCACTTTTCATTAGCTGCTAGAAATGTAATTAATTATTTCAATGTATTGCACTAAGACTACCAGCAACCAATGAAACACAGCAGTGATCAACCAGTGCATAAAATTTTAGCCCTATACTCTGGTACATCATGCTTCTTAAAACAAAACAAAACCCACAAATTAAAGAACAAACAAACAAACAAACAAACAAACAAACAAACAGGAAGTACCATGTCTGGTGATTGAGTAACATCAAGCCTTTCATTTTGAACAGGCTTGTATTAGCACATAAATTTGCACACACACACAGTGTTTATTTATAAAGTTTCTTTATAAAATGTGGCACAACACATTTTATATGTGACATTTTATACTCTGAATGTTCAGTCCTATAAAATATTATTGTATAAGTGATGTTGAATACAATTGTAAAAACACTCATACTCGTACTACAAATCCATTCAAGTTCCTACTCTCTCTGTTCTGAGATATTTCTCATGCCTCTTTTTAATGCAGACAACTTTGTTGTTTACATCATTTGAGTGTTCTTCTTTAAAATAGCACATTTTGCATGAATGCCATGTTTGATTAAAAAAATTAAGCTTTAAATGTCAAAATTATTATATCTGTGTAAATATAAAACTAATACACTTCTAATACATATGGTCATAATTTTTTCTTCTAAATTATCCACTGCATGAGTTGAAAGGTTATGCTAAAATAAATGCAAACTAGCTTATATATATGGAGAGGTGCGAAGTCTCAAAAGTTCCTAAATCTGTTAGCTAATGGAAAAAATCCAAGGTAATAACTTGTAAATTTTTTTTTTCCTTTTCTCATTTAATTAATAAAATTATTACCATAATTAATGATTGATATAATTAAACATTTTTATTTATCATTCTATTCCATCTAATTAATATTTGAATTGCCATGCAAAATATCAATTCAACAATACATAAAATAATAATTAATTCTATAAATTAAACAAAATTATTGAATTACATCAGAGGTGCCAAACAAAAATCACCTTTTGATTATTATCGGACAAAACATTAAATGGTGAAAACCAGGGGTTTAGGTATTGAAAATAACTCTATTGATTTAACAGTAAGTCTGAGAATAAACAGCATATAAAAATATCAGCCAGAGGTCCTGTAAACACAATATTCATCAGAGTATGTAGGACAGTGCCTTTTATTCTTTTTATGTGAACTCCTCTTCTTTGCTTTTAAAACTGGGAGATAGAAATACTAAGCCACTGCTACATGGGTGTTTCATTTCAAACTACGTGCAGCTCAAGATCAGAGAAAGGGATAGGAAATATCTCTTCAAACCACTGTGAAAATCATCATCTTCACTTTACAGGTCACCTCCCCCCAGTCTGAATGATAGAAACAGTTCTCTCTCAGCAATGCTCTGCTCTCCAAATGGTCTTTTGCTAGAACAGAAGTCAGGCTTGCATTAAGGCAATAGCTTGGAGACAGGCACAGCTAAATCATCAATGACTTCTCCAAAATCCACTAAACCCGGGACTAATAACATAAGAGTGATAACATTTTTAATTATTTGCTCAATCTGGCTCTTTGCCTGTTTTATGTCTCTATAGATGACAAATCCAGGAGAACAGGAACCAAGATGTGCCCTTACAAATTTTTTGCAGTGATTGATATTAACATCCTGTAATGTTAGAGAAGCAAGTCACAGGAAGTAGTTACACAGTTTATAAAATTCTTTTTATCAGTCTGAGTTGTATAGACCCCTAAAAATTCATAGACGAAGCCTAAAATATTTGTGAAAGCTGACCAATAAGAGGAGCTTGATTTGTGCAATATAACCATGTCTGTTTGTGGAATGCATTTGAAGAAATAAGGGTTAATAAATTTTAAGTTGATTATTCAAAGTCCAGACAACGTATATATTATGCTGTTTGGGCATGAAGAGTCTATAGGTCATGTATAACCAATTATAATATAACAACCACATCCTAGTATCCTGCATAAGTTATGTGAAATAAAATGGTTACAGAATCTATTAGAAGAACCCATGATACTGAGTTACTACTTCTTATCTTAGACACTGCAAGAATCTGCAAGGACCCCTCTGTCACAGCATCTTATTCTTCACAAAGACATATCCATACAGTCCTCATCTGCAGCTAGGCAGACACTCATCGAGGACATACCAATCCATCCTAGTTGGCTGGCTCTCTCTGAGCCATTTCAGCTAAAATTCCTGCCACACCTGTCTCCCTGCTCAGCCACTACATTCCTGTGCGCAAATATTTCCAAGTTTATTTGTGGTTTTTTCCTCCTAGGGAAAAAAAATGCATACTTTTCATCTTTCACTTGAATCTCCTTGATCTGCCTCATGACTTTTTATCACATAAACTTTTTATCTCATAAACATCAGTTTTTTCTCTGCAAAGAGAGAACAGGATATAACTTTGAATGTACAGACACAGATTTTGGAAATATATTCATCTGACAGTCAGAACACTATAGTTCTTCTGTTTTCAAGCCTAAAACTTTGTTTGTTAAAATAACTACATTTCTATTTTTATTGTATTATATTTATATGTATTGTATTATATTTATATTATATTATTTATTTTTATTGTACTGTATTTCTACAAGTATATTATGTATTTTAAGGGTAAAGAAGGATCGATGGCAGAAACAGTTTTTTAAAAAGTCACCATATAAATACCACTGAAGAAATTGTAACAAAACACTATATTGTGTTATCACAAAGCCAGGATAGTATGATTTTTTCTAACAGACCGTTGTCACAAAGTATTTTGCAAAAAAATAGGGTTAATCTTGCAAACAGGAATTTTATTTCTTTGAACTTCCTTAAATTACCTTTCCAACTTCTTTGAGTTTGTGGTTGTTGCTATTATTAAGTTTGGATATGACCCAGCATTTCTATGCTTGCATTCATATGCTTGCAACCTAGCATTTCTAACTCATTATTGTTTCCCTTTTTCTTCCTGAAGAGGCCCAGCTTAGAGGAAAATTTACCAAACCTCTTTCATAATCTTCAGCACTGACACTATGATGCAGAATAAAACTGTGCATTATTAAAATCTGATGTTCCTACAATCCCAACAAAATAAAATCCCTGTCTTTGGCACATTTATATACAACTTCTATGTCTGTATCATGATATAAAATTTATCTACTGCTATTTTCTCTTGACTATTACAGTTCAAGCTGTATTTGTTAGATAAATGCCAAATAGAGGACAAAACATAAAACAGTTTAAGACACTGTGGCTGCTGCACGTTATCTTAGTTGTTATGAAGGCTATAAATACTTTCTAGTATATCAGTTTGCATATTCTTCATTTTCTAGGCTTAGATACAAAGAGAACAGAATTCATCAATGTTATTTATGACATGTAATGAATACTACAAGTCTGTTTTTCTTTTTAATTAACTTTGATGTTTACTGACTGTAAAAACTGCCTGGGGCAAGAGGACAAAGCAAAGCATCAAATTCTCTGCAAATGTGAGGTGAAATTAAAGCATGCATATATCCTGCTGGTGATGAATTCAGAATCTCTTGTATCACCATCATATAAGTGCTTGCATTTCCATCATTTATACTTTTTACTTAAAATAGCTCAGGTAAAGAGGTAATTAAATTTTTTAGAAATAATGATACAACTGTTATTTGGAGAGAATATCTATATTCTATCTGCATTTTGCTCGCTTTCCTAGTTCCCTCATTTTCCACATTTCCAGGAAGTACATACAGGCAACAGGTGAGAGGGCAGAAGGATGCACTGTGTTCTTATCACCTGCTTCCACTACCAAATGCATTTGTCTATGCTCCAACAGTCAAAACACACAGAAATACCTTAAAATATTTTTATTATAGGACTGTGTCATCATTTGTGTGGATGAAATATACCACCAAAAAAGGTGAGGTGGCACCAAGGTGAGGTGACATGAATTGGCCTAAGGGCCAAAGTACACCTTTTAGCAACAAACTTTTAAAAACATCTTCATTAACGTTGGCATTTGTACCTCATTCTTGCCAGGAGAACTCAGTCTGATATACACATAGGAATGCAACAATAGTTCTGTTGCTTGAAACACTTTCGTAGAAATGAGTTAAGCATAATTCTATCACAGTTATTTAAATCTTTCAAGGGAACACAGAGTAAGAGCAATACAGGGAAATTCTGAAAACCTTATCCCTTTACAGTCAATATGTCTGAAGTTAAGCTTATTTCAATAGTGCTAAATAAGGCCATGATGTTCTAATATTAGGATAAAATATCTACTATATTCCAATAACTAAACACAAACTGAACATACAAAGAACGTAGAGATCTATTATCCTACTAAGTAAATAGGAATTTTATTCTGATGTACTAAAATAAAATAAAACATATAAGACATTTAATAAGGCACTATGTTTTCAAGAGAACCAGATTTAAACTATGTTAAGATGCTGAAATCTATTACAATTCATACTTTAGTGTATTGCAAGCCATCTTTATAAACATATATAAGATACATCATATCATCAGGGTAATTTCAAACCGTCCTACAAAACATGTCCCAACATTTCTAAGAGCTGACTACAGTAGCCTTATAATTTGTGCTTCTTTGCACTTCCCTTGGGATGTATAGCACAATCAGATCAGTGAACCTGACTCTTACAGTATTTTGGTTTCTGACTTGCAGACTAGAATCCAGAGTGTGGACAAAATTCTGCATGCAACAAGAACACTTGTTGTTCATTTACTGACCTCTCTCCAAACTTGTAACGTGATCAGGAAGCAAAAAAATGCTATTATCTACTTCCTGTGGACAGGAAACCAAAAGGGTGATATGATATTAAGGGCATGTCCAGAATAAGGCAGAACTGGATATATGTAAAAGGACACTTAAGACAGCACATTGTTGACAAGGTTCTCTATTTCTCACGTGGGTTCTTTCTCATGCATATTCTTCCTCTGATGAGAGGATGATGAGAATGTTTGATTGTAAAAAAGAATAAAAAGTTTTTAAATCCCCACACCTTGATGTGATTTCATTATTTTACAGTTATATTGGTGCATTTATTTGCCAGTCATCATGAAATATCTACTAGAACTACTATTATCTAATACTAAATATCTGTTTAGAGCTACTCTAAGACTTTGAACAAATTTAAGCCAAGGGCATAGAAAGTGTGATAATACTGCATCATACAGTACTATATCATGTATTAGTGTAATGAACTAAGTTGTATTACTGGATATTATGCACTGTGGATAGTAGTTTGCAATAATTTTTATTACCTCTGCTCCATACTTTAGATGCTGAATATTTATTCAGCTTAAACTGTAATAATAGGTCATCAGAGTGTTTCTATTACTTTGTCTGTACCTCTCTTTTACTTCTATCACTGTAAAATGCCAACATATAATTTAATAATGAACTGCCAAGAAGATAGGTAAATGTTTACCCAGAATTTTCCAGTCTGAATAGCTTTCTTTTAAATTCTCTTAGCCTCTTTTAAGACTGTGTGATAAACCCTTAAATTCTCTTAACCCACTCTAAGGCTGTGCTATAAACCATGAATCTATTCATAGCTTGGATCATTAATGAGTAAGTATATTGCTTCCTTTAAAAAGAACTGGCAAAGGCGTAACATTGCCTCATTTTCCCCCTTCACTGTCAATTACACACAAAGTCACAGAATAAGCTTCTCACAAATCAGGCTTCCTAGCTCTTGAATTATGGAAAAGTAGAGAACATGGGCACTATTTCATTTGTGCTCAAAATACTTAAGCCTCTTTTGGAAAGAAAAGGTTTCATGAGAGACAGAGGATTAGTCATAAAACTGACATAGTCTCTGTTTATTCTCTGCCATAGGTCAGCCATAGGTGTTTGCCAGACTGACTGTGAATCTGACTAGGGGTATTGATTCATGGAAACAGAAATCAGCCTGAGTTGGGGAACATTTTTTGCAGGTTTGGGTTGATTTGGGGGATTTTTTTGCATTTGTTTTGGTGGGTTTTTTGGTATATGGATTTTTTTTTTCAATTTTGATATTTTTTGTTCTTCTTCCTTTGATTTTATTATAACAGAAAGAAATCCCCTCTTTGGGAAAACAGTGTCCAAGAAGTCAAACAGATGTGCTGATTGTCCATGGGACAGGGAAAATCTGTCAATGAGGATCTTTACTGTCTTACCTTTCATCATATACGCTCAGATCTTCAAATATTTAAGGCTTTAGAATAGAATTTAATTATTAAAAATAAAGAACACCAAAAGAACATAAAAACACCAAAAACCCCTATTAGTAACATACCTATAAATCTACAACACTTTCTGCAATCCAGCAGAAGGAACAAAATTTAAATAATATTCAGTCTCCACATTTTCATAACATTTGATCTCTTATTGTGGTATCTGACTCTTACAGTTTTAGAAAAATAAAACGGTTTGGTGGGAAGAACAGAGACTGAAACAAAAATCCAAAAATCTTCAGACTTCTACTGAGAAGCTAAGACTAGAAATGCAGATCACAAAGCTGGGATAAGAGGATAGATAGTATAGGAGTCCATTATATGTTATATGTGTGTGAAATTCTCATATATGCCAGCATATGTATTCTACTGCCTCCTCAAAAAAGGTTCTCTGTCCAAAACACCAAACAATTTTACAGATTGATTTATTTGACTCTCAGAACAGCTTTCCATAAAGCCAATATATAAGAAAATATTTTAAGGTTCACTAGGTTGATTTTTTAAACCAGAATCTTCATATTTAAACAAAAGAAAAACATGGAAAAAAGATTTTGTAAGGAATTTTTCCATCACGGGTTCTCTTTGTTTTATTCCTTTATGTCTTAGTAGTAGTTATCTAGTCAATGCTTCCTGTAAAGTCCCTTCAAAGTCATTCCAAATATAAGCATAGAAAAAATAGGTAGGCAGTCCTACAAATAAAGAAAGATTAAATTTTCCTATCTATCTGCCCCTGTGTCTTAAAAGTGCACTGCTTTTGATGAAGATGATGAGAAAGGTAGAGAGCATAAGTTTTACTTGACAAAGTTATACACAAATATTAATTAATGAAAGACTTTGCAAGAATCTAGAGTTTTGGATGATTAAAAGCTAGATTTTCTTTGTTAAAAAGAAAATTCTAGAGTTAGAGAAAAATAAAAATGACAGAACTCCAACTTCTTTTCTATGAGAAAAGTCTTGCTCACATGCTAGGCCTTTCCTTTTGGAGACAAAACAAATACCTACAGATTCACATTACAGGATAAAAAAATCTGGATTTCCTTTTCTCATAAGATCTTTCCTTTTCCTTCTCCAGATTACAGACTTACAATGCCTTAAACATGGGATCTACATTCCAACCTATCACAAACGTACCTCACTCAGTAGCCAGATTGTCTAATTACTGAGCCAGACATTCAGTGAGAACATATGCCTCCTGGATTTGCAACTTTTCCTTACTAATCTTGCAATGAACTGTAAGCTGTTGATTGTATCCTATAACACCTGTCTTGTAAATAATCAAACTGTCTTCTCTAAAGTCTTTATAAAAGTTTGACATGAATCTCACTTATGTTAAAAATAGGAAAGACAGCAAAATGTTTTCTTCAGAGATTCAAGGACTCTGAGACATGCCCTTGGTCCAGATTAGCATGGCTTTGATGATGTTCTGAAAATGTGAAAAAAATTACCAGCTCAGTGAGGATTTCAGAAAGGCTGAAGATTAATTCCCTAGAATGATAAAGATTAAAAAAAATAAGTACTAACATTTCTAGACATGTTCTTACTCAATTGCTTCTCTTATTTCTTACAGTATACAAGTTCAGAATGATGTCCAATTATTACTGAAATTCCTGTTTCTGTCCATAATCCAAAAATGTGGTTTCTGATTTAAAACATTCATATTACCTGTAAATGCTGCAATCTCAAAATGGAAGACATGATCTATCACATTTTGATTTACATAGAAGTAGTCAATGAGTATTTTAAACTTGCAATTTAGACTTCAAGCGCTAAGTTCCTTTTAAAAAACTTTTAAAGCATTCTTGAAATTCTGAAGTGTCCTTCTGACTTTTATTAATGCCAAACTTGCTATAGGATTTGCTGACCTTTTTTTAAAGGACCTTTTCGTACGCGATTACATGTTGTATATACAATAACCTTCTGCACAAAACTCCTAGATTCCCTCAGTGTACATGTTAAGGAATTGACTAATGTTGGTAAGAGGTACACATTTCATTATGCATGAATAAACCTTCTCAAGCATACTCATATTGGTATTGAATTACTAATAGAAAACAATCATTACCAGTAATAGAAAAAATGTTCACTATTTTAACTTTCAGTAAAGGCAAGATATATTTTATGGCTTCAGGTTTAGGGGCATTTTCTGACCATCTCTTACACTGAATTTATCAAGCTCACAGTGATAAATGCATGTTGTCATAATCCTTCACTGTCACTGTGTACTGCTGCCCTAACAGCATCCACTCTTGTAAAACAGAACTGCAATCAAAAAGTTCAAAATTAATAGCTGTGAAATCTCAAGCACTCATAAGCATGTGTTTTTATCACTTCCATGCTCTGCAGATCGGGTACTCTTGTTATTTATTATTTGTGACAGTGAACAATTCCCACTTGCTTTAGTGAAAAAAGTGAAGAGCTGTTTGCATAAGGAGCAAGGTGAAAAAAAGATTTGAAACTGTTGGAATCATTTCACAAGAACAATGTACACAGCCCAGAAGACAGTTTTCTTCCAGAACACTATAATGTGCTGACTACAGGCAGTATTTGCTATTCTACCTTCTGTGTATGCCTTGTTTAAAAGCAGCTTTTACAGTTCTGTATTTGTGAAGCACCTGAAACGATGGAGTCTTGGTACAGTACTGGGTCTGCTGTGTATTTAATCACCCTCATCAATCTCACATTGGAAAAATGTGAATATTTATAATGCCTTAACGATGTAATCTTCACATCTGCTATATAGAGTTAGTATGTGATCTGCAGTTGATCCAGATAGAGCTCTGGCACCCACATCCCCAAGGGCTAGTCCACACACACTGAGAGAGAGTGAAGCACTATTTCCTGCTGCAGTTTGTAAGACATGTTCCTCAACCCCTGAGATAAGCCACAGAACATGTAATATTACATGTAAATACTTCTTTAAATATCAGCAATACTTATCTTCTAAAGAAGAAACTGTTTTAAGAGGAGAAGCTAAAGGGAAAAGCATGGCTATTATGTTTCCCTTGAGATTTATCTTTTATGCATTTCTTTTCAGAAATTAAACATGAAGGTAGTATCTCCAAACAATATATATTTCCAATTAAAAAGGAAAGGTTAAATATGGCAACTGCAACAAAATGACTCCATCTGATGTAATATTAACATACAGGAAAATCTATCATAGATCAGGACAGCGAGTAAGATTTGCCTGTGGGCAGTGCTATTATCAGTGCACAATTAGTAGCAGATTGGAGACACTAGCCTTAGATCTGTTCTCAGGCCTGTAATCTGTTTCCTAGCTGATTGAAAACCAACAGCTCTTGATGAAATGCTATTTATTTAGCTACTGACCATTTGATTAAATGTAAGGGTAATAATAAAGCTAGCAATGCCCAACACAACGTGAAATAGTGTAGGTCATATTTTAATTGAGACATTTCAGTGAAGGAGAGGAAATTATGAAATGAGATGGGATATGTTACATGAGAAGCTTTTATGGCAAAGTCATTTTCTTTAATTTAAAAAAAATAACCCACATTGTAAATGCTAAAACGAAGTCTTTTCTACTGTCAATTACTATAAACCCATCACAAAGTATGAATACTTAGTCCTTAATGCTAAGTCTTTCAAATCCTTGGACTTATTTATTTTTTTCTTTGATAACAGATGGATTTTCTTTTATCCTTAGTAATTTGCATCAATAGTAGATCATGAAGTCTTATAAATATATAAAGCCTTTTAGAAACATTTGGTAGAGTGATGTTTTAGCCAGCCCTTTCATATCTCTGTATCATTAATTCTCCAGGAAGTTTACCATATAATTTAAAGAGTTCTGTCCCTTAATATATTTAATTAAGAGCTAGTATAAAAAAATACATAAATTTAGTATTCAAGGTTCCTAGAAAGGTGCAGTATTAGAAAGTCCAAAATAAATTTTCAACTCAGTCATCAGCTTCTGAAGGGTCAGCTGAATAAAGCATCACCCAGTCTCCTTGAATATGAGACCATAAGTGATAAAACATTTTGCAATATAATGAAAACAAAATTTATGCTGCACAGAGGAATTTCACACTATTGCTTGTCTTCTCATCTGCATTAAAGAAAAAACAGAACGATCCAGAATACTAGCAACACTATAAATAATTATTTAAAGAACCAATGTTGCAAAAAAGCATTAATTATATGTGTCCAGTGATCTCTGCAAAACACAGGATGACAAATGCAGAGCCATTTTGTAAACACTTGCACAAGTTTCCTTTACTTCTAAACTAAAGCCATCTTGTGTATTCTTTTTTTAATTCTTCCATAAAAGCACAGAAAAACACCACAAATACTCATCATACTATTCTGTTTCATATGCATCTAGTAACAAATTGAGCAAAATACATGACCCAGACTTTGTGTTGCAATTCCTTGGAAAAATGCTCATATTTTGAAGACTCCCTGCTCATATTTTAAAGACACCCTGTGGGTTTTGCTCTGTTTCACCCTGCTGTCACTTTTACTCATCAGAATTAACACCCACTCTACCAATAGCTGCATTTTACTAGTGTTCTATGAAAATTCAGGCCCTTAAGTTGCAAGAAAAATAAAACATTCAGTATATATCGTCAGAAAATTCACAGAGTGAATTTTCTAAATTCACTAAAGTGTGACAGATCTTACCCAAGCTCTGGGCTGAGCATGTAGTACCCTGTTAAATAAATATTTCTAGTTTCCAGTGCAATTATTCCCTCCATATAAGAACTCACAACACTACTTGAAAATTCAACAAATATTTCTCTCTCAAGTAAATCAATTACTGTCCTTCTGTAAACTTGTACTGCAATTGGAATATAATTACATGCTCACTGAAAATAACACTTTTCTAATCCAGCAGAATGATGGATATCCTCTCTCACTATCACAGAAGGCACACATTATGGTATTTTAACCAATTTGGAATACATGGATACAGATAAGGAAACTGATTGACTATGTCATTACTCAAATTTTTTGACAATGTAACATCACTTAGAGCAGGTGTGACATGATGAGATCAGATGTATGTTAAAACCAGCAAAACCATGAAAGTTGTGAATAGCAAAGGAGTAAAATAGGGGCTTAAAATATCACTGTAAAAATATTAGGAGTAGATGAACTAATGCTTTAGTTTTCTGTTGGTTTATTATCTGTATTTCCACTCTTTTCTTTCACCTTTAGAAAGACTGCAAACTACAGAAGTATTTTCTATTGTACAATATAGTGTTTTAAATAGGACTTGCAATAAACTAAGCAGGTCTTCCTAAGCAAATGGCCAGATTTCATCCAAAGCAAAGTTTTGCATTATGAAGTTGATAGGAACTTTTAGGCCAAGCTTTTCTAGTAAATATGCCTGCAAAGGGTAACACACAGTTCCATGAACAAACACCATGACCTGTCTGGGGACCAACAAAGGTAGCTTGACATATGTATCATTAGTTTAAGCAAAGATGTGTTCAATACTAAAGTCTTACTTTTTTGAAGTGTCATCAAAGCCACATTATTTCCAGACCCTTTTAGAAAGATAATTTTACATTTGGATGTAATACATGATGAAAACCTACTCTGTTATTTTGCAAATTATACTTATATACATGCTGATAACTTAAATATGGGAGATTTAAATCCAAACTGAAAAATTGTTGTTCTCTATCTATATTTTATTCTAATATGAAGCATTATATATAATGCTTCATAATTTATTATATATGAAGCAGAATATTCTAATTGTTATTCTAATATGCAGCATTTTCTGAATATTACAACATCTGACACAATTTACTGCAGTTAATACTAATTAAATTTGATTGACTTTAGTGGCATTACCTGTAGTTTCACCTGATATAAACATCAACCTGAGAGGTCTGACGATGAATGAAAATTCAGTTAATTGCTGATATGTGATCAGATATCTGCACATGCAGATTCTGTTCTATTAATTGTCATGTGTATGGCACACACATTTGAAAATTGTGCTTAAGTTCTCATAGGAAAAATAATTTTCAGCCTTGCCAAAGTGCACTACATGCACAGAGTGCTTAATTTTATTTTAAATATTGTTCCTTTAAGGAAACCAAAGGATTTAGTGATTGCTTTTTTGTTTGGCCTTGAGCAGCAGCTACAGAAGAGTGCTGCAGAAGACACCCAGGTCTTGTGTCATACACCTTGTGTGTGCAGACAGCACAGGAACTTTCAGGTACCTAAACTGGCATTAGGATGCTCACCCTTAGAGAGCTGAATCATAACCAGAATGCCATGACAGTATCCATAACTTCCTTTAGTTCATTTTCCAGCACAACACTGAAGTCAGAAACATAATTATAGCCCAAATTGTATCCCTTGAAACACACTGTCCTGATGAAGGGTCTTTTTTTACCAAAGGATAAGTCTCTGTGTTTAAGTAATTCTGACTCTGAAGATTTGGTATCCAAAGGAAGTAGGGGCTACTTCTCATATTTTTACACTATTCCAGGGCTGAAGAGACCTTGACATTTATACATGGATAGACAGAATAAGTTACAGGACCCCCTCCCACTTCTCTTTGAGAAGTGCTACAACAAACAAAACATATGCCACATAACACACAATATATTTCCTGGCCACAACACCAGTCGAGAATCTAATTTGAGTGGAGTTTATGGCAGATTCTTCATAATCATCACATGACCATGTAATTCAGGAATTTTTATGCTGTCAGGTGGCAAATTATTTTATTGACAAGGTGGCACTATAAAGGAATTTGTTCAGACATGACTACAAGATAGCATTGTCTCTGAATTTTGGGCAGGTGGAATCGGTATTTCTGTATTCTGGTTCCACCCATGAGCAATTTTCAGCATTGGCTAGTACCTACCTTCTGTACCTAGCCTTAAAAAACTAACTTTACATTATCCATAATTATCTGTAGATAATAAAAGACCTTATATCAAACACTTTGATAAATACCAATTTTATTGCTTCCTAATACTGCAAGAATACTATTTGCAAGCACACATTTCTTTCATTCTGATGCCTCGCAAGGTATCAATTCGGTTACAAACTCAGACATTAGAACATTAAATCTGTAGCAAAATCTCATCTTACAGAAAAATGTTTGCCTTTAAAAAATATACTCACTCTTATGAGTAGCTAATAAGGTAAATTAGGTTTTGAAAGACAAAGATAATGCTTTTTTCAGCTTCTAATAATTGTCCTGTTTGTGATCCACTCTGAGTAAAACAACTTTTAGGGCTGTGCTACACCATTTTTCAAACTAATGATTTCAAAGCAACTTTTTGCCTAAATGAGAGGAATTTTTTTTGACTGGTATAAACAATTAAAAAAAAAAAATCACATAACTTTTACCTAGTTTAAACGGGGCCAGAACATCGTTCTGGTTCAAACTTCTAAACCCCAAAATTTACTCTAAAGTTTTTCCATATTCTCCTTTCACAAAAGATAATAATAAATGGTTCCTCCATACCGCTCATATGTGCTATATATACAGCTTATCCCTTGGTTTTTTGATATCTTCAAAAGTTGTTCTTAATTTTAATTTGAGATCCCTTGTCAGTGAAAATGGCCACATAAGAGTGAACAAATGACTCATGCTAAGCACATCTCCACACAGTTAGACAACTTCAGTGTGTATCACTGACATACTTCAGTATAATCACATTTTGAGATTTTGACTTGTGTTCATGACCTGCTCTCAGTTAAATATTTATAGAGGAAATTGCATTAAAATAATAAATTAAAAAGTTTAAAATCTCCTATGGATTATTCTGGTCTTATTCCATTCTTATTCTTGTCACCCATTTCAGATGTTCCACTAATCTTAGTTACTCCAGCATTACCGTGATATTTTGTCATCTACAACAACAAAATAAAAGTGACATTGGGAAGTCTGTTTCCTGAAATATATGGAAGACAGTAAGTCAGTCCTAGCTTGAAATATACCTTTATGCATGCCAGAATTTTCTTTCACAAACTTAATTAAACATTAAATTAATGCAAATTCATATACAAAAATAACAATCATTTAAAAGGGTTTTTTGATCCTTGAGAGTAGTTGGTCTATTTTTGTCATTTCCATTATTGATTAAAATGTATGTATAGTATATGCTCCAAAAGTCCAAAATCTGATTACAGAAAACAAATTTACTCTTCCAGGGAAGAAAAATCAGGGAAGAAAAATATAAAAATACCATCTTCTCAGCACATGCTGAGATAAAACCATCTAAAAAGGTAATTTTTTTTTAATGGAGGAATGTAGAACATAAATTCCATGGAACATACTACATGTAATATGGCCTAAGACTGAAAAAAAGTATATTTTACATCTTTAACAGTTTCTAAATGTCTGTTGGAAGCAAACTTGCTTAGAAAATCTTCCTGCTAAATACTGTACTGGATTGCTCATATGCTTCTATCAGTATTTCCTATATATATAGTCAAAATTATGTTAATCTTGTTAAGATTAGTAATTAAGAACTAAAATGTTTTGCAATTATAGTGAAGAGTTCATAGTGCTTGTCAAGGATTTAGTTGACTTACAATGCTAACTACTTCTGAAGTTTGTTGATTTTCTTTTATATTTTAATGCAAAACCAAAATAATTAATTTTATATGTCAAAGTAGCCCAGCATATTACTAAGTACGTAAACCTTCTAAAACTTTTGAGAGAAAATACTTAAAAGAAAATGAGTCTGAAGCTGCAGATATGAAACAAAGCTGTACTGATGGTCAAACTAACAACTATCCCAAATACTAGAAAACCAGATAGCTAAATAAAAAGTAAAAAAAAAAAAATAGAAAGAGGAAGAAACTCACAAAGAAACATAAAGAGTGACAGCAATACAAAGCTGCTAACCATGGTTATAACCCAAGTTTGCTATGTCCAATGCCAGAGAGCTGTCTGAGTTGATAAATCAGATTCTATCCTTTTAAAGATGTTTCTTGCTACTCCTTGCCTATAATAGTACTGTTCTTTACTTATTCAGAGCATGTATCCTCCTTTACTCAGATCCTGTCCCTTTTGGCTCTGTACATCTCCTGGGAGTGCAGAATGATTCAGTGGTAACTTAGTCATTTGTGCACTGTACAAGACGATTTTACTGGAGAGGAAAAAAATAAAAGCTGCACTTATCAGTGGAACACTTTCTGTTAAATAAAGATAATTAAAGCATCAATGATACATCCATTTCATGTTTAATTAGCAACTCTCTCATCATAATTTGCTACTGAAGGTGAAATGTGGGTCACTTTTAAAAACTAACTGTAAAATATTTAACATAATGCAAAATGAGAACAGAAAATGGAAAATACTTCTGTACACTTTTCACTAAACAGTAAGAAAGTTAAATGTATGGAAGAAGTTACCAATGTAAAAGTTTATACTCAATAACAATGTTCTCTTTTTTTTGACATGGCAGATAGTGCCACAATGATATTGTTATTTTTATGATTATTATACTCTAGTGTCTTTGCTTAGCTTAAAGTTGTGAAAAAATCGATTCTTTTGAGGTGTTTGGGAGTATAAAAAATAGCCTTTGAGATAAGCCTCTCTGTGTATGTGTGTGTCTGTGCATAAACAAGAGGAAAGATGATAACTTCCCGTATGGTTAAACTGATTAATGGATGAATTTGGGGTCCTATTAAGGCTGCTGGGTATATGTGCATGTTTATGAGGAAATTGATCCATTTTGTTTATAGATAAAATTGGCATACATGATAACCAACTAGTCAAAATGCTTCTGCAATATTGCAGCAGACTGATTAATGTTTGAAACGTTATGAAATTAATTAACTGGCTACTGAACAAGGATTTTTTTTTCAGCAATTAATTTCTATGTATTTCACTTTCAGAAAAGTACAACTTTACAGGAAATGCATATAATTTTGATTAGAGTGTCAAGACACTGGTTTGCTAAACATTTTTCTTTATGAAACAGTACATTTTCAATGAGAAAAGGCATTGGGATTTTTCATACAAAATTACAGAGTTGGCTAAGAAGCCAATATCTGAAGTACAGAAATAATTCTGCTCAGAAATTCCTTTACTGTTTCTACAAATTCCACTTATAGTGACCAATATATATTAAAAAATAAGCAAAAAAGGCATTTTAACGGAAGTGTTTTAAAGAGCCAATAATCATTGCTTAGTAAAGCAAGTAAAAAAGAAAACAAGATGATGGCCAAGAAATATAAACATATAAAGAGTGTCTAAAAGGCCTGTTCTTCAAAGAGTGGTTGGTAATATGTAGATTTGTGATTAAAATTTTCAGTGAAACAAAACTGCTTATATGACACTATTTTGCACTGTGAGACAAAGAGGTGGAGAAGCATATATTATAAAAATATATCTGTAACTAAATGAGAAAATAAACAAGTATTTACAATTAAAATTCATTATGAGATCTATGATTAAGTATGTAACTCTCCAAGCTGTTAAGTGATGCCCCTCAGGCACTGAGCTTTCATTATCTTTGGCTGTCTTTGCTGGAAATCCCAATATCCAGGCTCCTCAAAGGCAATGTGCAGCACCTGGAGGTTTCAAATTTTAAATCCGTGATCCAGAAAAACACTTTCTTAAACTCATCCCCATTCAGTAAAACACTTCTTTACAGCTTTAACTTTTGGCAAGTGATTAAGACCTGTGGAATACTATGTGTTTTAAACATTTGTAGTGCTTTACTGAAAAGGAGAGAATTGTTAAGTGAGAGGCTAAAAGAATATTTCAGAGTCATACGATGTTAAGTAAGACAAGGATAAGAGTTAAACTTGTTAAAGATCTCCCAAAAAATAGTGACTGTGAAATGTCAGAAGTCTACTGAATACAGAATTTTGTATATAATATAATACTTTATATAAAGTACATGATGTCAAAGGAGGAATGTTACAAATTGTTTGCAGTTTTCTCCAGTTAAGTTCTTTTATACAGTCCTGTATCAGACATGATGTATTTTGAAATTCATGTAAGAATTCAATTCATCACCTTAAAAATGAAGTATCGAATCATGGGAATGAAAACAACTTGTGTTCCCTGGGGTACACCAGTTGGTCATGTAAGCAGAGACTTTATTTTCTGACTGCTGTATTGTACATATAGGAAAGTATCAGTTACCAATTCTAATTACACTAATGGGAAATTAGCATCACTCTCATCTCCAGTAACTTAGAGCAGGTGTGTTCTGCTGTGTCCACTTATTTGTTCTAAAATTTTATACACTGTCTAATGTCTCCTTAGAACAAAGGGAACTGACAATGAGTAAATAAAGGCAGTCCTAGAGGTTTCAAGTAGTCTCCCTACCAGTCATACCATTATGCTACTGGTTCTGTTCCACATGTACAGCAGAGCTATGAAACAATCTGATACACACCCCATCAGACCCCTTTATCTGCTTCTGCTTCACATTTCCCTCTAAACAATTGTGCTGAACAAGAGCTGCAGGTGGTTTGGGTATTAAAATTCCTCAGGTGTTTTGCCTGCTAAACTGAGAAATACTGCACTGTCAATGTTTGAGATGTGAAAAGTGTACATATTGTTTATGCAAGTAAGACTTAATGTCCTCAACACTATGTAAAATGAGCAAAAGTATACAAATGTCACTCAGCAACAAGCTGGCAAGTAGATATAGGAAAGTGGTAACAGAGGGTTTGTGACTGATAGATTCTCCCATAAAGTCTGTTATTTAACACTACCTTTACTGTTTTCTTGGACAATTTCCAATTTATATGCATGCTTTACAAGTGAGAAAATACTCTCTACATATTTAAAAATAAATAGATAAGACATTGAAATACTTGCTATAAACTACTTGAATAAGTGAACATTCATAACAGGCTAAATATTTAACACGAGAGAACTATCAGCCCTGAGAAACTGGTTTGCAGCAAACAACATAAGTAATGGAGCAATTCAAGGTGCACTTCTTTGTAAAAGTGTAATAAAGCCATTTTCTTCTACTAAGTTTTCTCATATATTTTATATCAAATTAAATCCTTGGAAAATATTAAGTAATTCAAAATATATTTCTGTATTGTAATCTTAAATAAATTTGGAGTCTTTTATCGAGCAAAACATAATTTGTGATGTGTATTCCTTTACCTTTCCTACTCTTTGAATGCAAATAGTTCTTTTACTGAAATTAAATTATACTTTAACAGATTATAATCCATATGTTTAGATGAATTGCAGCATCAAGAAAGAAGTTATATCTGATTAGCATATATTCCACTGCTACTTTTATTCCAGTGTTTGCTAAAATGGCATAATCTAGTCTGTGCTTAATACGCCTTAGGAGATGAAAGATAAAGAACTTAGTAATTTGCATTTTATACAGACTATTCTCAAACAGAAATTGTGATGTACTCTTAGGATAGCATTAATGAAATGCATCACACAGAAACCACTGTGTCAAACGTTCTGTAAGTCTGTATCACTTGCAAAACCACATATGCAAAAGCACTGGTGGGTAGTACAATCACACTATTTTGGTGACCTGAAAGACTGGAGGGGGTGGCTCATACAATTAGTTTTATGCTACTGTCATTTAAGTATTTCTGAGCAGAAAGCAAATACTGACAACACTTGTAAAACTTCAATTCTAGTAAGCCAGCAAACATTTCAAAGTATAAAAAACGTCATCGTGTACCATATTTGCATGTTAATAAGTGGAAAAGAAAGCATTTTTGTCAATCCAGTCAGAATTTCCCTGTTCCAGACTTGGATGTGTAGTTACATGAATCAGCATTCATTTGCCTCTAGCTTCCTGTGTAACCTGCATTGTAGCTGAGAAAACGTTCAGGATATTTATTATCTTATACGTACCATCACACAAAAAGTGCTCCCCCATAAAAGAGAGATCTCTGTTCAGGGTATATAAATGTCTTCTAAAATAAACGTAACCTTTCACTTAGAAGCTTGATTCCCCTCTGTGCTATCCCTACCTTATTTCAAGGACTGTAAAGACTGTCCCTACCATCGCCAGTGTTAGGCTATCGGAGCTTCACTGAACCGAGCCCCGCCAGCAGAGTTGAGACCAAAGCCAGTCACTCGTGGCACCCCTGAAGGCACATTTCGCTCCGAGAGGTCTCACGGCAGTCACACTACAAACAGAGCTATGCGGCAGCTGGGCGAGCAAATTAGGGCCTCTCAGCGTGAATGAAATTTCACGAGATAGGCAAGAGGGGCATTAAAAAAAAAAAAAAAAGCAATGAAAACATAACATACTGAGGTGCGATTCTAAACTCCCTAACGTTTATGTGTATTCAGAGCAACTGCTGCAATGAGTGCAAATCTCTGTGGTGTAAATTAGAGCGCAGATAGGCTGTGTAGATTATTTAAGCATTTTGGTCCTAATGAAAGACCCGGTAATTAGAACCATTAACGCTTCAGCGCGGCGGCTGCAAATCCACTCTCACCCACAGCTTTAGGAAGCGCCAGGCAGGCAGCAACCCCCTTTCCCCGAAACAACTGGCTGCCGAGGCGAAACTTTGCTCCTCAGCCGGCGCTGACACGTCCCTAAGGCTGGGAAAGCATCGCGGTGGGGGAAGCGGCGGGACAGGCTGATGGAGGCGGGGCCGGGAGCGGGAGGGGGATGGCGGCTCCGCCTGGTGCGGTGTCCTGATCTCCCCTAGACCCCCCTAAAACCGCGGCTGATAGAGGCATCTCAGGCTGCCTCACGGTTCGCTGTCGGGACTGGCGACAGACACCCCCGGCCCCCGCGGCCGGCTGCCGCTGCGCCTGCGGTGGGGCAACACGGTCCGGCTGCACGGACGGGCTGGTTGTCTGCCGGGTCTGATAAGCGGAGGCAATGATAAAAATTATAGTAATAGCAATAAAGATGTCTGACTGTCCTTCCTTCGTGCTGTGTGTTGGTCTGTGCACCTGACTGCCTGGAGGGAGGGGGGCGGGGGCACCAGACTGAACGGGTCACTGAACCTGCCGGGTGTGCCTGTGCCAGTGTGGGAGGCGGGGGCACGGGCAGCCCGGCTCCCTCACCCGCTCTGTGTGCGTGTGTGCGCGTGTAGGGGCCCGCGGGGCGCAGCGCTCTTACCTGCTTGCTGTACTTGCTGCTGGCCTGGCAACTGTACTCGGAGCAATGGTCCGAGCCGATGGAGATGTTGTCGCCCGCGCCCACGAAGGTGTTTGCTGGGGGCAGGTCCTGCACGGCCTGGTGCTTTTTGCCAGCGGTGGGGGACTGTGGGTGCAGCTGGACAGTGGGCAGCGGTGAGCTCGACTTGTAGTGCCTGGCCAGGTCGGGGCTGCCTGGGCCACCATTGACCGAGCGATATCGGCCCATGCCAGGGCTGTCCGAGAGCTTCTCGTTGACACTGTCGTAGCGCTGCCCATTGGGCTTGGAAGCCTCAACAGTAACAATACTGCTATAGAGGGGCTGCTTGCCCTTCTTGCCTTTCTTGTCCTTCTTGGGCTTCTTGGCCTTGTCATGCTGCTGGGGGGTGAAGAAATCCTCATGGTCCTTCTTGCCGGCCTCGTAGCCGTGTTTGCCCTTGGATCGGCAGTAGCGGGCCATGACCACCACGAGGATAAGGAGGATGACGGTCATGATGCCAGCCACCACACCAATGACTATGCTAAGCCGCTGCTTGCTCAGCTCATAGCTGGGATCACCAGCAATGTCCTGGGCCAGTGGGGTGTGAAGGCTGCGGGCCACCTGGCTCTCCACCACAGTGGCGTTGGACAGGCTCTCATTGACAAAGACATGGAGCAGGGCAGTGGTGGACTGGGGTGGCTGCCCACTGTCATTCACCTGCACAACCAGGCGGTGCAGGCCATAGTGCTTGGGGGCCAACTTGCCCACCAGTGACACCACGCCACTGGCTGGGTCTATTTCAAAAAGTTTGAAGGGGTTGCCCCCAATAATGCTGTAGTTGAGGTCAGCGTTGAGACCGGTGTCAGCATCTGTGGCAACCACTGTGGCCACCACAGTGCGCATGTTGCTGGAGGGTGGCAGCACAGTGTAGGAGCTGTTGCTGGGGAAGGTGACAGTGGGTGCATTGTCGTTCTCATCCATCACAAAGAGAGACACAGTGGCTGTGGCAGACCGTGGTGGCTCACCCCCGTCCACTGCCTTCACCTTAAAGGTGTAGCTGGTCTGCTGCTCACGGTCAAAAGAGACAGTGGAGAAAATTGTTCCAGTGTCATTCTCGATGGAGAAGATGCCAGCTGCCTGTTCATGGTCTCCAGGCTGGATGGAGAGGCTGAGCTCAGCATTGCGGCCCTTGTCAAAGTCCATCACAGTCACCATGCCCACGGGGCTGTTGGGCTGCAGGTTTTCTTTCACATAGAAGGTGAACACATCCTGCATGAAGCGCGGCTCATTGTCATTGCGGTCCGACACTCGCACCACCACGGTGGTGGAGCCCTGCAGCGATGGCACCCCCTTGTCCCGGGCTGTCACCTGAAACTCATAAGTGTCACGTTGCTCACGGTCCAGCACTGCCTGCACCGACACATCCCCAGAGTCAGGGTCAATGCTGAAGATGCTGCCAGGTGCCTCTGAGGAAAGGGGCGAGGCCTCCAAGGAATAGGTGATCTCAGCATTCTTGCCACTGTCTGCATCTGTTGCAACCACTGTGGCCACCCTTTCACCAGGCAAGTTGTTCTCTGGAAAGGAGACCTCCAGCACGGCTTGGCTGAACATGGGAGGGTTGTCATTAGTGTCCCCAACCCGCACCAGCAAGGAGTTGTTGCTGGACAAGCTGGGGCTGCCTGAGTCCACAGCCACAATCACCACATTGTAGTCACGGACAGCTTCATAATCCAGAGGGGCCGAAGTGTGGAGGAAATACTTGCGCTTATTCTGTGGCTCCCCTTCACCCTCACTGGCCGGTTTGAGCTGGAAGGGCACATCGCCCACCACGGTGCAGGTCACCACACCATTTTCACCCTGGTCCCGGTCTGACACCTGCACCAAGGCAATGGGGGTGTCCACCAGCACATCCTCAGCCACGCTTGCCACCCCGTCCCGGAGTGGGATGCGCCCGATTTTCCGGATGTCAATGGTGGGCACGTTGTCATTTTCATCCCGGATGTTCAGCACGACAGTGGCCTTATCCGTCTTGGGGGGCTGGCCCCGGTCTCGGGCCATGACAGTGAAGCGAAGCTGGTTCACCTCCTCCCGGTCGATGCGGTGCAAGACACTGAGCCAGCCCGAGGTCTCGTCCAGCCGCAGCAGGCGCCTGACGGACTCGGTGGCCGCCCCGAAGACATACTCGATCTGCCCATTCACTCCCACGTCCAGGTCGGTGGCTCGCAGCTGCAGGATCGGGGTCCCAGGGCTGCTGTTCTCCGCCAGGTCCGCCTCATAGACGCTCTTCTCGAAGCGGGGGCTGTTGTCGTTCACGTCGGTGATGAGCACCCTCAGGATGGCCTGCGAGGACCGTGCCGGGTCTCCGCCGTCCCGCACGCGGAGGCTGAGCTCGTAGGAGTCCCGCTGCTCGCGGTCCAGCGCCCCCTTGACGATCAGCTGCGGCTGCTTCTCGCCGTCCAGGGTGTCGGCCACCTGCAGCTCGAAGACGCTGCTGCGGGCTGCCGCCTCCGCCTCCTGCCGCCGCTTGCTGCCGCCGGGGAAGGGGGCGCTCTCGGGGGCCGCCGCGGCCGAGCCCCCCCCGCCGCCGCGCCGGCCGCCGTCCCCGCCGGGCTCCTGCAGCAGCTCGTAGCGCTCGATGCCGTTGCGGCCGAAGTCCCTGTCGGTGGCGGTGGGGAGCAGGTAGAGAGTCCCCACGGGCCGGTTCTCCTCCACGGTGAGCGTGAGGACGGGGGAAGGGAAGGTGGGGGTGTTGTCGTTGATGTCCAGGATGATGACCCGGCCCTCGAAGAGGTCCACCCAGCTCTGCGAGGGGCCGATGACCGACACCTCGAAGTCCAAGAAGCACTCGTTCTCGTCGAAGATCATCTGGCACTGCGGCAGCTTTTCGCGGTCGATGCGCCGCTCTGTGGTGCTCAGCTCCCCGGTCATGTTATCGATCTTGAGATAGTCGGAGCCCGACTCCAGGCTGAATGTCACCTCTCCGGAGCCCGTCACGATCCCCAGGTCGGAAGCCACGTTGCCGATGCGGATGTCGGCGGGTCCCTCCTCGGCCAGCCGGTACTTCAGGAGCTGCTTAGCCGCTGCCAGGCTGACCCAGAGCGGCGGAGGCAGGAGGAGCAAGAAGCAGCAGCAGCAGCAATGCACAAAGCGAAGGAGGGTCCGCATCTTCCTCATCTTCCTCGTACCGAAACCCCCCGCCCTCCTCTCGCTCCCACCTGCCCCCCAGTAAACTCCCCTGATAAGCCAAGAGAGCGGCCGAGAGTCCAGGTGATCAATTATAAAATCCTTCTATTTCTGGAAACTTATTGTCTCATGACTGGTGCAATTGGTGGTCAAAACCCTGCTGCTGGCTCCTCTGCTGCTCTCCCTGCCTTCCAGTTGCGATATACTTACAGTTCACGGGACAGTATATTTTGCTTTTTAAAGATTCACCTCAGTAGATAGGATGGGATTTTCCTCCTCCTCCCCCTTCTCCTCCTCCTCTCTGATTTTACTGTAATCACTTTGCAAGGTTTGCAATAAAAGCAGGAGCAGTACTGTACGACTCGAAGCCCCCCAGGTCGTCGTCTTCAACACTAGAGTTAACTACAATTCACACACTCTCTTCTCTCTCTCTCTCTCTCTCTC